>SJYX01005579.1:396502-466336 GCA_006410675.1 Oreotragus oreotragus | reverse complement strand
ATTTCTTTGGAAGGAATGATGCTGAAGCTGAAACTCCAGTACTTTGGCCACCTCATGCGAAGAGTTGACTCATTGGAAAAGATTCTGATGCTGGGAGTGATTGGGGGCAGGAGAAGAAGGGGACGACAGAGGATGAGATGGCTGGATGGCATCACGGACTCGATGGACGTGAGTCTGAGTGAACTCCAGGAGTTGGTGTTGGACAGGGAGGCCTGGTGTGCTGAAGTCCATGGGGTCGCAAAGAGTCGGACACGACTGAGTGACTGAAATGAACTGAACTGAAGGCCCTAGTATATTTTATTGAACTTATTCTCATAGCTACTTGGGAATTCACAATGCTGTTAATTATTTACATAATTACAAAGCGGTCAAAATGCTGCTGTGACTGCCTATCCTAGCTGCACTCAAACCTAATTCACACTTCTGTAAAAAGAAATCCAAGTAAACTAAAGGTACCAAATAAAAACTTTAGGATTAAGAGAGGATCTTTCAATTGTTTTCTTTTCCAATTTCATTTTTATAAAAATCAAATGCATACACTTACTCAGCCCTTGAACCTGGCTATAAGAAGAGCTCATGAAGCCCATTCCAACTATTTACTATTTTTTCTGTCTTGCTCAATCAATTCTCTCAACTCCAAAGATTAGTGAGTAGATCTGTTTTCAATGTCTGGGCATCTGTGCCAGAGGTGGCTGTGTGCAGAGGTGGTACACTCATGCGTGCTGCTGGGTGACGGCGGAGTCTAGACCCAGCCTCTGTGCACGTCCACCAGGAGGATGGGCCAGGGAGAGCCTTCCAACCTCATAGTCAACGATTTCCTGCTGGATAAAGGTCTGGCATTTCTAACACAGCTAGTGCATGGTCACACTGAGAAAACCGAAGAGTAACTGGAGTTCAATCTTCCCCATGTGACTCTAGCTTTGGGAGGCAGCACACCGAAAGGTAAAATGCACAGATTTCAGAGAGTTCTTCTCCAGACTTCAAAACCTGGCACCATTTCTCAGTTCGGACAAGTTACTAAACTTCTCTATGCCTGTCTTTCATCTGTAGAATAACTATCACTCACACACCCATGATCTGTGTATTCAGAAGATGTTCATGTGTCCCTGAACCGGACGCTGACAGTTCAGAAGCGCTTCCACTCTCAGAGCTGACAGCCACGGTGAGGCTTCAGAGGCCCAGGGAAGGGACCCTAAGAAGTCTCTGCAAGGTTGCGTCTGGAAACTGAGCAGATGTTAATTAAGCTGGGTGACAAGGAGCATGGACTCCAGCGGGATCCACATGTGTGAAGCCCCTGGGCTGAGATAACCCAAGTGGCAGTCAGAACTGATCCCGAGATAGCACAGGCACATAGGCTGCCGTAATCACGAATTATAACAACACTAATTGTCTACATGGTAATAAGTTATAGTAGGGCATTTAACTCGGTAGTTACTTCTCACAAATCCACCAGCAATGCTGGAGACTGCGGTTCAATGCCTGGGTCAGGAAGATCCCTTGGAGAAGGGAATGGCAACCCACTCCAGTATTCTTTCCTGGAGAATCCCATGGACAGAGGAGCCTGGCAGGCTACAGTCCATGGGATAACAAAGAGTTGGACACAACTGAGCAACTTTCACTTCACTTCTCACAAAAGTACTCAAAAACTAACTACAGTGAAGACATTTATTTTCAGTGAACATATATGGACATGTTTACTATTTCATAGGAAAAGGGGGACGTTTGAAGCACCGTGAATTGCTGTGAACAAAGTCTGCATACTGATGACTGAAACTTCCAGGAACTGGCAACTAACCTTTCAACACCTCGGATAATCTCTGAATGTCATAGTGACAAAAATCGCAATGCACTGTTTCACTGATTCAACATTCTTTTCTCCTTTTGACTATACAACTTATGTTACCTTTGAACTTGCCCTAAAGGGGTACTGTGGTTAATTAATGTCAGAACCCAAACCCCACAAATATCAGACCTACATCTTGCATTCATCTGGAAATGTCATTTTAATTATCACTGTACCAACCCTGACCCAATTCTTCTCGACAACCACTACACAGGAGCAAAAGCAAGTCAGCTGGAAAAATCTAGAGCCAAATTTGGAAGAGGTTCCCGCCCAGAACATCGTCTCATATTAAAGTGACTGCACCCAGAGCTGTCTGCCTCTCATGCAATAATCCTTCAAATCTTCCATCCCTCATTTAATGACTGCATTCTCAAGAACCCAAGAGAAGCAAATTATCACATTCCAATGTAAAAAGACAGAAAAATAAGACAACTGAAAAGAAACACCAACATTCTAATAAATTATAGTCCTCTAATACCAGCCCCATCCCTACTCCAAGATACAAACCCACTCAGAATTCACACACAAATAGAATTCTAAGTTCTAGTGTCTAAAACTACAATCACTTCTCCACCCTCAAAACTGCTCATTCCCCAAGTGCCCTGCTTCGGCCAGTCCCAGCACCACTCAGTCAGGAGGCCATCTCCCCCCACATCATCCTGAAATGTGGCCAGAGAGCTCCCCCCTGGCTCTCCCCTTCACCACCACTCCCACCACGCTGGGGCCGTCCTCATTCAGGTCTGCCTCACCTCTTACCTGGATTTCTGCTATTAAAATAGTGTCCAAACCAGTCTCTTTGCCTCCAATCTTTTTTCAAAAAAATAACAACGAAGTGAAGTCGCTCAGTTGTGTCCGACTCTTTGCGACCCCATGGGCTACAGACTACCAGGCTCCTCTGTCCATGGGCTTTTCCAGGCAACAGTCCTGGAGTGGATTGCCATTTCCTTCTCCAGGGGATCTTCCCAACCCAGGGATCGAACCCGGTCTGCCGCATTGTAGACAGACGCTTTACCGTCTGAGCCACCAGGGAAGTCCAAATGGTTAATGTTCTGTGAATAATGTTCAAATACACAGAACATTAACCATTAAGAGCACCCAATCTCACCACCTAGACAGCTTTGTGGTGCAGCGGTAAAGAATCTGCCTGCCAAAGCAGGAAATGCAGATGCGACCCCTCAGTTAGGAAGAGACTCTGGAGGAGGAAATGGTAGCCCACTCCGGTATTTCTGCCTGGAAAATGCCATGGACAGAGGAGCCTGGAGCCTGGTGGACCACAGTCCCCGGGGTTGCAAAGAGTCAGAACTGACTGAGCACACACCCAGAGGCAAAGAAGAGGCAGGATAGTGACAATACCGTGAACTCCACCACCCAGACAAGCTCTGCAACCTCTTTCGAAAGAACAAAATCAACAAATGTGTAAACATGGTTGAATAACTGAAATATTAGAAGAAAACAAGATGAGATTAAAAAGCTTCTCTACCCAACTCCCTTACTACTTTCCAGCATTTTGTTTCATTTTGTTTTGGCCATGGAGGCTTATGGAATGCCAGTTCCCCCAAACCCAGATCCCCTGCAGTGGAAGTACGGAGTCCCAGCCACTGGAGCATTAGGGAATTCCCGGTTTGGGGTTTTAATGAAGTTTCTGTTTTGGAATAGGATCCAAGTTACAGAAAAGTTGTGAAGACAGTACAGAGGGTCCCCTATCCCCCACACCCTGTCTCCCTGTTGTTAACATAAACAATAGTCTGGGGCATTGATTATAATTAATGAACCAATATTGATGTGTCATTATTAACTCAAAGTCCATGAGGAGGTTTTCTCAGAGTTCCTTACTTTCCTCACCATCCTTTCTCTGTCCCAGGATCCTATCCAGGACAACACATGACATTTAATCACCACCACACTCCTCTGGGTTGTGACATTTCTCAGACTTCCTTGTTCTCGACGACCTTGACAGTTCAAGGAGTGCAGGTTGGGTAGTTTATAGAAAGTCCTTCAATTTGGGTTTGCCTGAGGTTCCCAAGTGTACACAGAGCTTATGGGTTGAGAAAGAAGATGCTCAGAGGTAAAATGCCATTCTCCTCACGTCTTGTCCAGAGTACATGTGGTCGACAAGTCCGCTGATGCTGGCCTCGGTTGCCTGGCTGAGGTTTCTCCTCTGGAAGGGCACCGTTCCCCTTCCCACACCGTCCCCTGTGGAAGGCAACACCACGCAAAGCACACACAAAGCCGGGAGCCACTCTCCTCTCCTCTGGGGGGGGCTGGCCACAGAAATGATGTGTGTCCATTCTGCACGGAGATTTGCTTACAGACCTATTTTAACTCTTCTGCTTGTTCATATACTTCCTCAGTCACTGAGACGTGTCAGTACAGCCCCATCAAGCCCTGTGCTCTGGATTATACTCCAGCCCCACTTCATGGCTCAAACTGTTCTTGCTCTAGTCCATGGCACTCTCCAGCTGCCGCCTGCGGCCGCTGACAAACCATCACTTTTGTTTTGTCGGCGCCCGTTCTTACTGTCTGGCTCTACAGGACGCCCAGGCTTACTGCATATACTCCCCGTTCCAGCCCTAGGGTCTGCAAACCCCATGTGGCCTGGTGGTGGCAGAAACCAAGGCAGGGGCACAGAACGGCAGCTTCTTTTTAAGATACCTTATTCTGCATCTGCTTCTGTATCTTGTTTCTCTGGAGGGAACTTTCACATCTAAACAAAAACATCAACCACATCATTTCAAAGTCTAAATCCAACTTTCCCCTCCCATTAGACTGTGTCCCCATAACAGGTTTGTGTACGCTCAGTCACTAAGGCATGTCCAACTCTTTGCGATGCCATGGATTGCAGCCCACCAGGCTCCTCCGTCCATGGGATTTTCCAGGCAAGAACACTGGAGTGGGTTGCCATTTCCTCCTCCAGGGGATCCTCCTAACCCAGGAACTGAACCTGAATCTCCTGCATCTCCTACATTAGCAGGCAGACTCTCCGCCGCTGCACCCCAGTAACAAAGAAGACAGTGTTTACAGGCCATGCCAACTGGTTACGTGCATCACCTCATTCACTCCTCGCAGTGGCACAGGAATCACTAACCTCCCCAACTTGGAACACAAGGAAACCAGGGCTCACAGACCAGCCACCTGCCCAGGGCCCCCCACACAGACACACACACTCAGACAAAGGGATTCTGAAGTCCACACACCTACTCACACTTGTCCACTTATGATTCAGTCACCTAGACCCCAAACCTACTTACAGGACAGGTAACAGTTTTTGGATAATTTAACCAGTCTGCATCGAACTGAGAACTTTAAGGAAAAACTTTTTCTCAGAGGTAAATTTATTTCACTTAAAAGGCCAGCATTTATTCTAAATTACATCATTTTAATTTTCTTCTTTTGTAACTGGTGTCAGTGCCCCTTGTTTTCTGAACTAAGAGAGACAATGGAGCTGTTTGGCTATTGTTATGCTACATGTGGTAACATTAAAGTTGGCCACCCTGCCTCAGCCTCTGACCAGTTTTTTAAAGTTGAAATCTGAGACATGAACAGCCAGCAACCAAAGACTCAGCTTGTTGGCATGGCCTAGAAGGCCCTTGCCATCTTCCCCTGCACTTTCCCCTCCAAGAATACCACACTGCTTCCAAAAACAAACTCACCATGTTGGTACGATGATTTCCGATCCCAGAACACCGCACTCACCTCCTACCCTTCCATCACTGAGCGAACAACTGATTAGGGATGGCATATTTTCAAAGTGTCTAAATCATTATTTGTCTAAATAGGCTAATGCCTATTTTAATAATGTCTCTTTGAATGCTTACAGTTTTTAATTATTCCCTAAGGCATCTATATTTAAAAAATGGCACAATTTCAGAATCAAAAAAATAAACTAAAGTCAGGATTTTATCACAACAGCTGTGTGACAGTTGCTGGCAGGAAGATAGGTCTAAGATGGCCAAGTCCAGGGCCGCCAGCCCATCTAGAGAACTCAAACCTCCCGTTCCCTCACCTACTCCTCATGGGGCTGCTGGGGAAATCTGAAAAATAAAAACAAAAGACATTTGGAAAAACGCTTTGAAAATACTAAAATACACACCACCATAGTAGAAAATGGTTGGCATTATACTTTGCAGCCTGTTGTGGGCTCCTTATTGAACATGGGCTGACAGAGGAAGATTCGAATGTGCCCTGCTACAATAAACAGCATTTAACTGTTGTTTCCTACTGCATCTGCAGCTCCCTAGGGTAAAAGGTACCAGTGCTTTTAAAGCCTGCACTTCAGATAACAGTGCCTACAGAGGCAGGTCATCTGAAAGGAATTATCAGATGAGAGAACAGTCCTTATTTTAAACTCAGAGCCATAAGCTTTTCTCCATAGTCTTGAACATAATGTGATCAACTAGATAATTATATTTCCCTGTTGTTAAAAAAATCTAAAACACAACATAAAACAAATGCTACTTCTAAGTAACACACTTCCAAATCCTCAAATGATGGGTTCTGAAAGAGGTCACTTCAGAATATGAATTATTTAGCTCTCCTGCCCGGGTATTGATTTCCTATAGCAACTTAACCTGATTACAGAATACTGCAATAAGGAGGGAAATAAAAATGAGCACTAGCAGCATGTGCTTTCAATTCTCAATTTTAAAATATAATTAGCAAGCATAATCCAGCACTCCAGTATGACTATTTTCAGCAAACTCAACCAAACTAAGTTTCAGAAGACAGATACAACAAAAGAACACCCAGCAGATGAGCTGCAGGCTCGCCAGCTTCCCCACAGGGAGACAAATCAACACTTGTTACTGTGCACAATTTACTCCGCTTAATACCTGCCTCAGCTGAAGGGTTTGGAAACATTGAGACAACAAATTAAAAGCCTGCCAGGAAACCCATCCCACAGGAAAGCAAGACATGGATACAGGTGACTCACATCACGGCCACTGCATTCTTCTTCCAATACAAACCTTGTTCACATGGAGCGCTTTCACATCCTCTCAATCTTCCCAAAACCTGGGCAAAACCTCCGTGGAAAGGCCGAAGGCTAATCAATTAAGACCTGTGATATAAAATGCCTCTTTCATAGTTTTCCAGTTCCATTTTTACATTTAAGAAATGCAAATCTTTAAAAAGGAAAAATTTTTATACAATGATTCTCAAGACAGATGCAACCCCTCCACTACTCTGTTTATATGTGCTTTTTTCTACCCTCTGTTGGGAAACCATAGAGATTTCCAACCAGTAGATTCCTTTCAAGACAGCCTATACTTACTAACAAACGTCTTGTAATTGCGAAAGAATTTACTTTCATGAGCCGTTTACTGTGAATACGAGAGACAGGGAAAAAGTTAAAAAGCACATAAATACCCAGAGGCTGATGAAAACACAGCTAATCTCAGCTTCCTATGCCCAATTCCTCTCTCCTAGTCCTTGAGGGTCAACATTAACATTAACAGAGCCGCACGTTTCACAATTTTTCCTTGCCTCAATGCAAACAGTCGTAACAATTATTTGCCTGTTTCACCCATGATCTTTAGTTATCAAAGCAATGATAAAATACCTTAAATACCTTTTCTCTGAGTTAAATAGCACTAATTACAAACACTTTCCAGAATATATTAGAACAGCCTACCTTTCCCAGTGGTCATGACTGTCAGTGATGGAGGCACAAGTAAAAACACTCACTGCTCTGAAAGCTACACCTGCTCACAGCCACTGACGCCTCAGCAAACTCTCCACCCACAGGCTTCTCCAGTGTGATCCAAGCACCAAGGACAGCGGCCGCCCTATTCCAAAATAAAAGCCTACCCTATAAAGAACAGTGATTTGTTTAAGAGGCAGGGGCTTTTCTCTTTCTGACGTTACTCATGTCAGATAACATTCTTTAAAACTGGCATGGAAAAAAATTTTAACCAATTTTACTTGACCAACCCCCACCCCATGGAAAAAGAGAATTTAACATAAACTTTAAATAAAAATGAAGTACAAAGGCTATCTTATTTCCACACGGAGGATGATAAAGTAAGCTGTCACCTGCAGCTTGAGCTACTGAAGCTGGCATCAGAAACAGTCTCTTCCAGGCTGTTCTAGGGGGTGGTCTCCCTAGGCAGCACAGCAAGCTTGCCAGTCTTGTGATATATCATCCCCACAGCCGTGACTATGGAAACACTTTTCTAAGACACTGAGCCAGAATCCCAAGCCTTGTAATATGCGGAGTCTAATAAACAAGCAGGGAGAGCCCATTATCAGCACTTGATCTACTTATTCACAATCACTGTTTTAAAATACTATACAATAATGGTTTAGCTTCTTAATAAAGAAAAGACCATCAATTTACCTTTAAACTAATGTTTTATCCTAGCTACAATGGACAATAGTTCAGAGCTTACCTAACAATTCACCATTGAGCCTATCTGCTTTCACACTTGTATTTCTCATTTCCAACAACTTAGAAATGATATCTAACATTTTTCAAATAACAAATTATTTAAGTAAAACAAAAGAAGGCAGGCTGCATTTTATAGCAAAGTGATACCCAAGATACATTCATGGGTAAGGGTCAATAATTTTATGATTATTATCTAGTTTATAAGTTTGTCAGCAAATAAGTACTTTTCTTTAGCTACAGATTTACTATAGAATTTTCATAGATTTAACCAGCATGATAGTTTCATTCTTTCCTCATAAACATGTTATCTTTCCTCAAGAAACTCAAAAGCATGCACATTTTTAACCAAATTAACATCTTTGGGCCTCATTTCAATCAACTCCAATTAAAGATCATTAAGTGGCTGCAGATAAAGGACAATGACTAGTCTATAATTACTGGCTCTTTCATGCTGAAAATCCAATTCTCCCATGAGCATAGGCACATCTGCATGATTTTAACATGTACATAGAAAATAATTTGCTTTTTGAAACCCATAGAAGGAAAAACTGTAATTTTTGCTTCAAGGGGTTTGCTAATTACATGGAGATGGAAAAAAAGAAACATCTACAAAACAACATATTTTTAACTCTCATATTCCTGCCACTCAAAACTCAAAGGCCTTCAGGTAACCTAGCAACAAAAAAGAATCACACAAAGATGAAGTATTCCATTACAGCCAGGCCACTCACCCCCAACTGCTGCTCAGATGCTTTTTTCACTGCTTTTTTCGTCACAAGTCTAATAATTGTGAAAAACAAAGTCTTTGGCATCCATATAATCAATTATACACCTTAAAATATAATTTTGAACATGTCAAGAGAATTACAACCCAGGACAAAACCCATTTCTTCCCTAAGTGTATTGCTATTAGATTAATAGTTCCTTTCAACTTAGCTCAAATCCAGAGCTTTTATTTCTTACTTAAAGGAGCTTTATTGTTCACAAGCAACAACAACAAAAAAATAGATAAATTAGAATTCATCCAAATTAAAACCTTAGATGCCAAGAAAGTGAAAGACAATCAAAAACTGGAAAAAGAACATTTGTAAATCAAATATCTAGTAAGAGTCGTATTATCTAGTACATGAAAAGAACTCTTATAGCTCAACAATAAAAACACAAATAAACCAATTTAGAAATGGGCAAAGGACTTGAATAGAGCTTTTCCAAATAAGATCGTTTGTAGAAACAACCAATAAGTACATGAAAATACACTCAACATCATTAGTCATGAGGGAAATGCAAATCAAAACAATGAGACACTGCTTCACACCCAATACAATGACTAATTTTTTAAAAAAGAAAAAAAACAGTGTATGTTTTGTTTTGCTGGAGAGGATGTGGAGAAAATGGAACCCTCACACATCGCTGGTGGAAATATAAAATGGGGAAACCGTGGTGGGAAACAGTTTGACAGGTCCTCAACAGGAGGAGGAATTCTGCACACACAGAACTGCCACAGGATCCAGCAATTCTACTTCTGGGTATATACTCAAAAGTATTGAAAGCATATGCTCAACAAAAATTCGTAGACTATTCACCATACCAAAACGGAAGAAAGCATCCAAATGTCTGCTGAACACAATAAACAAGACGTGGTCCAGCCAAGCAATGGAAGAGAGGGACTGACGCCCTCCACAACAAGCACCAGCTCTGAAAGCACTCTGCCAAGTGAAACGAGCTACACGGAAATCAACATTTACTGTATGGGTCCACCACTGACGCCCTCCACAACACGCACCAGCTCTGAAAGCACTCTGCCAAGTGAAATGAGCTACACGGAAATCAACATTTACTGTATGGGTCCACCACTGACGCCCTCCACAACACGCACCAGCTCTGAAAGCACTCTGCCAAGTGAAATGAGCTACACGGAAATCAACATTTACTGTATGGGTCCACCGACCTGAAATGTCCAAAAAAGACAAATTTATAAAGTACGTTAGCGATTGCCAGACGTGGGGATGGAGGGGAGGTTAGGGAGGTCTCTCCTTTGCAGCAACAAAAATGTTCTGAAACTGACTGTGGTGATGGTTGTACATATCTGTACATACATCAAATACAACTGAATTAAATACTTTAAGTGAGTGATTGTATGGAATGTGAATTATACCTCAAAAATACCATTTTTTAGAAGGCGATTACTGTTAAAGAAAATGTGCATTAAATTTTAAACATGTACAAAGCTATGGTTTTTCCAGTAGTGATGTACAGATGTGAGAGTTGGGATCATAAAGAAGGGTGAGTGCCGAAGAATTGATGTTTTTGAACTAGGGTGATGGAGAAGACTCTTGAGAGTCCCTCGGACTGCAAGGAAGATCAAACTAGTTAATCCTAAAGGAAATCATCCCTGAATATTCATTGGAAGGACTGATGCTAAAGCTGAAGCTCCAATATTTTCGCCACCTGATGTGAACAGCTAACTCATTGGAAATGACCCTAATGCTGGGAAAGACTGAGAGCAGGAGAAGGGGGCAAGAGAGGATGAGATGGTTGGATGGTACCACCGGCTCAAAGGACATGAGTTTGAGCAAACTCCAGGAGGTGGTTTAGGACAGGGAAGCCTGGAGTGCTGCAGTCAGACACGACGTAGCAACTGAACAAAAACTCCAAAATAATCCAGTACTCTACAAGAAACACAAGTATGACAGTTATTCTCAAATGATATTCTTTATAATTAAGAAAAAATAAGTATACCCAGGAAATGGAGCAAGAGAGGAGAGACCTATCACTGTGAGCGCCAACCCCCTCCCAGGCGCTGTACCGGGAGATGTGACATCTGATCTCACTTACTCTGCACAACGAAGGAGCAAGCTGGCTCCCAGGAATTAAGCAATGTGCTCTCAAGTCACACAGCTGAGCCGGAAAGATGAGAAGTGGCGAACTAAGAGGAGACAGCAGGGTCCTGCTCCAGCATCTTAAGAGGAAGGATAAAGAGGACAGACAGGGAACCACAGGCGGCCCAAGGGGGTGGCCAGGCCGAGATGAGGCTGTAGGGCTAGACAGTGTGGCTGCAGCAGACTGGGAAGGATTGGGGTTATCTTGAGAGCAATGAATTGAAATAGTAAAAAGATTAAAAAAGGAAAAAAGCAAGCAGGGGTGCAGGAGGCAGAACCTGCCTGCAACACAGAAGTGTTCTGAAAGACTCTTCAACCCCTTTACGGGACTAAAGCCCACCCTCTCCAGCTACCATCACCACAGAACTAACATGGCATTATTAATGTCTTTTCCTTTCTCCTGAAACAGAGTAACCAATTGTAACTGTTTTTCTCTGTTCTTAGAAGCTGGTGGTAAGAAAATGTCGGGAGATTAATACTTGCACAATTCCTAAAAAGAATATACCTAATCTGGAATTGATGCTGACTTTCTATTTTAATGTCTCTAGTAAAATATACTCAATATAAAGGGCCATGCTCGCATCTTGAATCTGACTTGAATGACATAATGTATTCTAGCTCTTCTTCACACAGTCCATTATTTCTGACAGATGGGAGATAAAACAAGACCAGCCATGTGCTGACAACTGGTGAAGTTGGCTGGTGGCCACATAGGGGTCCATTACTCTCATCTATCTACCTTAACGTACACTTAATGTTTTCCAAACAAAGAAGTGAAAAGGGAAGGGTGGTCAGAAGACCTCTTGCTCAGCAGCACCCACCCCACCGTGTGTCCATAGAGTTTGGCTACAAACTGTCAGACCTCCAAGAAAGTGCAGGTCTGATCTGCTCAGACTTCGGAAAAGTGAATACGTCCCAAGCGAACATCAAAGTGACAGTGCAGGTAATACTTAAATGTTTTAACACTGTCCCGGGTGAAGGAGACAGTAGACCTTCTGGCCTCGGTCTCTTCCACTATAAAACAGTTTTCATCGAGACAAAAAGGTTGGCTCTCCTTTCGGCAATGTCCGACAACAAACAGAACAGACTCGGGGATGGGGGCGGGCAGGAAGAAGGCAGAAGGACGTAAGCAGGTGGTTTTAGATAGATGGGATCAGAGTGCTGGAGATGGTGAGAAGTGTCAACACCCACACGAACCAGTGATGACACACACAGGCAGGGAGGAAGATGAGGCCTTGGGGACAACAGGCAAGCTCTGATTTACACGCCTGGAAAAACAGTGGGAGACGTACAGAGAAGATCGGGACAAGGTTGTGTTTAGGTGTTTGGGGTTTTGTCTTTGAACAAGAGGAAGAATCTCAATCTGGATTTAGATACATGTCTCCAATACAAGAGGAAATGCCAGACAGGCAGCTCCTTCACATCGATTAACAACACTAAGACAAGGTGTGGGCAAGAGATGCGTTATCTGGCTAGTCAGCGGAGTTCTGCAGCTGCTGCTAAGTCGCTTCAGTCGTGTCTGACTCTGTGCGACCCCAGAGACGGCAGCCCACCAGGCTCCCCCGTCCCTGGGATTCTCCAGGCAAGAACACGGGAATGGGTTGCCATTTCCTTCTCCAATGCAGTGAAGTTCTAGTCATACAAAATTACTACCCAAAGGAGAGCACTGCCTGAGAAAGAAACAGGCCTAGGACTAAGCTTTCAGAATTTAAGTGGCAGACATTAAACAAAGGAAGGACATCTAGAAAGAATAGCCCAACAACAGCAACAAATCAGAATGAGGTGAAGCCAGAGGAGCCAAGGAGGAAGGATGCTTCAAGCGGAGGCAAGGTGAGTGACTTGGCTGGGTGCAGACTGGGAAACGTCAGCCGGGTGAACAGCACAGAGGTCACCCGGTGACAGTGCCGGCGGCTGCATCAGTGACAGGACGGAACCACGAGACTGGAGGGTCCAGGAGTGATTACAAGGTGAAGAGGCTGAGACACAGGGTACAGATGTTAAAAGATACCCTAGGCCCCACCACCAGAGTGGAGTGCCCACCTCCCCTAGACTGCAGTGTCCTGTGGTGGGTCAGGAATGTCCCGGCCTGAACCAATGAGCTCATCTGTCTCAGGAGCGTCCTCCAGCCCCCAGAGGAGGATGAGGTCACTGCCACACAGCCCCATCCCATCCCTCACAGGGGCATTACTTTAGCCTGAAATATTCTGTTTATGTCCTCCTTGTCTTGCCTTCAAAAATCTTTCCCTTTCACACTCACCAGATGGGATGCCGCCCAACTCAAGACTCATTCAGTAAAGCTAATTAGATTGTTAAAATTTACTCAGCTGAATTTTGTGGGTTTTTTTTTTTTTTGACACAAACCACTCAGGGTAAGTGCTGTACAGGGGAAGAGAGAGACAAAGCAATGAGAAAAACTAGATGGAGATATAGGTGTGCCTGGTTTTACTGAAAGACACTCAAAATAGGCCAGACAAGTTGGGGGAGGAGAGTGAGAAAAAGTGTGGGCCAACCTCTTTCATGAAGTCAGATGCAAAATTCCTCAACAACGTAATGACAAACTGCACTATACACAGAGAACTGTACACTGTGATCAGGTGGGATTTATTCCCATGTATGAGAGAACAGTTTACCATTAAAAAAAAACAAGCAATGTTACTCACAATATCATCAGGCTCAACAGAGCCAAAGAAGCATTTGGGGGTAAAAAACCCCAACAACCCTAAAAGGCATCCAGATTAGAAAGTAAAAAACAATCTCTATTCACAGATTAAATGATCTTGTACATAGAAAATCCTAAGGAAGCCACTGAAGGGGAAAATCAAGAGAATAAACAAGTTGAACAAGACTGCCAAATACAAGATCAAATATAAAATTCTACTGTATTTCTATATACTGACATTAAACAATCCAAAAATAAAATGAAGAAACAATCCCATTTACAATACCTCCAAAAAACAAAATACGTAGGAATAGAATGAAACACCCAGGAATAAATTTAATAAAATCGGTGCAAGACTTGTATACTGAAAACTACAAAGCACTGTTGAAATAACTTCAAGACCTAAATAAACTGAAAGGTATCTTATGTTAATGGACTAGAAGGCTGAATGCTTTAAGATGACAATATTCCTTAAAATGGTCTACAGGTCCAACACAGTCCCTATCAGAATCCTACAATCCATATGGAAGTGCAAGGAACCCAGAAGAGTCAAAACAATCTTGAAAACACCACAGCTGAAAAACTCAAACCTCAACCCAAATGTCCCTCAACTGATGAGTGGATAAACAAAACATGGAATAATTATAGAAAGAAATAATAATAAATGAAATGAAAAAGTAAAAATAAATGAAATACCGATACATATGTACCAGGCGGACGAACCTTGAAAACATGTTAAGTGAAAGAGGCTATACCCCATATGAGTCCAAAACAGGCAAATCTGCTGTTTTGCCGAAGGTAGGCTGTCAGGGACCGGAAGGAAAGGGAAATAGTTAGTGCTAACGGGGACAAGGTTTCCTGGGGCTGATGACAATATTCTGGGATTAGATAGTGGTGGTAAGTACAAGATTTTCAGAATACATTAAAAACCACTTCTAAAAGGTGAATTCTTTTGGTATGAGTTATATCTTAATATTCAAAATAGGCTGATGATTTTGGAAAAAATTCTAACACCTAGCTGTGATAAAAACTCAGATAAACAGGAATCAATGAGCACTCTCAAAAACCTACAGTTAACATCAAACTTAGTCATGAAAAACCTGGGACTGGGAACCAGGCAAAGAGCTCCATTCTCACCATTCTTACTTTAAGCTTCCAGCCAGTGCACTTAGGCAAGAAAAGGAAAAGAACACACATCTGAAAGAGACAGAACTGTTCCTGCTTGTAGATGACAGTGAGTAAACATCTTACTGATCTCCCAAAGTTACTGAAGACAGACGTAAATTATCTGGGTTAGGAGTTCTAAAGCCTTTATACAGATACCTTAGACTATTCTACTCTGGCTCGAATAATTAAAACCCTAAGAATACGAATCAGCAGGCATCTCTCATTTTACCGCATTTTGCAGACACTGCAATGGCTTTTCCTCCCTTCCCTCCTTCCTTCCTTTTTTTTTTTCACTTGAAGGGTTTGTGGCAAACTTGCAACATGCAAATCTACTGAAGCTATTTTCCCAAACAGCACTTGCTCACCTCGTGTCTCTGTGTCACTTTTCCATTACTAGTACTGTTTGTTATGGTGATCTGTCATCAGTGATCATCAAAGTTATATCTTAAAATGCTTATGACTCACTGAACAGTCAAGGTGATGGTTAGTATCCTTTTTTAGCAATAAAGTATTTTTTAATTAAAGTACATACATTTCCTTTTTCTCAGATATGATGCTATCACACAGTAAAAACAACTAGTTTGGTGTAAATATAACTTTTATAAGTGCAGGGAAATGAAAAACTTCACATGATCCATTTTATTGCAATATTTGCTTTATATTAGTGGTTGGGAACCAAACCCACAGTATCTCCTAAGTACGCCTCTACAGTAAAAAGCTGAACAAGTCTCTAAAAAATTTTGAGTTAAGGCCTTCTTACAAACTGTCTTTTTTTAATATAGATGCATAACAGAACTGTTTTCACCCTCAACCCAACCTCTGTACCACATACATACACATACATGGACATACACACACATCCACATTCCACAAAAATAAGAAAACTGGGGCCAATATTCTTACTGAGACAATCAGATTAGCCACAGGATTCACATTGTCATGTTCATTAAAACTCATAGGATAGGGACTTCCCTGGCGATCTAAGGGTTAAGACTCTGTGCTTCAATGCAAGAAGCATGGGTTCAGTCCCTGGTGGGAGAACTAAGATCCCACATGCCATGTGCAGTGAGGCCAAAAATAAATAAATAAAAATAAATTAAAAGAAAAAATCATAGAATATTCAAAGTATACATGAATCAATCCACCATGCTGTATGCCTTAAACTTATATTGTCCTTATACAGTATATGTCGATTATTTCCCAATAAAACGGAGGAAAAAATACTCAAAGTGTGTGTATATATTTGTGTGTGTATTAATATTAATACAGAGAAGCCTGGTTAGGGGAGCTACAGTCTATAGGGTTGGAAAGAATTGAACACAAGTGAGTACTACCTTGACTTGACAGACAGAAAATTTTCCAGGCAGGCCTCCAATGTGAATGTGGTCTTTGTCCCCAGTGTCAGCATTATAATGAGATGCTGTCTCATATACAACAAAGTCAGGAAGCACAAACTCAGTTTCTGCCACCCCGCCTACCTCCTTGCCCAGTACTTTCTATCTTGGTGACAGCAAGTTTTAAACTAGAAAACTACACAAACTACACAGACACACACAAAATATAAATTATGCCGTGGTTAAATATAAGTTATAGAATTACAGGAAAATTAATTAGAAAAGAAAAATAACTTGGTTGGTGATAGCTAAATCATAATTAATCTTTTTTTGAATGCTATGTTTTTACAAATGTACAAAAAAGAAATAAGAGGGTTAATGAAAGTGTTTTATAAGAAACAAGCTATTTAAAGACAATTCCTTACTGACAACAATGGGTATGCAAGCTGGAGTATGAGTCACAAGACCTGGATTCTGTTCCTACTCTGCCTTTAGGTATCGTGTCACTCTGGGAGAAATCACTCACACTTTTTAAAAACCTCAAAATGTAAAAACTATGCTATGATCTAAGATCCCCAGCAATTGTGAAATGGCTATGATACAATGAGGTATCCAAGACTAGAAAAGTTCTTGATGGCAACAGACTTTTTGATGATTCCCAAAAGGCACTAAGGATAAAGAAGAGAATAAGAAAAGCTCCTACCCTCATGAACAAACAAAAAGATATTTTTGTAGTACTATACATTAAGAAGGAAAATCAAGCGGGGTGAGTGCAGAATGCATTTCCTCACAACACTGGCTATGCTGATCTTGACGTCTGTGTAATGAAGGGAGCCTGCAGCTGAGACCTGGATGGAGTAAGAAGGCAGCTCTAAATGACAGCCAGGGACAAGTGCCTCAAGCAGAAGGAATCATAAGCACAGAGGCCCTGAAGCAGGACAAATGTCAAATGTTACAAATTAGCCAGGAGGCCAATGGGCTGGAGCCAAGAGAACTTTTGAGAAGAACAATACAAGATGACCTCAGAATGGGGGGCTGCACCAGACCACACAGAGCCCGCAGCACACCGTGAGCCCCTGAGCTGGGCAACCTTCAGAGGATTCTGAATGAACGAAGGACTGACATCACTCGCACTGCATTCTAAAAGGATCACGCTAGCTGCTGAGTGAAAAACAGGCTTTGGGTGTTGGGAGAGAGTAAAACCAAGCATCTTGGTTAGGAGCTGCCACAAGTGTGCCCGTAAAATGCCACAATGCCCTGAACCAAAAGAAGAGCAGTGGTTACACTGGGAACCTTTGGGATTCCGGGTGCATTTTTACAACTAGCCAGTAAGATGAGCTAATGGATTCAGTGCAGGTTATGGAAGAAAGTCAACGACAAGACCGTCGTTTCCAGCCTGGGAAGGTGGGTAAATGGAGATTAAATGCTCACATCTAGAAACATTTAGCACAATATCAAATCCAGCTGCTCAGAATCAGAATAGAGCATTCCTTGGGCTAAAAGCAAACCTGGAAAAGCCCAAGTAGAATGGCTGCTTTTTCTACTCACCATTCGCAGATTGTATCATGTTTCCAGATTTTTGGACTTCATCAAATTTTGTAAAAATTACATTCAACCTGTATGAAAAAAATATATATATAAACTATTAACCATCACTGTTTACAATTATATTTTATACTAATGTGAAGTTGAGTCTTACTCATCAAGACCCATCTAATAACAACAGTAACTATGCCAACAAGAAATGAGCCATGCTTATTTTAAGCCAAGCACTGACCTAATGGCTCCAACTGAAAGATCTCCTTTAATTCTTATAACAGCTGTATAAGAAATTATATATTATCATACCCATTTTACAGATGGAGAAATCTAGACCCCCTTACTTAAAGTGACAAAGCTGGTCAGGGTGGTTCTTACTCTTGGCTAGCTCGAAGAGTAAGAACCAGAGGCCAGGCTCTCAGACATTATATTAAACTGACTGACATCTCCAAACAAAATGCATGCATCATGAAAAATATTTGTTTCTCCTATTTCTAAGCACATACTGCTGATAACTTGGGAGTACAGATTTTCAAAATGCATTGATACTACAATACAAAGCCTTTTCTGTGACTTCTGATTATTTTTTAAAAATGCTATAACTTCTCTAAGAGTAAATGTTGTGACTGGATAATCTTCAGCTTAAAAATCCACATGACATACATTTTCTATTATTGGATCACTTTTACTTTGACATTTTGAAAGCAGTGAAACTCCTTAACTTGTCCAAATATTCCATTCCAGTGACACCAAAAATGCAAGGAACTGGGATGGGTTGGAATCTTACCTTGTAGGAAAAGTCAAGAAAAAAAGAGGCTTTTCTGAGCAAAATACAGATATATTGGAATAAGCATAAAGGCTGAGATTACAAAGTCATGCATTTTTGCATTCAAACTTGTGTCATCCATTTCAGGGACCAGAGTAGAAATGTTAGCACTTTCTTAGAAACCAGCCTGTCATACAAGTTCTAATCACTTCAAACTGGTTTGATTTCCTTTCCAATCAGGATGGAAGCCCTTTGGGAGTTGGGATGGGACCTGTTTCATCTTTGGTACTCTGTGCACACCAAGCATCGTCATGCAAGAGGGCGATGTTGCCACATAAGAGTGGCTGGTACCTGTGGCTGCCCCGCACCCTAAAGGTGGAAAGCTAGGTAGTTCACACACTCTAGTGTCAGCTCACATGTGCATTCATTCACTGGGCCAGCACTGAGCTAACTGGGTGCTGAGACGGTAAAGTCCGCACCATCTAGAGCGCCTATTTACCTCTACTTCCTTCTAGTCTACTTACCCTGCGACATTCTAAGACACAGAGGACCCAAGATATCAGCAGTAAACAGGTAAAATGAAGGTGAACCAGCCTGATGCACAGCCTCTCCTGCTTCCCATCTCATGACAGACAGTGATCTGTTCAACGCATCTCTCCAGGTAAGCCCAGATGTAGCCTCAGAATCCTCCTCAGAACTGCTACAGACAGCTATCACCAATGAATCACAATGGGCACTGAATTAAAGATCCATTTGTCACCCCTGGACCAGATGAGTACCACTACCACTCACTTTCTACTCCAGGTTTCACTGAAAATCTGGCAAGATGTCTTAGACTCAAGTTCTTACGATGTCCATCGCCTTCCCTTTTCTAAACAAAGACTCCCACTGGTTTAACAGGCCCATAAATAATATCCCTATACAGGTTGCCGGGGCCTGCTCTGACCAAGTTACCACTTTGTTGAGTCACAACTATACTCTCTGACGTGAGCAGGCCTGCAAGTCTGCCCAGCAGGGACACAGGAGATCTCCAGCTGGTTTTCCCTGAAATCACTGGGAGGGGGCGAGTATTTCTTCCATTCCTAGGAGAGTATTCACCATTATCCATGGCAACTGTGGAAGCATCTGCAAACTCTATGCAGACCTCAGGTGATGTCTACTCACTGTGGCCACATTACCCATAACCAGCTGGCCCAACAACCAGGCCTGAAAATGCTAAGTGATTACCATTGTTGGCACCTGCACCTTAATTCAGAGCCACTTCAGGCAGCAAGGCATGCCTCCCCGCTGCTTTCATGTCCCTGTCTCAACAGCTGCCTTGTTTGCTCACTGCTCAGGAACGCCTAGACCATGGCTCCTGTCAAGATGGCCGCCTCCAGGGAGCAGTCATCTGCCTTCATGACAGTTCAACACCAATAAATCTCCCTTAAGAATGGCTTTTGTCTACATGCTCTGAGCACAGCTATACAAAACGCCTCTTTTGGAACCTATCAATCTGCACAAGTCTAACAGGTCAGTTTTATATGTTCAGAGACACTGAATACATAGCTAATGATTACCTGCCATTTTTTTGCACTTTTTAAATTTTAAATCTTTGGATCTGAAATATAAAACAAATTTCTTCACTAGTTTGACAAATAATCCAATACCATTTTTACCCTGGTTTTTGGTGTTTATTTTACTGCAAAAGTGTGATCAAATTATTCCTTCTTAGAATAGCTTATAATTTAAAAATAATGTCCTAGAAGCAAATACTAGCAATCTCATGGTAAACGAACTCTACCTATACATTCAGCTTGTAACTGGCTTTTCAGTCTGATACTCTTAAATATGAGCAGGTAACCAAGGATTATGATAGATCAGCAAAATTTCTAATATGAAAAAGAGAGAATAAGCTGAACACACAGATACCCCAAACTTAAATTTAGAGAAGAGACTATACAGTCCATGGAATTCTCCAGGCCAGAATACTGGAGTGGGTAGCATTTCCCTTCTCCAGGGGATCTTCCCAACCAAGAGATCAAACCCAGGTCTTCCACATTGCTGGCAGATTCTTTACCAGCTGAGCCACTAGGGAAGCCCAAGAACACTTGGAGTGGGTATCCTATCCCTTCTCCAGAGGATCTTCCCAACCCAGGAATTGAACCAGGGTGTCCCGCATTGTAGGCGGATTCTTTACTAATTTGAGCTATCAGGAAAGTGAAAGTCGTGTCTGACTCTTTGTGACCCCATAGACTGTAGCCTACCAGGATCCTCTGCCCATGGGATTTTCCAGGCAAGAGTACTGGAGTGGGTTGCCATTTCCTTTTCCAGAGGATCTTCCCGACCCAGGGATGGAACCCAGGTCTCCTGCATTGTAGGCAGATGCTTTACCGTCTGAGCCACCAGGGAAGCCCCTCAATTTAGAGGGGAGACTATGAACAGTTTTTTTTTAATACATTATTTACATCTCCAAATAAATGAGAAAGCATTATAGCCATAAAAGCAAACAGGGGAGGATCCCTTCAAAAAGGTACCCTAAGAACCTTTGAAAATTTGGTCCCTCAAGGAAGCAAAGAAAACATCAGCAGAATCGGACAAAATCAAGTTTTCCAAAACTCTGGAAATTAAACAAAGGCTTGTAACAATCCAAGCATTTTTCAAGCAAAAAAGGCTGAATCTTGGTAAGAACAGCAAGCTTTTCATTGCTTCGGAAGGGCCCTATTTCCATTTTCAACTCAGGCTGAAAACAAACAGCTTCACAATCATGGCAGTTTGAAAACCGGCAGACTCACAACCACTAGAAATTCTGAGTTGGACAAACCTGAAGCGCAGTGAGCTCGCTCAGTCGTGCCCGGCTCTGCGCGGCCCCATGGACAGCAGCCCGACAGGCTCCTCCGTCCACGGGGTTCTCCAGGCAAGAGTGGGCTGCCATTTCCTTCTCCAGAGGATCTTCCCAACCCAGGGATCGAACCCGGGTCTCCCACATTGTAGGCAGTCGCTTTACCATCTGAGCCACCAGGGAAGCCTGAACAAGTCTGGAGACCCTTAAAAATCCCCATTCCCAGAGAACTGTCATTTTCTGATGATCTGTCTGGCATATTCCTGAACCCCCATTCACCGGCCTTGTCTTTACCTGACCTCACTCAGAGCATGTTCAGTGAGAGATCTTTCTTCCTGAGGCCACAGTCAAAAAGAATTCACAACTGTTTAACATGGCAGATGCCTGAGATGGCAATAACATTCCAGGTAAAGAAACTGTCATAAAAACTTACAAGGAAAAACTGGAAGAGGAGACGTTCTCAGGAAACTCTGAAAAAGCTCTGACAAATTCCTAGGAATGTACAAGATCACACACATGGGCAAGGCTATGTGCATGCCCAAGAAGGACTACGGGACTAATGTCTCACCTCTGGTTGACCTTAAGACTCTGCACAAGCAGCAGTAAAGAGATCTAAAGGCAGAAATGTATAAACTGCTTGCCATAACACTGAATAGCTACTTTGGATCTCAAAGTATGAAAGTATGTTCCAACACAGAGAGCCTTCAGCAAAGGCAATGAAAGGGAAACTTCTAATCATCAGCTGAACACCAACCCAGTCAAGCAGAGAAGACAACAGTAGCCACACACAACCAAATATACAGACCGTATAGAATTATGAAGTCACTAAGTACCAACAACAGCAAGCCTTAGGAGAGGTGAAGAATGTGATTTTCAGAATTGTCACAATGCATAATCTTGTGTTCAGTTTCAACAAAAAACTTGTGAGACACATGAGGAAACAGGTAAATACGGCCCATACACAGGGGAAAAAAATCAGTCACAGAAACTAACCTTCAAGGACCAACTAGATGAATACTTGAAATCAACCACTATTAATATAGTTAGGAAAATATAAGAACCAAGGTCTCACCAAACAGAGAATATCAATGTAGAGATAGAAAACCCAAGAAAGAATCATGGAAATTCTCAAAATTCATAGACAACTGAAATTAAAAATTCACTAGAGGCTCAACAGTGACTTGAGTGATCTCAGAGAACAAAGCAGCAGCAAACTTGAAGAAGAGTCAGTTGACATTATCATGTCTGAAAAACAGAAGAAAAATGAACAGGAAAAGGTAATAATAAACAGAGTCTACAAGATTATCTTCTTCTTATACCCACATACACTCAATGGAATCCCAGAAGGAGAGGGGAAAGGAAAAAGGACAAAAAGAATATGTGAAGAAATAATGACCAAAAATGTTCCAAATTCAGGAAGTTCAACAAGCTTGCAACAGGATAAACTTAAAGAGATTCTAACCCAGACACATGAAAAGCAAAGTGCTGAAAAGAAAAGACCAAGAGAAAGACTTCCCTGGCGGCCCAGTGGATGAAAAAGCAGGGGCTACAGGTTCAATCTCTGGTCTGGAAGATTCCACATCCTGCAGAGCAAAGAAGCCTGTGACCCACAGCTCCTGATCCCTTGTACTACAACTACGAAAGCCTGTGCACCGGAGCCTGTGCTCTGAATGGGGAGCTCACGCACCACACCAAGGAGTAGCCCCCACTTACCGCAACCAGAGAAAGCCCAAGTGCAGCGATGAAGACCCAGCACAACAAAAACTCAATGCTTTTTTAAAAAAGACCATGAGAATACTTTGAAAACAACAATTAAGAAGCCATCTGTCACAATACAGGGGCTCCCCAACAAGACTAACAACTGATTTTTCATATAAAACAATGGAAATCAGACAGTTGCGGGAATATAAACCCTAAAACTAAAATTCTCAACCAAGAATCCCATATCCAAGAAAGTTACCCTTCAAAAAATGAAGCAGAGAAGTCTCTCTGGACCAAAGGTATTTCAGTCTTTACATGAAGCCATCCTACCAATAAAATAAAGTGCAGACCTGGGTAGTAGGAGAATATGAAGGAGAATTTCAGCCATTTCTCAAAGAGCAAAAAATAAAATAACAGACTCCTTCAGCTTTAAATGAAAGAGTACAATAGCCCAGATTCACATGAAGACATAAAGAACACCAGTAAAAGTTCAGGCAGCCTTCCATATCTATGGGTTCTACATCTAGGGAGTCAACCAATGGTGGATCAAAAAAATTTTTTTTAAGTTTTAGACAGTTCCAAAGCGAAACACCCTGATGCTTGGGAAAGATTGAGGGCAGGAAGAGAAGGGGATGACAGAGGATGAGATGGTTGGATGGCATCGCCAACTCGATGGACATGAGTCTGGGTAAACTCTAGGAGTTGGTGATGGACGGGGGGCCTGGCATGCTGTGGTCCATGGGGTCGCAAAGAGTCAGACACAACTGAGCGACTGAACTGAACTGAAAACGAANAGAGAAGGGGATGACAGAGGATGAGATGGTTGGATGGCATCGCCAACTCGATGGACATGAGTCTGGGTAAACTCTAGGAGTTGGTGATGGACGGGGGGCCTGGCATGCTGTGGTCCATGGGGTCGCAAAGAGTCAGACACAACTGAGCGACTGAACTGAACTGAAAACGAAAACTTGAATTTTCCACATGCCGGCTACTATTTACATAGAACTTACATTGTATTAGGTATTGTTGTAAGTAATCTAGAGACGATTTAAAGTATACACATATGTTATACACAAATACTACCCAATTATATAACAGACTCACACATCAATGGACTTCTGACATCCACAGTGGGTCCTGGAACCAATCCCCAACAGGTAACAAGAGGTGACTAGTACTACAAAGGTAAATATAAAACGCGGGCTTCCCTGGTGGCTCAGTGGCAAAGTATCTGCCTGCCAATGCAAGAGACCTGGGTTCAATCCCTGGGTCGGGGAGACTCCCCGGGGTAAAAAATGACAACCAATATTCCAGTATTCTTATCTGGGAAATCCCAAGGACAGAGAAGCCTGGCAGGCTACAGTTCATGGGGTCACAAAAGAGTCAGACACAACTTAATGACTAAACAGCAACAAATACAAAACAAAGGTAAATATAAAATACAGTACAAAAAATTTTTTTTGTTAACTGTCCTCTGGTCCTACATGACTTAAAAGGACACTTACACAAAGCAGAAATTAGAAAACTATATGCTGGATCAAAGACGTAATATGCATAAAAAGAACAGCAACAGAGGAGAAGAAAACAGCTATGTAGGAGTAAAGTTTTTAATTCTAAAATTAATAATAATAATTCAAATTAGACTGCTATAATTTAAGATGTAAACTGAAATTCCCAGAACAAACACTACTAATTTCATTTAAAAATAGCAGGAAAATTAAACTGGCACACTAGAAAGTATCTGCTTATTACAAAATAAGGCAGCACTGGAAAGAACAGAGAAATTTAAAAAGTCATGGCATATAAAACACAAAGAGCCACATAAGACAGCAGAAATAAAGTCTACCTTATCAGTAGTACATTAAATATGAATGGAATTAAATACTTCAATTAAATGACAAAGATTTTCAGGCTTAATAAACAATCAAGACCCAACTGTATGCTGTCTACAAGAGATTTCATTTCAGTCACAAAGACAAAAGGGCTGAAAGCAAAAGGATATAAAAAGTTAATCCATGGAAAAAAGTGTTCGAAAGAGAAAATTAGGGTGGCTATACTAATATCAGACAGTACAGACTTCAAGACAGAAAGTGCTATCAGGGACAAAGAAGGACATTTTACACTGACAGAAGGATCAATTTATCAGAAAGACACAATTATAGGCATCTAAGAACAGAGTTCCCAAATATATGATACAAAAAGGTCGAGACCCTGGTTCGATTCCTGGGTCAGGAAGATCCGCTGGATGAGGGATAGGCTACCCACTCCCGTATTCAAGGGCTTCCCTCGTGGCTCAGCTGGTAAAGAATCTGCCTGCCATGCGGGAGACTTGGGTTCAATCCCTGAGTTGCGAAGATTCCCTGGAGAAGGGAAATGCTACCCACTCCAGTATTCTGGCCTAGAGAATTCCGTGGACTGTACAGTCCAGAGGGTTGCACAGAGTTGGACATGACTGAGCAACTTTCACTTTCAAGAACAGAGCCTCCAAATATATAACACAAAAAGCGACAGAATTGAAGCAAGAAATCAGTAAGTCATCAGCACTCATATTGCATGTTTCAATGACAACAGAATACAGACTCTTATCAAGCGCACCTGGAACATTCTCTAGGACAGACCACATACTGGGCCATAAAAGAAGCTCCAATAAATTTCAAGGACCTAAAACCATGGAACACAGGAATTATGATTTATGACTGTAACAGGATAAAAGGAGAAATGATAACAAATAGAAATAATGTTTGAATTTAAGAGAACAGCCCTAATAACAGGTCAGATGAAAATAAAAGAGAAATTAGATAATACTTTGAAATGAATGAAAATCAAAGTACAACATACCAAATGAAACAAGCCAGTCAGAAAAAGACAAATATGATATGCTATAGCTTATGTGTGGAATAAAAATAAAACTAGTGAACAAAACAAACAAAAAAACCAGACTCACAGATATGGAAAACAAACTAGCAGTTACCAGTGGGAAGGTAAGGAGAGGGACAGTATGTAGTTGGGGATTAAGCGGTACAAGCTCTCTCTACTGGCAGTTGACATATCTTGTATTAAAACATCCCAAGAAGTCCACAGTAAAACCATTAGAACCAGTGAGTTCAGCAAGGTTGCAGGATTCAAGATCAATATAAAAAAAAATTATAATCTATATACATTAATGATGAACCATCTGAAATTGAAAATAAGAAAAGAAATTCTACTTAGAATAGCACCAAGAGAAAACACAAGGAATAAATTTAACAAAAGAAGGGCAAGTCATGTCCTCTGGACACTACTGAGCAATCATTTAAAGTAATTAAAAACTTCTAAAAATGGAAAGACATTCCATGTTCATGGATTGGAAGACAATGTTATTAAGACGGTAATACTGCCCAAACTCATTACAGATTAATTTTCTACCAAAATCTCAGGTGCCTTTTTCAGGCAGAAATTGACAAATACAACCTAAAATTCACAAGGACATGCAAGGCACCCAAAATTGCCAAAACAATCTTATAAAGAACAAACTTTGACTTCAAAATTTACTAAGAAGTTACATTAATCAAGACAATGTACTACTAATAGGACAGGCATATAGATCAATGGAATATAAGTGAACAGAAAGAAATCTTCACATTAATGGTCAGTTCATTTTCAACAAAGTTCCAACAAAAATTCTATGAGGATCAAAACCACAATGAGAAACCCATTAGAATGGCTATTTATCAAATAAAACAGAAAATAACCATTTTTGGCAAGGATGTACGCTGCTGACAGAAACCCAAACTGGTGCAACAGCTACAGAATAGAACGGCAGTTCCTCACACAAAGAATTACCACTTGCTCCAGCTTCTACAGACCATATACCCAAAGAACTGAAAGCAGGGAATGGAACAGACATTTACACACCCAATTTCACAGCAGCATTACTCACAGGGCAAAACTAAGAAGTTATGAATGGGAGAGAAAAATAAGAGGATCGGCGGATCAACTAGTCCAAGAGGTCATTACAAAGAAACCTGCCCAGAACTAGACGACATGAGGTTCCATTGTGAAAGGCCCTCCAAATGCATAAGAAACTAGTCTCACATAAGGTCCACTATCAAGTTTCAGATCAACAATGAGAACAAAGAGAAGCAAGTGACAACATATGACCAGAAAATCAGAATGACAATGGACTTCTCACTAGAAACACTGAAAGCTGGGACTCAATTAGGGGAGGAAGGCACATTAGCTTCCACATTTTGGATGAAAAAAAGGATTTCTAACCTAGATTTGTAGAGCCTGACAAACTATCAATATCAAGAGAGAATAAAGATATTCTCAGACTCAAAAAACTATTCTTCTCCACGTCTTTCCTCAGAAAGTTACTGGTGAGGGAGAAAACCAAGAAAGACGATGTGTGGACGGGAAGGGCAGGCTCAAAGAGACGCACCTGACTTGGCAGTAGGTAGACAGCCAAGTGCAGGAGATGCAAATAGACAACTACACAGATGAAAGTCAGACACAGCCCGGAACCCACGGGGTGGAGGTGGGAGGAGGGAGGCAAAGTCCTCACGGTTCACCAGATATAAACAATGAGCTGTGAACGGCACGCACAGTGACGGAAGAAAGCCAGCGGTGTCCCAGTCAAAACACAGACAGGACGGGCTTTGGTGGAGGTAGAGAGGGTAAGCACACCTGAGGGAGGGTAGGAGGACAGAGCTGAAATCCACCCTTCGTGATGTGAAGTAAAATTCTTAAGAGTGACAAAAACTGAGACACAGCAACAGATACGAGAGTCAGTAAAAACAGCTGAGGGGTTTTCCTCCGAGGGAAAGTGGCAGAGGAGGTAAGAAACTGCCCTTTTCCCATGTATCTTGTAAATCCAGTCAACCCTCTCTGTATGAATGACTTCCAGAAAATAAAATTTAGAAATGACAGGGGTGGACTTCACTAGTGCTCTAGGGCTTAAGAATCCGCCTGCAAATGCCCGGAACACGGGTTTGATCCCTGGTCCGGGAGGACCCCACATGCTGCAGAGCCAACAAAGCCTATGAGCCACAGCCACTGAGCCCACGTCCTAGAGCTCATGCTTTCCAGCAAGAGAGACCAGCACCACAGGAAGCCTGAGCGCTGCAACCAGAGAGCAGTCCCACGCCCCACAACTAGAGAGAGGCTCCAAGTAGCAACACAGACCCAGTGCAGCCAAAAAACAAATTAAAAAAAAAAAGAAATGAGAGGGGTGTTACAGAGCACGTTTCTCATCTGCTTTTGCCCTGGGCCCTCCCTGTTAACACCTAAGTTTTAGCAACCAAATTAAAACCAAAAATAAGAAAGCTTCAGTTCTCACCTTAACAATACAATCATTAGATAATAATGTCTAGTGAATGTTTGCAAGGTTTTTATAAAAAATTCTATGAGAGCTATATTCAAAACTGCAGAGTCACAAAGAAAGTTCACCAAAGAGTTAAAATGCATCCAACGACATGTTTTAGCTCTATCTAGAATGGCACCCCACTCCAGTACTCTTGCCTGGAAAATCCCATGGACGGAGGAGCCTGGTAGGCTGCAGTCCATGGGGTCGCTAAGAGGCGGGCATGACTGAGCGACTTCACTTTCACTTTTCACTTTCACGCATTGGAGAAGGAAATGGCAACCCACTCCAGTATTCTTGCCTGGAGAATCCCAGGGATGGGGGAGCCTCGTGGGCTGCCATCTATTGGGTCACACAGAGTCAGACACGACCGAAGCGACTTAGCAGCAGCAGCAGCACTTAAAACTATCATCAGATTTAAAGCAGCTGCTGTTTCAGGAGCTTGGTTCCCAAATGATGGTTCTAGAAGAAATTTCACACCAGCAATCATTTTACCAAAGCCTCACAAACCAAATCATACCGTATGGAATAGAAATATTTTCTGGCATATACAGTGGGGTGACAGTGTCCACGTGGGCAGATAGCATCTGTCTGTGAAGGGGAGCCTTGGAGAGTGACAGGAAGACATTTTTCTTAGATCCAGAGACATCTCACAAATATCCTACTGCAATATGGCCTCTTAAAATGGACAGTGAGAAGTGAACTGTGTAGCACTCGGTTTTTGAACACATCATGCATGTGAACTGTGAAAACAATACATGTAAAACAACAGAAAATGTCCAAACACTATGCTGACAACGTTCACAGCTCAGCTGTGCCGAGACCCCACATAGGGGACACCTTCTAAGATGGAGATTGGGCGGACTATCTCCTCTCTCTCCTCTGGATGAAAGTGACTTTAGCCAACAGATGACATACTCAAATAAGAATTGAACACATGGCCCCAAAGGATGATTCCAGCTCCTTCAAAGTGAAGCTGACACAACTCTCTCTCCTTTGTGACATGGGCAAAGAAAACTGCTGTCTAAATCAGATCACTCTTCCTACATCAGTTAGCTGACATGAGAAAGGCATCCTTTTTCATCATGTATTTTATTTCCTAGAGACCTAATTAATCTTCTTCTCAAATACAGTATTCACTCAATGAACAAAATCATAAGAAGATAACATTTTCTCTTTTTCTGCTGCATTGCACTTGGAGAAGGAAATGGCAACCCACTCCAGTATTCTTGCCTGGAAAATCCCAGGGATGGGGGAGCCTGGTGGGCTGCCATCTATGGGGTCACACAGAGTCGGCCACGACTGAAGTGACTTAGCTTAGCAGCAGCTGCACTGCACGGCATGTGGGACCCTAGTTCCCCAATCAGGTATCAAAATCGTGTCCCCTGAAATGGACACGTGGATTCTTAACCACTGGACTGCCAAGGACAGCTGCTAGAGGACAACATTTTTTATTCCAGGACTAAAGGCAAGTTTTAGAAAACATGAAGCAAATTCCACAATATTTTGTTAGTGCTATGGAATCTTGCCAAGCTAAAGACTCGTCTATGCTCATGTAACAACAATAAAAAACCTATAATGATGTAAAAGAAGTCTGCTGCTGCTGCTGCTGCTGCTAAGTCGCTTCAGTCGTGTCCGACTCTGTGCGACCCCATAGACGGCAGCCCCGTCCCTGAGATTCTCCAGGCAAGAACACTGGAGTGGGCGCCATTTCTCCAATGCATGAAAGAGAAAAGTGAAAAGTGAAAGTGAAGTCGCTCAGTCGTGTCTGACTTAGCGACCCCATGGACTGCAGCCTACCAGGCTCCTCCATCCATGGGAGTTTCCAGGCAAGAGTACTGGAGTGGGAAAAGAAGTCTAGGATACTCAAAGTATTCTAGTCAGCCAATTGGAGCCACACAGAGCAGAGACTGTGCTTTCCAAATGACGGAAGGAGATTCTTTCTATGACCTATTCTATCTGGACTCTTCCCCATCAAAATTAAGGTGACAGTCAGAGCTTCTGACCCTCATAGTGCAAGGTTTTATGTAACTGTCTTGTAATAAATATAAAGATAAACGAAGTTTCCGATCCTTCCAGTCAAGTTTTATGAAGAACAGCCTAGTTCTTCAGGCACTGTGTCTGCCAGCTCTGTGACGATGGCTGTAAAGCTGTGGGTCACTTCCTCAGGCTGGCCTGCTCCTTTTGGTCCCGAATTTGAGGAGGGATTTCAGCTAACATGAGACAGTGGACACTCTCATCCCTAGCCAGAGGCACTAACTCTTCTGTTACTTCCTTTTAATCTTTTTTGTTTGTTTAAGGGAGCAGAGTTGACAGTAGGGAAAAACCATGCCTGGGAGTCTGCAAGAGAAGGCTCTAGCCCCAGCTCCAGGACCCTACCTAACTCACTCTGCATGGTCCCTAAGACCAGTCCAGGTTTCACGACTCACTGGGAGGACTCAGGGCCTCGGCACAGAGTCACACTGACAGCTGTGATTATTACAATATAAAAGGACAGAAAGGAAAATCAGCAAAGGGGTGAGGACCACAGGAAACTAGACTCAAGACTCCTGGAGTTTCTCCTGGTGGAGTCACACAGGACATGCTCAATTCCCAGCCACAAGCCGGGACAAGACGCACAGAATGCTGGCACTAGGCAAGCTCATTAAATCTGAGGGCCAGGGTTTGTGGGGCCGTTCACCCAGCACTGCCAAAGGCTCCACAAATGCCAGAGTCCCAACAGGAAGGCAGGTGGGCAGCCACACCCGGGCCAGACTCTCGACCCCTCTGTGGACATAAAGGGCAGCCCCACATTCTAGTGTCCGGGCAGAGACCAGGCCGACCCCACATGCAGGCCTATGTAAGGACGCCTCGGTCTGCAATGTGATTCGCCCTCTGTGCCCACCTCGCCAGACCTCAGTTTCACCATGTCACTTGCCCAGCTGTCAGCTGCTTTAACGACCGCTGAACATGACACAGGAATCCCATGGGGAAGACAGGCCGGCCATGGCCTAGGCTCACCATGAGGCACTCAGCATGGTGACAGCAGGCCTTGGGCAGGAGAGGTTCTCACGGCCCAAGACCCATTTCCCCAGCAATGATGGTGACATCATCACTAACTACCCCTGCTTCCCTGCAGTCTCCAGTTTTCCCTAAGAGCCTGGTCAGTACTTTGTAGTTCTTCTCCCTCCCAAGTGTCTCACCATATATTCAGAGACTACAAGGTGGAGGTTCATAAAATGCGGGAATTAAAAACCCCTGTTTCACAGATTAACTTCATGTAAAAAACATGAAAAGTAGTTCTATTCTTGTCTGTTGACCCTGCCCACTGCAAGGCTTCAGTGTAAATGGCTGGTGTCCACCACACCAACTGCTGGCTCCCCTCCTCCAGGGCTCAAACAGCCTAGTTCTTCAGGCACTGTGTCTGCCAGCTCTGTGACGATGGCTGTAAAGCTGTGGGTCACTTCCTCAGGCTGGCCTGCTCCTTTTGGTCCCGAATTTGAGGAGGGATTTCAGCTAACATGAGACAGTGGACACTCTCATCCCTAGCCAGAGGCACTAACTCTTCTGTTACTTCCTTTTAATCTTTTTTGTTTGTTTAAGGGAGCAGAGTTGACAGTAGGGAAAAACCATGCCTGGGAGTCTGCAAGAGAAGGCTCTAGCCCCAGCTCCAGGACCCTACCTAACTCACTCTGCATGGTCCCTAAGACCAGTTCAGGTTTCACGACTCACTGGGAGGACTCAGGGCCTCGGCACAGAGTCACACTGACAGCTGTGATTATTACAATATAAAAGGACAGAAAGGAAAATCAGCAAAGGGGTGAGGACCACAGGAAACTAGACTCAAGACTCCTGGAGTTTCTCCTGGTGGAGTCACACAGGACATGCTCAATTCCCAGCCACAAGCCGGGACAAGACGCACAGAATGCTGGCACTAGGCAAGCTCATTAAATCTGAGGGCCAGGGTTTGTGGGGCCGTTCACCCAGCACTGCCAAAGGCTCCACAAATGCCAGAGTCCCAACAGGAAGGCAGGTGGGCAGCCACACCCGGGCCAGACTCTCGACCCCTCTGTGGACATAAAGGGCAGCCCCACATTCTAGTGTCCGGGCAGAGACCAGGCCGACCCCACATGCAGGCCTATGTAAGGACGCCTCGGTCTGCAATGTGATTCGCCCTCTGTGCCCACCTCGCCAGACCTCAGTTTCACCATGTCACTTGCCCAGCTGTCAGCTGCTTTAACGACCGCTGAACATGACACAGGAATCCCATGGGGAAGACAGGCCGGCCATGGCCTAGGCTCACCATGAGGCACTCAGCATGGTGACAGCAGGCCTTGGGCAGGAGAGGTTCTCACGGCCCAAGACCCATTTCCCCAGCAATGATGGTGACATCATCACTAACTACCCCTGCTTCCCTGCAGTCTCCAGTTTTCCCTAAGAGCCTGGTCAGTACTTTGTAGTTCTTCTCCCTCCCAAGTGTCTCACCATATATTCAGAGACTACAAGGTGGAGGTTCATAAAATGCGGGAATTAAAAACCCCTGTTTCACAGATTAACTTCATGTAAAAAACATGAAAAGTAGTTCTATTCTTGTCTGTTGACCCTGCCCACTGCAAGGCTTCAGTGTAAATGGCTGGTGTCCACCACACCAACTGCTGGCTCCCCTCCTCCAGGGCTCATGGATCATGCCGTCTGCTAGAACAGAGTATCCCTAGCACCTTCTACTGTTCTGTAGTGCTTAAAAAAAAAAAAAACAAAGGCCCAGGGACCATGACGAAAGCAACACTGGGGTCAGATGTGACACTCAACAAGGAAGGCTGTCCCCCCTCAAGTGGCACTGGCACCCTGACTGCAGGGTCAGTCGCCCACTTCCATCACACCCAACTGAGGGACGTCAAGACAGATGGCTCCTGTGTATCTCAATATTCTGCCCCAGATGGAGATGCTCAAGTCTCTGCAAGCTCGTTTGTGGAATGGATAGAGAAAATGAAACACATGGTATCAGTTTGAGCCCTGACTTTCTAGCTGAGTCATGTCTCCAGTCACTTCCTGTCACTGGGCCTCAGCTGTCTCCATGAGCAAAATGACAGGTCCAGATAAATCACTTGGTGAGTCCCATTCAGGCCTAACTTCCCAGGGTTTTCATATTACTTTCTCCCAATTAGACAGTCAAAAGGTTTAAAATTCATTTGGTAAAAAATTTCTAGATCATAGTTAAAAATCATAGATAACTGATTTTTCATTATTTTTAAAAGTCTGACAACAGAAACATCTGTGGACTCAAAGGGACTCTGGATATGGTAAGACAATAATCTCCCTGCACTGGAGACTTGGATGTTGAAACTGGCATTACTAGCCAGAAGGCTAACATCTCAAAGATGTCCAGAATTATCACTGATATATTTCTATCCAGATTTATCTGGGAAAGGCTTCATTCAAACAAATACATTCCAAGCCCCCAAGATACCAGGTTCCATGTACATACAAATTGTAGAACCACATGAACCCAGAGAATGCAAAATCTTTCAACACCAATCACTTTTAAATATGCTTCTAAAAACAGTCTGTGGCATGGGACCAGGTCAGATGTCTGGGTGAGAAAAGTCTTACTTTTGAGCAAGTGGATTGAAAGGGGACCCCTGAGACATGATCTGGACAAGACCACCATCCACCAATCTTCTCACCATATAGTCTTTCAAAAAAAATTACCCCATAACAAAATAAGCAGTGCAAACCAAGATGTTAACTGGGAAAGAGGAGGGAAAGAGCAAGAGAAGGAAAACGTCTGAACTCACCGGGACTGTGGCAATCCTTTCTTACTGAGATCTGCCCTCACACGTTCTCCTACATGTCTGTAAATTTCCACTAAGCTGTTTATTGCTGCATCTCGAACCTAGATGTAAAAGAAGAGATCTTACAGCTGCTCTGTGTCATTCCCCAGCGCTTCCTGCTGCGGACACAACAGGCTATCCAACACCCCAAGTTCATCACCCACTCACCGACGTGACTCTGAACACAACCCCTTAGAGACGTGGGATGAGACAAAGCTGTACTTTGACAGCTCTGACTCTGTGGGCACAACTCCAGAGAGTATGGAAAAAAAATCCAGATCCCAACCCTGTGTCCATGTTAAAGTCTGTACCCCTTAGCTCTTTTCATCCTTTAAGATGATGTCTGGAAACTAGAAATTTCAGACCAAAGTGGAAAACACTACAAATAAGTGAATTATTCTTAAAAAAAAAAAAAAAAAAACCATGTAAAGCATTCTGGATGTAGGCCAATTAAACAAATACTTAGCAACAGAAAACTGTGGTAAAGGTTACACAGCACCTGTATTCAACAAGTGCAAAGTTCTAAAAGGTAGATGGGAAAAAGTCCATAAATTCTACATTTAATACAGGATAGGATGTAATAAATGTTATACAAAAGAGTACAGAGAGCTCACACAGTAGAAGGGAGTGAGCACACCAGAGGATACCAAGAAACAATTTATGGAAGAGGAAGGAACCACTTAAAATGTGCTTAGAAACAGCATTTCAGCAGGAAGAAATGGGATTAGACAGACTCCAAACAAGGTAACCAGCCAGTGCGGAGGCATGAAGGCGGAGCAGTGCAGCATAAGCTTCAGGAAGCTCAAGGCAGCAGTCTGGCCAAACACAGACGGGGGGAAAGGTCTGGATAAATAAGCCTCCAGAGACAGAATGAACTTTATTTAAAAAAAAAAAAAAAAGGAAAATGGGGGAATTTGAATATGGACTGTATATATACCAAACATTAGGCTGGTGCAAAAGCAACTGGGATTTTGGATTGTTGAACTTTGCCATTTGATATTGGAATACATTCTTAAATAAATGTGGTTGCGTTATACATCATTTTAATGCACATTTTTCATTTTGTTTTACTGCTAATGACTTATTACATATTGTTTATATTTATTTTAGACTATAAGCAAAAGCAACTGGGATTTTGGATTGTTGAACTTTGCCATTTGATATTGGAATACATTCTTAAATAAATGTGGTTGCGTTATACATCATTTTAATGCACATTTTTCATTTTGTTTTACTGCTAATGACTTATTACATATTGTTTATATTTATTTTAGACTATATAAATGATGTTACACGAAAAGTAAATTTGAGTGATTTTTTTATTTGAGTTCAAAATGGGTTGTAAAACAGTGCAGGCAACTTGCAACATCAACATCACATTTGGCCCAGGAACTGCTAATGAACATACAGTGCAGTGGTGGTTCAAGAAGTTCTGCAAAGACAAGAGCCTTGCAGACGAGGAGTGCAGTGGCCGCCACTGGCAGTTGACAACAACTAACTAACAGAGTGATCATCAAAGCCCATCCTCTTACAACTCCAGGAGAAATTGCCAAAGAACTCAACACTGATGATTCTGCTCATTCAGCATCTGACGCAACTGGAAAGGTGGAAAAGCGCGATAAGTGGGTGCCTCATGAGCTGACTGGAAAAAACAAAAACTTGTTTTGAAATTGTTGTCTTCTCTTATTCTATGTGACAACAAACCACTTCTCAATTGAATTGTGATGTGAAATTAAGCACTGGAGAAGAAAATGGCAACCCACTCCAGTATTCTTGCCTAGAGAATTTCATGGACAGAGGAGCCTGGCAGGCAATTAAAAGTGGATTTTATACAACTGGTGATGACCAGCTCTGTGGTTGGACTGAGAAGCAGCTCCAAAGCACTTCTCAGAGCCAGACGTGCACCAAAAAAAGGCCACAGTCACTCTTTGGTGGTCTCCTGCCCATCTGATCCACTACAGCTTTCAGAATTCCAGTGAAACCATTACGTCTGAGAAGTATGCTCAGCAGATGGAGGAAATGCACCGGAAACTGCAATGCCTGCAGCTAGAATGGGTCAACAGAATGGGCCCAATTCTTCTCCACAACAACGCCTGGTCACATGTTGCACAACCAAAGATTCAAAAGTTGAACAAATTGGGCTATGACGTTTTGCCTTATCAACCATGTTCACCTGACCTCTCACCAACCAACTACAACCTCTTCAAGCATCTCTACAACTTTTTTGCAGGGAAAACACCTACAAACCAGAAGGAGGCAGGAAATGCTTTCCAAGAGTTCACTGAATCCCAAAGCATGGATTTTTATGCTACAGGAATAAACAAACTTACTTCTCGTTGGCAAAGTATGTTGATTGCAACAGTTCCTATTCTGATTAATAAACATGTGTTTGAGCCTAGTTATAATGATTTAAAATCTATGGTCCAAAACTGCAATTACTTTTGTACTAACTTAATAGTTTATCAATGTTAAATTTCTCATGTGAAAACAACATGTGATTATATAAAAATATCTCTGTTATTATATAGGAGTAAAAAGATCATGTATGCTAGATACTTTCAAATGGTTCAAGAATAAAAAGTATTTCTCTGTGTATATGTGTGTACATGTGTGCATAAGTATCCATGTTGAGTTATAAAACAAATGTGATGTGACAAAACGTTAAATGGTAAATATGGCTGTTCACTATACTACCCTTTTCATTTTTCTACAGGTCTAAAATTTTGCCAGTAAAAAGGTGGAAAGAAAAAAAAAATTAATCCAATGAATTCAAGGCCAGCCTGTGGCGGGTACCCAGGGGAGGAAAGCAGGCACAGACAGAAGAACAACATGATTCCAGATTTGGTCTCAAGCAGTGAAATCAAAGAAACAGAGAGTGAAGGAGAGAGGAAGGAAGTAGGAATACGAACAATTTACAATCCTGAACACTGCAAGTCACCCTATGATTAACAGTAGTGCATGACAGGTAATTTTACTCACATGTTTTCCCTTGTGATAGATAGGCAAATTCCAGGTTCTTGCTATCTTCTCACCTAAAACCTGATGCTATGTACCGAATTGTGTATGTGACACCCCCTCCCCCCACCACTGCCAGCTCCCGAAAAAATTCCTCTATTGAAGCCCAATGTGACTGCAGACAGAGACAGGGCCTGTGAAGAAGGGAATTCAGGTTAAATGAGGTCACAAGAGTGGTCCTGATATGATAGGAGGGCTGTCTTTGTAAGAGAGATGCCAAAAGAGCTCTCTCTGTCTGCAAAGTGGGATGAGAACCCTCACCAGAGCCAGCCATGCTGGCACCCTGATCCAGGACTGCCAGAAACAAGTTTCACTTGTTCAAGCCTCCCCGTCTATGGTATTCTGCCATGGTAGCCTGAGCTTAATAACAGAGATTACAAGACTATTTTGGAAAGGAAAAAATTTCTGGTGTCAGGAAACATTTTCATACTGAGACATGCACATCTTACAAAAGCAGTCAAGGCCACTGTCTGAAATCAGTGACAGGTCCATCGCCACTGCTTGCTTTCTAATCATGGTATCTGCTCAGAGCCAGAGCAGGGCACACTGGGAACCTCTTTAGAGAGCAATCAATATCCTGTCTGCTATTTACAAGTCCGGGCTGTAAAGAGTTTAAGGGATTTAGTGGAAGAATGACTAGCCTTCTAAGTGGAGTAAGTCAGACAGAGAAAGGCAAACACTGATATCACTTATATGTGGGATCTAAAAAAGATAACAAACTAGTGAATAAATCAAAACAGGAACGTTCGGATAGAGAAAACACACTAGTGGTTGCCAGCAAGGAGAGGGAAGGGGGCAGGGGCAATACAGGGGTGAAAAGGGAGTTATTACGGGACTACTCAGAGAAGGCAATGGCACCCCACTCCAGCACTCTTGCCTGGAAAATCCCATGGACGGAGGAGCCTGGTGGGCTGCAGTCCATGGGGTCGCGAAGAGTCGGACACGACTGAGCTACTTCACTTTCACTTTTCACTTTCATGCATTGGAGAAGGAAATGGCAACCCACTCCAGCGTCCTTGCCTGGTGGGCTGCCGTCTATGGGGTCGCACAGAGTCGGACACGACTGAAGCGACTTAGCAGCAGCAGCAGCATGGGACTACTATAGCAAATTGTGTGTTTAACTTCAGAAAACTGTAAAGCACTATAGAATTCAAAGAATCACTCATTCATTCAGTCAACCAATCAACAAAATTACTAGCCTCAGAGTCAAAGTAGCCCTCAGGAGCTACTTGGCCATTTAGAGACTATATAACTTTAGACAAAATATTTTAACTCTTTTCATCTCAATTTCCTCCTTCATAACTGGAAGGTTGCTTTGGGGTTAAAAAAATAATGGATTCAATTCAACAAATATCTGATTGCCTATTAGGTGCCAAACTAGGGTGCCACAGGACCCAGGCAGGTAACACGATGGGCAGAACAGGGTGGGAGGATGAGGACCCAGGACCCCGGGAAGGGACCCCAAGGGCAGAGGACAGGGGAATGCGGCCTCAGGCAGGCAGCTGCCAGCATGCCACCAGCTCGTGGCCATGGGGGCACACACACTGGGGTGCCGCAAGTACAGCTCTGCCTCATCCTCACTCTTTGGAGAAAAATCAGAAATACACATCTCCCAAATGTAAAACTGTCCAAACTCCACAAGTAAAAACCACCCTGCAGACACGTGTACAGACACACACACCTCTGTAGGCTGAAATTCAAGTTTAGGCCAGCTGTTTGTGCCCTGTGGTCCTAAATATGAGGCACTCAACACAATGGCTGGTGGAGCTGGTATTATCTACATCTTTCAGACTAACAACCTTATCCTTTAAATAACTACTCTTCAGGCTCAGAAAGCTACGGGGTCAGTTAAACGACCCTCAATTCAAGAATCACAGAAGAGGCTGTGTGTGGCACTACAGAATATTGTAACCCAGCTGAGAAGACAAGTGTCTCTGAAGCAAGTCAACTGAGGCTGAAGGGATAAAGCAGTGTTCACCTCTACATGCAACGATGTAGGTCCTAGTCTGGCTTCTGGCCATCTGCAGGCTCACCTTGCAAAGGAACCCCAACAGCTCGGACCACTCAGGTAACAAAAGACAAGGGCCCCAGGATGTGCCTGTCACTTCACCTCATTACACTACACCCAGATGTGAGTGGCAGGAAACAGGCTCCCTACACAGCCTGAAACTCAAGGGGAAACCTTACCCTCAGGGAAAAGGAGGGCCCCAGAAAGTCCTGCAAGGCCAAAGTCACCCCATCCCCCATAGCCACCAACCCACCCACTTCTCAGGTGCTGGTCAAACCCTCACCAGGGACTTCATTCTCCCACCCGCCCAGCACCAAAGCACAGCCAGCCCAGCCCAGGGCCAACTGCAGAGAACATTGAGATCAATGCTGGTTCTCAAGCGCTGCAAGAGGCTTTGAAGATGCAGATCAAACTCCTCAGGAAAACAGACAGCAGACGTGTCGGGGTGGGGGGGGGCGGTGAGGGCATGCAGACACAATACCTCACTGCCTGAGGTCAGCTGGGCAGCTAATGAAGATATATCAGAGGTTTCCAGGCAGAACTGGACTTTTCCCTATCTGGGAGAAGTGAAAGTGAAGTCGCTCAGTCGTGTCCGACTCTTTTTGACTCCATGGACTATAGCCTACCAGGGTCCTCTGTTCATGGGATTTTCCAGGCAAGAATACTGGAGTGGGTTGCCATTTCCTTCTCCAATCCGGCGATGAACGCCCTATTGAGCAAGTGTCTCAAGACTGCTGGCTGCCTTTGCCCTGTACTCCTAGGAANGGACTATAGCCTACCAGGGTCCTCTGTTCATGGGATTTTCCAGGCAAGAATACTGGAGTGGGTTGCCATTTCCTTCTCCAATCCGGCGATGAACGCCCTATTGAGCAAGTGTCTCAAGACTGCTGGCTGCCTTTGCCCTGTACTCCTAGGAAACAGACATAGGCCCTGTTCTGCAACCCACACCCCAAATGGGGAAACCCTGACTTCAGCTAGGACGGTAACATCTAGCTGTTTACATCGTGAGTGTAAAGCCACCTCATGCTCCTGTCCCTCCCCCGAGATATAACTCTCAACCATGAGATACGACAGGAAACCTGAGGAAAGCTTCTGGAAAACATCTCTCCACTTGGGGAAAGAAACGCAGGGAACACTACACCACAGGAGACCCGCGGGGAAAAGTGCACGTGGACTGGGCATTTAATGACACGAGGGAACGAGCCATTCTAAAGGGGCAGGAAGCAACAGTGGTGTTGAGATTAGGTGGGGAGGAGTCAAGAGCTAAACCACCTGATGGCTAAGATTTCCTTCAAAATCATCCATTCAGTACATTCTGCTTCCAAATGATGGGGTAGGGAAGCAAAGCGATGAAAGTAAACTGGCCTTGAGTGGTCCGCTGCTGAGGCTGCGTGATGGGGGTGCAGTACAACCCTCTCTCCACTGTATCTAAACGTGAACCTTTCAGTATAAAAGAGCTGAAAGCACGACAGGGACAGAGGAGCACCACATTTTCACCTGCCAGGAGGGCCGGACACACACAGAGCCGGACGACACCCGTGCCAGGAGGGCCGGACACACACACAGCCGGACGACACCCGTGCCAGGCCTGTGAGCAGAGCTGCAGAGAAGAGAGCCCAGGGGGTGGGCAGCCCAGCAGAAGACAAGGCACACACAGGCCCGGGGACGTCATACACCTGCTACACGCCCTACGGCCTCCCTCCCTCGGTCCCCCTTCACAGGGGACAATACACTGTCCCTGCTGCTCTCGTGACTGAATTACTTTCAGCAGCCGAAAGCATCCTAAGCCACACAGAGCCTGTGTGTGGGGTCCACTGAGGAGCTGAGTCACTGTACAATGAGACCACAATCAAAGGACTCACATCCTCTGGGGCAGGAGTGTCTACAGGGTTCACCTTAAAGGTAAATCCCACTGACATGAGGAGCCACATGCAAGACCATGCAGAGCCCTACACCAACCGCCACCCCTCCGCCTCCACATACCACCACCACCAAAGGACTAAGAGCTGGATGGAAGCTGACCATAATGCTGGGCACCCACCCGGTGCAGTGACAGCACCAGGAAGACGCAACTGTCCTCAAAAGCCAGAGACGTCCACAACTAAGAGGGAAAAGCCATGCAAACAGCTCTGGAGAATCCACTCAGTCCTAAGGCCATCCTGGGGTGATACAGAGGAGACAGGGTAATCCGGACCTTGATGGTTCAGAGACTACAGGAAAGACGGACAGGAAAACGCAAGTCAAGTCAAGAGCACAAGCACACGGACAGACACTCCCAGGATGACTGAGGGGGTTGGCAACAGGGGAGCAGGTGGCATCCTCAGGGGTGGCGATAAGGCTCTCGGGCCTGTGTGTCTGCACACACTTGCTCACATGAAGAGAAACCCTCCTCAGGTAGATGTGAACACACAGGCTCCTCGGATGCTCAGTGTGGGAAACTCTGGTTACAGATGCTGTCTACTCCAGATGGCCGATGACTGCCCACTAAACCCGGCCTTACTGACCCCTATTCTGCCTCCCGGGCCCAGCGTGAATACTCACATCACCTGTCAGACCCGAGTAAGCACCTGTGCTGTGCTTAGTCGCTTAGTTGTGTCTGACTCCAGCCTGCCAGGCTCCTCTGTTCCTGGGACTCTCCAGGCAAGAATGCTGGAGTGGATTGCCATGCGCTCCTCCAGAGGATCTTCCAGACCCAGAGACTGAACCCAGGCCTCCCACACTGCGGCAGACTCTTTACCGTCTGCTGCTGCCGCCAAGTCGCTTCAGTCGTGTCCGACTCTATGCGACCCCACAGACGGCAGCCCACCAGGCTCCTCTGTCCCTGGGATTCTCCAGGCAAGAAGACTGCAATGGGCTGCCATTTCTGTCTCCAACACATGCATGCATGCTAAGTCACTTCAGTGGTGTCCGACTCTGTGCGACCCTATGGACAGCGGCCCACTAGGCTCCTCTGTCCACAGGATTCTCTAGGCAAGAATACTGGAGTGGGCTGCCATTTCCTTCCCCCTTTACCATCTGAGCCACCAGGTAAGCACGTGAGTGAGGAACAAAGCGCCTCAGCCAGCCCAGCTGGCGTTCCTGCTCTAAGGAGGACAGGACACCATGCGGCAGCAGTCACAGCCTCAAGTATGACCTGCATAAACTATTTTTCCCACAGAAAACAAAGTGGAGACAAGACATCAAGGGGGCGAAAAGGCAAAACAGTTCATGTAGTAAGTTAGCATCTTTTTCAAAAGTAGATTCTGTTATTTTTAAAATAATGTTGCACAATAAAGCATGATTCGAAAAATAAAAATATCTGAAAATCACATTTCCAGTGTCAAGTGTTCTCAATAAAGGTTGGGTAGAGGATGAATAGAAAGAAGAAAGTGGGTGCAGGCAAGAGAGACCAGCATAGCCCAGCATCAAGCAGGAATGGGCAGCACAGCAGAGCCCCAAAAAGGAGGCAGGAATGCAACTGGGATAAAGGGCAGAGACATGGAGGAGGCGAGGGCAGAAAGTGTTCAGACCCCGGGCCCTCGGAGCTGAGCTGGGGGCAGTGAGAGGAATGCAGACTTGTCCATGGAGTGCAATTCAGTTGCTGCCAGTCAAGGCTGAAACTGAGACGTTGTTCCCAGAGTACAGTCGACCCCTGGACAAGGCAGGGGTCAGGGTGCCAACACTCCACACATGCGTGGTTCAGCCTCCTTGGATCCAGATTACCAGGGTCCATGCAGTAAAGCAGTGTATCTTATGAACCTCTGCCTGAAGGGGGACCTGTGTGCTCTGAACCCATGTTGTTCAAGGGCCAAAGTGTACACTTCTGTAAGGCACTGTCCCATGTTAAGCCCCTTTATCTAAGCGGCTGTGTAAGCTAAGGTGACAGCCAGGGCCCTTGATGACAGTAGGAGTGACCTAGAGAGGAACGCTGCTTCTGAGCTGGGCTCACTACTCACCAACGCCACCCCCACCTGCCCTGACACTAGGGAAGTGACGCTTTGTTGTTTTTCAGTTTTTGTTTTAATATACATGAAACATCAATGGGGCACCAGTGTGGCCATCACCCAAAGCGAAACATGGCACCTTTCTATCACCTCCAAGAAGTGCCCCCAGGCCCTGTACAGGCCAGCTCTCCCTCTCTGGGAGGGGGTCTCTGCTCCCTCCCCCATGCCCACCTCTCTGGCTACACAGATGGTAACCACAGTGTCCTCCTCTTGGAGGCTGGTCTGGATGATGTCACTTTACAGGCTAATGGGGGGGCCCATCCTGACCTGGAGAGAAGAGCAGAGTGGCTGCCAGGTCTACCCAAGGCACCAGATATTGGGGACTACTGGGCACTAACCCAACAATTGCAAACAATACCTAGAGCTCTAAGAGATGAATAAAGTCCCACCCACACATCACCAAAATGCACCTTCACTCTGTGAAACCAACAATTTTCCTTTCTTGCTAAATACACTCACCTGGCTGTTGGGATCTCCTAGTAGGTTACATATATGTGGCACGATCTTGCTTAGTGTTAACGTATGAGCTCCAGAGCTGAAAACAAAAGGAATGCTTTACTGGTGGTGAAAACAGAAGACAGAAGGCCACCTCCCCTACCCCCACCACTATCTCTCACCAAGGCTCCCTCATCCTCCCTTACGTGCTTCTAAAATAAACACACGCCCAAAAGCCCTCTGCACAGAGTCCAAGACTGCGAGTACGCCTCACAAGTCTCCCCCTGCACTTGGCATCCCTCCAAGCCGAAGCCCGAGCCTGGCTCAGCGGGGGTTCCACCATGCTGGCATCACTATTTGTCCCATGATGGTTCCTACTCTGCCTGACTCACTGTGTTACCAGGCAGGTCCCTGGAGCCCTCCGCTAACCCTCTCCCTCTCCCTGCAGCGTGTGCAGTTCTCCACTACAACAGACGTTCAGGTAACCACCTGATGAAAACGCTGCAATGAACAGCTGAGAGGACCCTGCCCTGTTGGAGAATAACTAAGTTACTGGCAACTGTTCACCACCATAAGTGCAGTCACAGACATGCTCCCTCAATACAATTCCCTTTGACTACCCTCGGATTACTCCCTTAGGATAAATAAGTGAAACAACCGTTATTGAAGGCTAGAAACATTATTTAAAAGCTTCAGACATATGCCATAATTAATGACCCTGAAAAATCTAGCACATAACGTGGAAAAAAATCTACCAAGTAATGTAAACATTACACTATCCATTTTGTTTTTTAAAAATAATAAAACTCTAAAGTCTGGAACAAAATGTTACATGTTAACAGTGATTATCTGAAGGTAGCAGAATTATAGACAATGATCACTTTCTTCTTCATGCAGATTTTCTGTGACATATACAGTAATACTTTCATAATCAGGAAAGGTGATCTGTAATTTTTAATTTTAAAACATCAACAGCCATTAAGGAAGCAAAACCACAATGACACAGACTACTTGCATATCAAAATGGTTAAAATTAAAGACAGTGATAACACTCAACGCTAGTTTCTGAAGAGACTAAATCATTCACCCACTGATAGTGGGAACATATAACAGTACAGACAACTATAGAAAATAGCTAAAAGTTTCTCTTAAAAACTAAAAACAAACTTGATAAATATCCCAGCAATTGCACTCTTGGACACTGACCCAAAATAAATGATAACTTCTGTTCAGGCAGAAACTGGTACATGTATTTGTAACAGTTTTATTTATAATAACCCAAAACTGGAAGTTTTCAACAGGTGAATGGTTAAATACATTATGATACATCTATATCAGGGAATTCTGCTGCTGCTAAGTCGCTTCAGTCGTGTCCGACTCTGTGCAACCCCATAGACGGCAGCCCACCAGGATAAAAACTAAAAACAAACTTGATAAATATCCCAGCAATTGCACTCTTGGACACTGACCCAAAATAAATGATAACTTCTGTTCAGGCAGAAACTGGTACATGTATTTGTAACAGTTTTATTTATAATAACCCAAAACTGGAAGTTTTCAACAGGTGAATGGTTAAATACATTATGATACATCTATATCAGGGAATTCTGCTGCTGCTAAGTCGCTTCAGTCGTGTCCGACTCTGTGCAACCCCATAGACGGCAGCCCACCAGGCTCCCCCGTCCCTGGAATTCTCCAGGCAAGAACACTGGAGTGGGTTGCCATTTCCTTCTCCAATGCATGAAAGTGAAAAGTGAAAGGGAAGTTGCTCAGTCGTGCCCGACTCTTAGTGACCCCGTGGACTGCAGCCCACCAGGCTCCTCTGTCCATGGGATTTTCCAGGCAAGAGTACTGGAGTGGGGTGCCATTGCCTTCTCCGATCAGGGAATTCTACTTGGCAATAAAAAGCAATCAAATATTTGGCCACAGCATATATGCAATCTCAAGGGAATTATGCTGTGAGGAAAACAAACAAAGTTGATCTCAAAGGATCACATTCTGTGTGATTTCATTCATATAACATTCTTAATAAAATCTCAGAGCTGGAGAACAGGTGACTGGCTGGTAGAGGTTGGGGACTGGCTATAACAGCAATGTGAGAGTGCCTGGGGTGAAGCACAGGTCTGCCTGTGAACGTGGCAGCAAGTTATCTGGAGCTGCACTTGTGACAGAGTTGGGCACACAGAGAACACACGTGTGTCACTGGAGGAACCTGAACAAGCTCATATCAACAGCGATTTCCTGGTCTGGACCCTCCACTACAGACTCGCAAGACAGCGGGTGGGTGCGAGGCACCTCCCAGGACACTTCTCTACATCTTCCTATAAATATACGATGATTTCAAAGTTAAAAGTTACAAATACAAAAGCTTGGCCAAGGAAGCCCTCAGGCCCCATCCAGACTTACGTGTTGAGGGTGGCCACGAGGCAGAGACACGTGCCTTCCCGGGTGCGAAAGTTCTTGTGCTTGAAGCCGCCCAGCATCCGGTCCCACACGTACTGCAGACGGCAGAGGTAAGGAGGGGAGAGAAGAGGAGGAGGCTGCTGCAGCCCATCCAAGCCAGGGGCCCCCAGGGCAGGGACCTCACAACAGGTGCCATATCCCTCCCCGCCTCCACTAGCCCTCTGGGGAGCTTTTTGGAAAATGGTAACATAGGTTTCTATACCAAGCTAAAACCTTTCAAAACACATTCCTTTATGTAATTGCATTTAATTTTCCGGACGACTCTGAAAAAGAGGTGGGACTGTCCTCAGTTACTGGGTGAGAAAAATGAAGCAGAAAAGGCTGGGTGACTTACCAAAGGTCACCTACTCATGCTGCTCTCTTGGCCTGAAGAGCTGTGCCCACCCCATCCTCTAACCTGCTCTGCTTCCCAGACTAGTCTAGGTTTTACCTTCCCTGGGAAAGTTTCTCCTCACACCGTCTCACCCTGCCCCACCCCCCAACAATGGCCAGCTGGACAGGTAAGACAGAGCAGTACCCCTGGCTGTCTGTCCCAGCAGCCCAGCTCACCAGCAGACATGGGCCAGGGCTGCAGCCAGGCTGCTGATGGCTCTGACATCACAGCTGCATCTTTTCAGAGACACAAAGAGTCAATTATATAAATGAGCTTGAGTCTAAGAAATTAAACCAAACACTCCATACCCATGTTAAGTTCACTAATTTATTCAAAGGTACACCCTCTGTAAATATCCTATGGGGGGAAGTGGAGCCAGATGAAATACCATAAATTTTTTTCTCTGAAACCCATGGACACTTTGCAGGAACACCCCAGCCTCACCTGGGGATTAGCAGCCTGATCCATGATCTTCAGCAGCAGGGCCTGGTCTTGCTCCCTCACAGAGTCTTTAGCATCTCCCAGTCTGTCTATTAAACTCGGCAACACTGGAAATTAAAATGCAGCTTGATCAAATGAAAACCTACTCTGGTGGCCCGAAGTCACCAACTGTGGGCATTTCAATTAACAAGATATCTCAAAATCCTGACCTAAATGATGCACATCACTCTGTGACTCACATCAAGCACCAAACCCTATAAATCTCCTCCTGCTCAAATTCATAGGAGCTACTATGAGAATTTGCAAAAATCTTTTGCATGGACACACTATTTGTCTTCTTCCTTATGCCACCTTCCTCTGGGAAGTTCCCCATGTGTTTTTAAGCTGGAATGTTATTAAAATGGATGTCGATGGAAGATCTAGGCAGGAAAGAGCCAACACAAAAGGAAATCCAGATAAGAGAGAGAGGCTCCAGTGCATCTGCCTGGGGGTGGAAGAACAGACACTTGAGGCTCAGTCTGCTTTTCATTTTACATAACATCTCTGCATGCTCATCAGACAGAATGCAGCTCTCTGCCTGCCCTTCCTCCCCACAGCTTGGGTGGGGTATCGCTGCTGTTCCAAGGGCACTTGGATGTCAGAGGACAACTCACTTTGCTTCTTCTAAAAGTCTATTAGAAATTTCTTTTACAGAAAATAACCCTGAACAATTCATCTAATTTGGCATTAGGTAATCAAATTAATAAAAGTAAGAGGGATTTTTATTTGCAGATACACGATTTATGGCAGAGTGGGAAGAGCTCATGACTTTATCTAAATGTGCACATTGACCAGAAAGTTAACAGAAATGCACAAATACATGTGTACCTGTTGTAACGAGAAATGCTAAAAGGAAAGGGTTAGGGCTTGTTTTGTTATTATGAATGCCCAGAAGCAAAGTGAAGTGAACTTGGTCAGTCGTGTCCGACTCTTTGCGACCCCATGGACAGGAGCCTACCAGGCTCCGCCGTCCATGGGATTTTCCAGGCAAGAATACTGGAGTGGGCTGCCATTTCCTTCTCCAGGGGATCTTGCCAACCCAGGGATCAAACCCGGGTCTCCTGCATTGCAGACAGACGCTTTACCATCTGAGCCACTAGGAATGCCCAGAGGTTGGGAATAAAATCGTCTCTTAACCTTTGAAACCTGATGTTATTTTTATTTAAATATTTGACACTATTTTCTCTTCAAAATAAAAGTGATCATTTACCACACTTGAAATGACGCTGACAACCAAAGTGAAAAAGGTCATAGTAACAATAAACTGTTTAAAAATACAGCTGCGTCGGATCTGTAAGACTCTCAAAGAGAAAAGGCAAAGCCTCTCCAAGAGAAGGGTCAGAGGCAAACAGGGTTTGGTTGGCACCACAGCATGATGGCTAATTGGCATAAGAAATAAAAGTAATAGCTAGTACTAGAACAGGAAGATGGAAAAAGACAGCAGAAAGGTATGGAAAGGGGGCCAGGGGGAAGCCAGCAGGTGCGCGGAGGCGGCAGATCCAGGCGTGCCCACGAGGGGAGCAAGGGCAGCGGTGCAGCATCTACACATGCAGGAGGAGGTGGGGGCGAGCCGGAGAGAGAGGGGCTAGAAAGAAAAGGCGGGGGTGCTGAACGAGGGCTGGCTATGGGGTGGGTACAGCCAAGTGCAGGGTTTGGGGAGACCCAGTGAAGGCCGAGATGGGAGGAGGAGAGAGCTCACCTGTACCGATCTGCGCTTTGAACCGATCCTGCAGCCGGGTGACCAGCGCGGACAGGATGTCCATGCCCAGGAGAACCACCTGCAACGACAAACAGCGGGGTCTCGTCAGCGGCCCATGCGGGGCTCGGCGCCCTCGCCCGCCGGCTGCAGGCACGCCCCCGCATCTCTGGCTCGGACGCAGCCCGGGAGCCCGAGCGAGCGCCGACCCGAGGGTGGAGGTGGGTATCAGGAAGAGGGCCGCTCTTGTCCGAAAGGGCGGTTTACAGAGCTAACACGAGAGAATCTTCGGCGAGTCACTACTCAAACACCGACGCCGCGAGCCGGCTCCAAGCGCCAGCCCAGGAGGGAGGGAGCTCCCGCCGAGGCCCCGCCCCGTAAGGGCGCGCGTATGCAAATCAGCTCGCGGCCGGCGCGTGGCCTTCTGGGTACCACTGAACGGCCTCTTTGCGACCTTCCGAGGCTCCGAAAACGAAGTTTTGGTGGCGAGCTTCAGAAGCCGTGATCAGCGGAGGTTCACCGGCTGCCGGGCGGCTGCGGCGGCACTGGTGAATTAGTCGCCACAAGCCAACCCAGTGTTGGCGCCTGCTACTCGCGCCTCACTCGAAGGTTAAGCCAACCATCCTTTTCTTGGGGTTGCGCTACTGTCCGATGAGCGTTTAGTGAGGGCAGTACTGCTAACGCCTATGCAACACGCCCGCACCGGCTAAAGCTCAGCTTTATCACGGTGCAATTTTTGGAAAAAAGAAAAATCTCTTTTTCCACGATTTGTTTGTTCTAAGAATAGTTTCTTAAACTGTAAAATGCAATACTTATAAAAACCCCTAGGTGGCGTTGTGAGCTGACAGAACAGGGTTCTGAGTTTTCACAACCCACATGCTTTCCCCACAAAAACTACTATAAGCTCCTACCGTTCATTTCTTTGTCTCCTTCTGGCGCCGGAATTCGGGAAAAAAATAAAAAGTACCTAGCACTACATACAGTCCGTGGAATTACAAAGAGTCGGACACCACTGAGCAACAGTAACGCACCCGCGCCGGGCACCTGCTCACACCCAATTGTGAAAGAACACAGGTACCCTACTGTGACTTCCCTGGTGCCTCAGACGGTAAAGCGGCTGCCTACAGTGCGGGAGATACTGGTTCGATCCCTGGGTCAGGAAGAGAAGGCAATGGCACCCCCCGCTCCAGTACTCTTGCCCGGAAAATCCAGTGGACGGAGGAGTCTGGTAGGCTACAGAAAATGGGGTCGCAAAGAGTCGGACACGACTGAGCGACTTCACTCACTTGTGTTCTCTTTTGCAATTACACAAATAACGTGATTCATAACCGCCCCCCCCCACTCGCCCTTGCCACCTCGCTCTACCATTAAAACGAGAGCTGTGTGTGTGTGTGCGTGTGTGTAGTCGCTCACTAGGGAAGCACTTTTGCATTGTGCAACTTTATTAAACATAGTTCAGAAATGATGGGGGGCACGATCTGGTGTTTATACAGAACCAACGAACAAAACTGCGGTAATTCTTATTATCCTGAAGCTACATCAGATAATGAATGATATGAGTCCTTGCATCTGCCTGCCCTTGCAAGGTTTTGCGACCAGTAAAAGTAAAAACAGCAGGCTTTTCTATTCAGCTTTAAAGTCACTGTTTCAAAACAAAGGAATCAAAATTTGCCAATAACCACAATACACATACTGTCCTTGTAAGGGATTGGTGACTTGAAGATATTAAAAGGGCATAATTTTTAAATTTTTGTATAGAGAGAGCATTGTTTTGTGACAGGTTTTTTAAAAGCCTATAACAGTTTAAAAAAAAAATTTAATGACTTCATTTATGAGCTACAGAAGATGAGGAATCACACATTCTTCCTTCCAAAGCCCTAAAGAGTAGGGGGAGTAGCTAAAGAGTAGAGGGAGTAACGGTACAATGAGAAAAGCTTGACAAAGGGTATTGGTACCTCAGCCAGATCATCAAGGTCAACATCAACAGCCATAAATCAGGCTGGAGGTGTGTATGCTTGGTATATGATAAATCAGGGCTTTAGGTCTGTGATCCTTAGCCTGAAGACCCAGAAGCCCAGTCTAATAACAGTATCAGATTCCCATAGAGGGACAGCCTACAAAATATCTTACCAATACATCTCATAACCATCAAAGTCAGCAAAAAGAAGGAAAGTCAAATTTCCTTCTTCCTTGTCACTGCCAAGAGAAGCCTAGGAGACAATTAATTAGAGTGTAAGCTTCCTAGGTCATGCCTGCCAATGCAAGAGATGCAGGTTAGATCTCTGGGTTGAGAAGATTCCCTGGAGGAGGAAATGGCAACCCACTTCAGTCTTCTTGCCCGGGAAATCCCATGGTGGGCTATAGTCCAGGGGGTCGCAAAAGAGTTGTACATGACTTAGTGACTAAAACAACAAATCCTAGATGGAAGCCTAGAATAGATAAAGGACATTAGATAAAATTTTAAAAGACCCGAATAAACTATGGACTTCAGTTAATCACACCCTATCGATATTGCTTTATTAATCTGAACAAATACACCATACTAGTGTTAGACAATGATATATGATGGGGAGGCTCGATGTGGGATAGATACATTGGGGACTCTACTACCTTTGCAATTTTTCTGTAAATCCAAAACTGTCCTAAAAATTTAAGTTTATTTTTTCAAAAAAAGAGCGAACTCTCAATTATTAGGAACTGGGTTTTCCCTGATGAAATCCTAAGCATGTGTCTGGTGTACCACTGGTTGGAGGGGGGAATGCTATTCATTACAGAAATATTAATAATGGGCTTCAGGTCTCACCACATCCCTTCAGAATTCCCACAAGACTGTGATGTAAGAGGGCTATGGTCTTTTCAAATATGATAGCCCATGTCAGTTTACCCACTTGTGGAATTGGGAAAACAAACTTTAAACTTTTCCAGGATGGAGGTTTACTGCCAAGTCCGACCAGAGCAGGCCTGACTAAATCCTAGGCAGCAACATTCCCCAAAATCCCCACCCAAACAGACTGGGGGCGTCCAGAGACTGCTCCGGAAGACAAGGCTGATGGATGCAGCAAGCCCCAGGGACCTGGGATGGAGAGGGCAAAGCACAGTCCCAGGCACAAATCCCCCACACACACATACTTGTCTACTTCACCCTTAGTCACGGCCCCAGTGGTGGCAGAAAAGGAGAGGCAACCCACAAATGTTTATCTTCACAGTTCAGGCCCTTCTCCTACATTCCCATTTCCCTACTGAAGAAAGGGAGAAATGAATAAAGTCATTGTCCAGAAGACAACTCTAATTAGGAGCTGTGAAGCCTCTCTGTGCCTCAGTTTTCTGACCTTTTAAATGGGGACATAGTAACAGCTACAGCGAAGGTCACTGTGTGTACATGAAGTGCTTGAAATAGTGCTTGGTGCATGGAAAGGGCCAGATGACCCACATGATAGCTGTTAGCCCCAAATCATGGTCACTGCCAGTGCAGGGGCCAAAGTACTGATTCAGATCAGTGGAGGCCACGCCTAGGATTCCTGGGGAGAGGCCCTGGGCTGGCAGAGGAGGTTTTCAGAAGGGGCTGCACTGCACAAGGCTAATAAGCTGTGAAGAACTGGCCTCACACCAAAGGAAGACAAAACCTCCCGGCAGAGAGAAGAGTGAGCTGCGAAGGTAGGAAGAGTGGAGCAGCTGGAGCCTGAGGACCTGGGAGGGGCAGGGGAGGGGGCTCCAGAAGGGCCTCAGACGCGCCTTAAATACAGTGCAGGAGCAAAAGAGCCGCAGTGTACAGCAGGGAGTGCCAGGGCACTGTGCCCACCACGGGAAGGTGGCCAGGCAGAGAGAGGGCCAGCTCACACCCCTCACCCTATCCATAGTTTTCACTAAACTAGCAATCCTGCATGACCCTTGTCTCCTCCCATGTTCTATCTAATTTTAAGTTTATGTTTGTGTCCCCAGCTAAATGACCTTGAATGTAAGGAATACCATGCCTGGTATTTCCTTGAAACTTCCCTAATGCACAGCATGATACTGGATTCATGGTAAGTGATAATAAACCCCTACTTTACTAACTAGTAATGAATCAGTTTGGAACAGATGTGTTCAAGGGCTAACATAGTTCCTCTATCCTATAACTTTTAAAGGAGGTAATAATGGCTGACTAACTCAGGCCACCCCTCATGCTAAAAACAACTACAAATGCGGAATTTTACATAAAAGTACATCCGCTTGGAAACACTGGCGAACTAAGAAGGCACAGAAAAACTACCAGGTTACAAAACATAAGAGAACTAAAATCCAGAGAGAGAAGCCTGCAGTAAACGGCCTACCTTGGCTCCAGGGCCGTTTATACACTGGAAAGGGGCAACAAGACACTTGAGAATTACTTGGGATAACCACTTGGATCTAGAACGTACATTCCAGAGACCTCAAACAACCCCCTACACTTTGGGTTGGAAATCCAAATACTACACATTTGGAGAGTGAACTGGAAACAAAACAGCCTCCACATGTACTGCAGACCAATTTTCAAGAAACTGGGTGACCTAGAAAAATACCAATCACTGACAGCAGATAGAAATGATTTTATTAGATTGCTGGTGCCCTAAAACTCCTGGAAGATAAAAGCAGAAATCATTTCTGGATGGAGAGAACATAATTCTAGTTTAGTCCTCAATTTACTTCTATAACAAATTCTCAAACACAATATCCAAAGTACAACCAAAGATAATCAAACACGCAGGACAACTATAAGCGAAAACTTGCAGAAATGAAGATCCATGTGAGAATAATTAGGAGCAGAATAATTCTTACTATGTATAGGAAGACAAAATTCTTAAGATTAAAATTAGGGGGAGAGGTGATTACTTTCAAAAAGTGACACAAATATTTAAAAGAACCAAACAATGCAACGTCCAAAATTAAGTACTGGATGGATGGACTTAAAAACACACTAGATATAGATGAAGAGGGAATTAAACAGGAAAGTAAGTCTGCAGAAAAATTCCAGAATGAAGCCCAGAGAAACAAAAGGATAGAAAATTCAAAACAGTAGGTAAGAGACTAAGCATAGAGAAAACAGAATTAACGTAAGTTTCAACGGATTCAAAAGAGGAGGTCAGCACAAGGAGACCAGAAGCAAGAGCTGACACCCATCTGGGTCACTAGTATCCCCCAAAACACAGAAAACAAGTGTTGGTGAGGATGTGGCAAAACTGGGGCTCTGCGTTCACTGTTGGTAGGAATGTACAGGTGGTACAGTCGCTGTGCAAAGCGGTATGGAAGCTCCCCCCCAAATTAAACGCAGAATTACCATGTCATAAAGCAATTCCACTTCTAGATATAAACCCCAAATAAATAAAAACAAAGATTCCAGTAAATACTTGAACACTCACATTCTAAGCAGCATTATTCCCAACAGCTAAATGGCAGAAATAGCCAGATTTTAATCCAAGGGTCAAAGTGAACATCATAATTGATGAAATACTGAAAGCTTTTGCTTTGATATGGGGAACAGGACAAAAAAGTCCATTCCGCACCTTCTTTTCAATACTGTATCTACGGTCCTTGATGGCAAGGGAAAAAATGAAAGGTATAAAACTCACAGAGAAGAAGCAAAATTGTCAAATTTTAAGTAGAAAATCAAGATCTACAGGTATACTATAAGTGAGTTTATTAAGACTGATTAATACAAAGTCAATACACCAAAAAGGAAAAAAAAATCAACTACTTTTCTATACTAACAATAAGTCAGAAAATTTTTCAAGTTTCCATTTTTAATTGCATAAAAATTAACACCTAAGAATAAATCTAGCCAAAATAATTCTCTACTCCCGAAGCTACAGAGTAATAAAAAAAAAATTTTTAATGACTAAAATAAATGGAGAGAGAAACTACAGGTTGGAATACTCAATATTGCAAAATTTCAATTTTTCCCAAATTGATCTACATACAAAATTTCACTCAAAATCCCAAATGTAATTTATCTTTGGGAAGTTCACAAGCTGATTCCAAGTGGAAATGCAAAGGGCAGGACACAAGATGGTAAAACTCACTCCCATGGAAAATCAAGATCTACTACAGAAAAGAAGACAGAAACAGACTTGGGCATAGATGGGCCCTTTCTTTATGACAAAGTAGGCGTTACACTGGGCTGAGAACCCGGGTCAACTGAATATCCATCTGGAATAAAAAAGCGACTGACTTCTATCTTAACCCACACATAAAAATGAACTCCTGGTTACAGATTTAAGTATGGAAAACAACACAATAAAGCTTTCAGAAAGTGACATCAGAAAACAGCTTCATGATCCCCAGATGGGGAAATATCGGGACACAATAGACAACAGACCATTAAAAGAGAAACCCATGCACAGGGCCACATTAAAACCAGGAACCACGGTTCCCTGAAATACCCTAAGAAAGCAAAAGGCAAGTCACGACGTACTGGAAAACAATATTATTAAAACAAATAAACAACAACAGGCTTGATTCTGGGATACATAGAGATCATCTACAAGCCCAATCAATAGACAACTCAGTAGAAAAATGGGCAAAATATTTGAACAGGCCCTTCACAAAAGATATCACTGTTCATAAATATATGAAAAGTTGTTCAACCTCGATTACTTGTCAGAGAAACACAAGTTACTGGACTGGCCAAAAAGTTCATTTTGGTTTTTCTGTAAGATCTTACGCAAAATCACAAATGAACTTTTTGGCCAACCCAATAAAATACAATGAGACTACTACATACTCCCTACATGGCTAAAATTAAAGACCCACAGATCAAGTATGGACAAGAACATGTTACCATGGAACCTCTCACACGTGCTGGGAGGAATATAACCTGCTACAACCAACACTTCAGAAAACATCTTGGCATGCTGCTGCTGCTGCTGCTGCTGCTGCTAAGTCACTTCAGTCGTGTCCAACTGTGCGACCCCAGAGACGGCAGCCCACCAGGCTCCTCCGCCCATGGGATTCTCCAGGCAAGAACACTGGAGTGGGTGCCATTGCCTTCTCCGACATCTTGGCATAGAGATCCCCACCCCACTGCTAGGCGTCAGCTCAGTTTAGTCGCTCAGGCATGTCTGACCCTTTGCGACCCCATGGACTGCAGCACACCAGGCTTCCCTGCCCATCGCCAACTCCCGGAGTTTACTCAAACGCATGTCCATTGAGTCAGTGATGCCATTCAAACATTTCATCCTCTGTCGTCCCCTTCTCCCCCTTCTGTCAGGCATATGCCCAACAGAAATGCATGCACAGGTACAACAGGTGAAATGCACAAAATTGCTCAGAGCAGCCCCATCCATAACAGCCAAAAACTAGAAATCCAGATGCCCATCTACTGTAGAATGTGAAAGTTGTGGTTTTCATACTAGGAAGAACAATAAACAATCAAAATAAGTGGATCAAAGCTACCCTCAACAATACAGATATATCCAACAGTGAGTGAAAAGGCCAGATGCCAAATATATACAAACATAAACTCTAATTTTAAGGTGCATATTTAGATGATAAAACTAAAAAGAAAAGCAAGAGAGTGAGGTAAGGTAAAGCAAGTGAGGAGAGGTAACTTTGGGCAGTGCTGGCAATACTCCAATCTTTGTCCTGAGAAGCAATCAAACAGCTGTTAGCTTCAGGACAACTCATTAAACTGTGCCTTTGTACACTGTGCACTTTCTATATATAGTTCCAATTATTTTTAAGGTTTTTAAAACTAGAAAAGTGGGAGTGACTTGTAAGGTCTCGACCTACATGTAAGTCTGTGACAAGTGGCTGGGACCTCTTGTCCAAGCACCTTACTTACTTACAAACTACAAGTCAAAGCCCCAAAAGACCATCTACCACAGTCCTCTCCCCACAATGACATCCGCTTAATGGTAGAGAAAGAAACACTTTCATTTTTTTCCTCAAAAAAAGGAAAATGTCCATAAGAGACAGGGAAGAACAGGTCACTTCCTGAGTCATGGAAGCTGGATTAGCTGGAATAACAGAATTATACTGCACTCATATTGTACTTTATGGTTTTTAAGGTACTTTTGGATGAATCTGAAAAATCTCAAAATAACCTGAGGTGTAGAACATATTACCCTTATTTTGAAAATAAGGAAAAATTTTAAAGAGGTAAAAAGACTTACCTAAGGTAATAAAGTTCACAGTAATTGAACGAAAAAGAAAAGCCTCCTGACTTGATCAAGGTCAGTCTCACTACAGCATAATCACAGTATCACAAAACCCCATTTTTTAGTCTTCTTTGTCTTTCTCTAGCTAGCTGAAGATCTTAAGCAGGTCACATCTCTCCTCTGCCAATGCCAGAGATAGAGCTGGTCTCAGACGCAATGTCTGATGCTCTGATAATGCCCCAAACAGGAAAAAGTCCAAGGGCGTTGTGAGCATAGACCTGGGTGTGAATCCCTACTGTACCACATCTACTGTCCAACAGAGATGCTCAATCTCCAGACCTCACATGCTTCATTCATGAAGTCAGAATTATCACATGTTTACCTCAAAGAGTGCACAGGAGGGTTAAAGGTTTTAGCAAAATGCCTGACATGCTGTAGGCACTCACTCAGTGTCTGTTCCCATCTTTATGAGAGCAGCATTTTTTTTTTAAAATTTCTGGCTGTGCTGGGTCTTTGCAGGGGCCATTCTCGAGTTGCAGTGGCTTCTCCTGCTGTGCCGTGCATGCTGCTATGCCGTGCATGCTCAAGGGCCTCAACAAGTGTGGCACGTGGGCTCCGTGGTTGTGACTCAGGGCTTCAGAGTGCAGGGCGGGCTCAGCAGTTGTGGCCCACAGGCTTAGTCACTCCATGGTGTGTGGGATCTTTCCAGACCAGGGATCAAACCTGTCCTGCCTAAATTGGCAGGTGGATTTTTAACCACTGGACCACCAGGGAAGTCTCGAGAGCAACACTTTCAAAAAAACAAAAACAACAAAGCACAGCCCTCTGAGGAAAGAGAGGAACAGTACCGGGGCGGGGGGCTGTAACCCCAAAGAAGAAAGTGAGGCGCCTGAATGAATACACACTTCAACACACTACCTCCTTAGGACATCTCATCAGCCAACTGTCAACAGTCCTCTTCTTCTTTTTCTTTTAGCCACACCATGAGGCATGCAGGACATTAAGTTCAACCAGCGATCAAACCCAAGGCCCCTACAGTGGAAGCACAGAGTCTTAACCACTGGACCACCAGGGAAGTCCCCAAGTACCAATATTCTGATGACTATCCCTCAAGACATCTTTCATGCACACACATGCACATGTGTGTACTATGATTTTATACAAATGGGTTCACATGCCATGGAACTAGCCCCAAATCAATACATAGTGATCTACAACCCCACCTTCAGTGGCTGGATGATATCCTGTTGTATACAGGCATCAGGATCACTGGACCAATCTGCCAAGCCGCTACCGACAGTCATTATTTTAATCGATACTTCGATGAATACACACTTCAACATGTTACCTCCTTAGGATGAGTTCTCCAAAAGAACACACACTGTACACTTGATGCCCACTTTTTTTTTTTTTTGCCACGCCATGTGGCTTGCAGGATCTTAGTTCCTCAACCAGGGATACAATCTGCGCCCCCTGCAGTGGAAGCAAGGTGACCTAATCACTGGACCATCAAGGACGCCCCCAGCATTACTTTTACCTTAATGTGCTAGGTGCCCTGAGGGGCTACAGGATGCTCACTCTGCGCATTTGTTGTTGTTGTTGTTATTTTAAGACTCTACATTGCAACCTTATTAAATACGGAGGAAATTAACAGAACTCTTACAATGTGATCATTTTCAATTCCAAGAATAAGAGCACAACTGATATACTCAAGAACAGAGTGATAAAAGTCAATGACCCTGTGTATTCATTGACACTGGAGAATTATCCACCCACACTTGCTGTCCTTCCAAGCACCACCCAGGGAGTCCTGGGACACCCATGCCAACCAGATGCCACTGAGCAGCCTACAATTTAAATCCCTCTTCTGTAATGGCCTCCAGAGACAGTGTTTGAGCACAAAATATAAGTAACTGATGTTAGATGAACGGAACTAATGAAGTGACAGGCTTGTTACTGTTGCTGCCCACATACTGGGGTCTTACCATTAGACAGAAACATCAGGGACTTCCCTAGTGGTGGAGTGGCTAAGACGCCATGCTCCCAATGTAGGGGAGCCAGCTTCAATCCCTGATCAAGGAACTAGACCCACATGCTGCAACTAAGACGGGGTGCAGCCAAACAAACAAATAGTTTAAAAGAAAGAAAGAAACTTCAGATCATCCAAAAGCACTTCATTTTACACAAGAGCATTAATAGGCCCAGTGAGGCCAGGGGACCAGGGATGAACACAGTTCAAGACAGTCAGTAACCTTTGTTTAAAAATCTGGACCAGCCCAATAAAACCTTCAGCAGTGAAAGGAATTTACAGTCAAGATCTATACTATCCAAATCAGTAGCCACCAACTATAGGAGGCTACTGAGCAAGTAACATGTGAATGGGAAAAAGAATTTAATTTGGGGATCAAGACCATCCCCAAGAAAAAGAAATGCTAAAAGGCAAAATGGTTGTTTCAGGAGGCCTTACAAATAGCTGAGAAAAGAAGAGAAGCTAAAGGCAAAGGAGATAATACCCATTTGAATGCAGAGTTCCAAAGCATAGCAAGGAGAGATAAGAAAGCCTTCCTCAGTGATCAATGCAAAGACATGGAGGAAACAATAGAATGGGAAAGACTAGAGATCACTTCAAGAAAATTAGATATACCAAGGGAACATTGCATGCAAAGATGGGCACAATAAAGGACAGAAATGATATGGACCTAATAGAAACAAAAGATATTAAGAAGAGGTGGCAAGAATACACAGAAGAACTATTCAAAAAAGATCTGCATGACCCAGATAAACCACGATGGTGTGATCACTCATCTAAAACCAGACATCCTGGAATGTGAAGTCAAGAAGGCCTTAGGAAGCATCACTATGAACAAAGCTAGTGGCGGTGATGGAATGCCAGTTGAGCTATTTCAAATCCTGAAAGATGACGCTGNAAATAAATGGAGAGAGAAACTACAGGTTGGAATACTCAATATTGCAAAATTTCAATTTTTCCCAAATTGATCTACATACAAAATTTCACTCAAAATCCCAAATGTAATTTATCTTTGGGAAGTTCACAAGCTGATTCCAAGTGGAAATGCAAAGGGCAGGACACAAGATGGTAAAACTCACTCCCATGGAAAATCAAGATCTACTACAGAAAAGAAGACAGAAACAGACTTGGGCATAGATGGGCCCTTTCTTTATGACAAAGTAGGCGTTACACTGGGCTGAGAACCCGGGTCAACTGAATATCCATCTGGAATAAAAAAGCGACTGACTTCTATCTTAACCCACACATAAAAATGAACTCCTGGTTACAGATTTAAGTATGGAAAACAACACAATAAAGCTTTCAAAAAGTGACATCAGAAAACAGCTTCATGATCCCCAGATGGGGAAATATCGGGACACAATAGACAACAGACCATTAAAAGAGAAACCCATGCACAGGGCCACATTAAAACCAGGAACCACGGTTCCCTGAAATACCCTAAGAAAGCAAAAGGCAAGTCACGGCGTACTGGAAAACAATATTATTAAAACAAATAAACAACAACAGGCTTGATTCTGGGATACATAGAGATCATCTACAAGCCCAATCAATAGACAACTCAGTAGAAAAATGGGCAAAATATTTGAACAGGCCCTTCACAAAAGATATCACTGTTCATAAATATATGAAAAGTTGTTCAACCTCGATTACTTGTCAGAGAAACACAAGTTACTGGACTGGCCAAAAAGTTCATTTTGGTTTTTCTGTAAGATCTTACGCAAAATCACAAATGAACTTTTTGGCCAACCCAATAAAATACAATGAGACTACTACATACTCCCTACATGGCTAAAATTAAAGACCCACAGATCAAGTATGGACAAGAACATGTTACCATGGAACCTCTCACACGTGCTGGGAGGAATATAACCTGCTACAACCAACACTTCAGAAAACATCTTGGCATGCTGCTGCTGCTGCTGCTAAGTCACTTCAGTCGTGTCCAACTGTGCGACCCCAGAGACGGCAGCCCACCAGGCTCCTCCGCCCATGGGATTCTCCAGGCAAGAACACTGGAGTGGGTGCCATTGCCTTCTCCGACATCTTGGCATAGAGATCCCCACCCCACTGCTAGGCGTCAGCTCAGTTTAGTCGCTCAGGCATGTCTGACCCTTTGCGACCCCATGGACTGCAGCACACCAGGCTTCCCTGCCCATCGCCAACTCCCGGAGTTTACTCAAACGCATGTCCATTGAGTCAGTGATGCCATTCAAACATTTCATCCTCTGTCGTCCCCTTCTCCCCCTTCTGTCAGGCATATGCCCAACAGAAATGCATGCACAGGTACAACAGGTGAAATGCACAAAATTGCTCAGAGCAGCCCCATCCATAACAGCCAAAAACTAGAAATCCAGATGCCCATCTACTGTAGAATGTGAAAGTTGTGGTTTTCATACTAGGAAGAACAATAAACAATCAAAATAAGTGGATCAAAGCTACCCTCAACAATACAGATATATCCAACAGTGAGTGAAAAGGCCAGATGCCAAATATATACAAACATAAACTCTAATTTTAAGGTGCATATTTAGATGATAAAACTAAAAAGAAAAGCAAGAGAGTGAGGTAAGGTAAAGCAAGTGAGGAGAGGTAACTTTGGGCAGTGCTGGCAATACTCCAATCTTTGTCCTGAGAAGCAATCAAACAGCTGTTAGCTTCAGGACAACTCATTAAACTGTGCCTTTGTACACTGTGCACTTTCTATATATAGTTCCAATTATTTTTAAGGTTTTTAAAACTAGAAAAGTGGGAGTGACTTGTAAGGTCTCGACCTACATGTAAGTCTGTGACAAGTGGCTGGGACCTCTTGTCCAAGCACCTTACTTACTTACAAACTACAAGTCAAAGCCCCAAAAGACCATCTACCACAGTCCTCTCCCCACAATGACATCCGCTTAATGGTAGAGAAAGAAACACTTTCATTTTTTTCCTCAAAAAAAGGAAAATGTCCATAAGAGACAGGGAAGAACAGGTCACTTCCTGAGTCATGGAAGCTGGATTAGCTGGAATAACAGAATTATACTGCACTCATATTGTACTTTATGGTTTTTAAGGTACTTTTGGATGAATCTGAAAAATCTCAAAATAACCTGAGGTGTAGAACATATTACCCTTATTTTGAAAATAAGGAAAAATTTTAAAGAGGTAAAAAGACTTACCTAAGGTAATAAAGTTCACAGTAATTGAACGAAAAAGAAAAGCCTCCTGACTTGATCAAGGTCAGTCTCACTACAGCATAATCACAGTATCACAAAACCCCATTTTTTAGTCTTCTTTGTCTTTCTCTAGCTAGCTGAAGATCTTAAGCAGGTCACATCTCTCCTCTGCCAATGCCAGAGATAGAGCTGGTCTCAGACGCAAACATGTCTGATGCTCTGATAATGCCCCAAACAGGAAAAAGTCCAAGGGCGTTGTGAGCATAGACCTGGGTGTGAATCCCTACTGTACCACATCTACTGTCCAACAGAGATGCTCAATCTCCAGACCTCACATGCTTCATTCATGAAGTCAGAATTATCACATGTTTACCTCAAAGAGTGCACAGGAGGGTTAAAGGTTTTAGCAAAATGCCTGACATGCTGTAGGCACTCACTCAGTGTCTGTTCCCATCTTTATGAGAGCAGCATTTTTTTTTTAAAATTTCTGGCTGTGCTGGGTCTTTGCAGGGGCCATTCTCGAGTTGCAGTGGCTTCTCCTGCTGTGCCGTGCATGCTGCTATGCCGTGCATGCTCAAGGGCCTCAACAAGTGTGGCACGTGGGCTCCGTGGTTGTGACTCAGGGCTTCAGAGTGCAGGGCGGGCTCAGCAGTTGTGGCCCACAGGCTTAGTCACTCCATGGTGTGTGGGATCTTTCCAGACCAGGGATCAAACCTGTCCTGCCTAAATTGGCAGGTGGATTTTTAACCACTGGACCACCAGGGAAGTCTCGAGAGCAACACTTTCAAAAAAACAAAAACAACAAAGCACAGCCCTCTGAGGAAAGAGAGGAACAGTACCGGGGCGGGGGGCTGTAACCCCAAAGAAGAAAGTGAGGCGCCTGAATGAATACACACTTCAACACACTACCTCCTTAGGACATCTCATCAGCCAACTGTCAACAGTCCTCTTCTTCTTTTTCTTTTAGCCACACCATGAGGCATGCAGGACATTAAGTTCAACCAGCGATCAAACACAAGGCCCCTACAGTGGAAGCACAGAGTCTTAACCACTGGACCACCAGGGAAGTCCCCAAGTACCAATATTCTGATGACTATCCCTCAAGACATCTTTCATGCACACACATGCACATGTGTGTACTATGATTTTATACAAATGGGTTCACATGCCATGGAACTAGCCCCAAATCAATACATAGTGATCTACAACCCCACCTTCAGTGGCTGGATGATATCCTGTTGTATACAGGCATCAGGATCACTGGACCAATCTGCCAAGCCGCTACCGACAGTCATTATTTTAATCGATACTTCGATGAATACACACTTCAACATGTTACCTCCTTAGGATGAGTTCTCCAAAAGAACACACACTGTACACTTGATGCCCACTTTTTTTTTTTTTTTGCCACGCCATGTGGCTTGCAGGATCTTAGTTCCTCAACCAGGGATACAATCTGCGCCCCCTGCAGTGGAAGCAAGGTGACCTAATCACTGGACCATCAAGGACGCCCCCAGCATTACTTTTACCTTAATGTGCTAGGTGCCCTGAGGGGCTACAGGATGCTCACTCTGCGCATTTGTTGTTGTTGTTGTTATTTTAAGACTCTACATTGCAACCTTATTAAATACGGAGGAAATTAACAGAACTCTTACAATGTGATCATTTTCAATTCCAAGAATAAGAGCACAACTGATATACTCAAGAACAGAGTGATAAAAGTCAATGACCCTGTGTATTCATTGACACTGGAGAATTATCCACCCACACTTGCTGTCCTTCCAAGCACCACCCAGGGAGTCCTGGGACACCCATGCCAACCAGATGCCACTGAGCAGCCTACAATTTAAATCCCTCTTCTGTAATGGCCTCCAGAGACAGTGTTTGAGCACAAAATATAAGTAACTGATGTTAGATGAACGGAACTAATGAAGTGACAGGCTTGTTACTGTTGCTGCCCACATACTGGGGTCTTACCATTAGACAGAAACATCAGGGACTTCCCTAGTGGTGGAGTGGCTAAGACGCCATGCTCCCAATGTAGGGGAGCCAGCTTCAATCCCTGATCAAGGAACTAGACCCACATGCTGCAACTAAGACGGGGTGCAGCCAAACAAACAAATAGTTTAAAAGAAAGAAAGAAACTTCAGATCATCCAAAAGCACTTCATTTTACACAAGAGCATTAATAGGCCCAGTGAGGCCAGGGGACCAGGGATGAACACAGTTCAAGACAGTCAGTAACCTTTGTTTAAAAATCTGGACCAGCCCAATAAAACCTTCAGCAGTGAAAGGAATTTACAGTCAAGATCTATACTATCCAAATCAGTAGCCACCAACTATAGGAGGCTACTGAGCAAGTAACATGTGAATGGGAAAAAGAATTTAATTTGGGGATCAAGACCATCCCCAAGAAAAAGAAATGCTAAAAGGCAAAATGGTTGTTTCAGGAGGCCTTACAAATAGCTGAGAAAAGAAGAGAAGCTAAAGGCAAAGGAGATAATACCCATTTGAATGCAGAGTTCCAAAGCATAGCAAGGAGAGATAAGAAAGCCTTCCTCAGTGATCAATGCAAAGACATGGAGGAAACAATAGAATGGGAAAGACTAGAGATCACTTCAAGAAAATTAGATATACCAAGGGAACATTGCATGCAAAGATGGGCACAATAAAGGACAGAAATGATATGGACCTAATAGAAACAAAAGATATTAAGAAGAGGTGGCAAGAATACACAGAAGAACTATTCAAAAAAGATCTGCATGACCCAGATAAACCACGATGGTGTGATCACTCATCTAAAACCAGACATCCTGGAATGTGAAGTCAAGAAGGCCTTAGGAAGCATCACTATGAACAAAGCTAGTGGCGGTGATGGAATGCCAGTTGAGCTATTTCAAATCCTGAAAGATGACGCTGGAAGCATCACTATGAACAAAGCTAGTGGCGGTGATGGAATGCCAGTTGAGCTATTTCAAATCCTGAAAGATGACGCTGTGAAAGTGCTGCATTCAATATTCAGCAAATTTGGAAACTCAGTCGTGGCCACAGGACTGGAAAAGGTCAGTTTTCATTCCAATCCCAAAGAAGGGCAATGCCAAAGAATGCTCAAACTACCGCACAATCGCACTCATCTCACACGGTAGTAAAGTAATGCTCAAAATTCTCCAAGCCAGGCTTCAGCAATATGTGAACCATGAACTTCCAGATGTTCAAGCTGGATTTAGAAAAGACAGAGGAACCAGAGATTCAATTGCCAACATCCATTAAATTCCAGAAAAACATCTATTTCTGCCTTATTGATTACACCAAAGCCTTTGACTGTGTAGATCACAACAAACTGTGGAAAATTCTTCAAGAGATGGGAATACCAGACCACCTGACCTGCCTCCTCAGAAATCTGTATGCAGGTCAAGAAGCAACAGGTAGAAACAGACATGGGACAACAGACTGGTTCCAAACCAGGAAAGGAATACGTCAAGGCTGTATATTGTCACCCTGTTTATTTAACTTATATGCAGAGTACATCATGTGAAATGCAGGGCTGGATGAAGCATAAGCTGGAATCAAGATTGCCAGAAGTGGAGAGTGAGAAAGCTTGCTTAAAGCTCAACATTCAGAAAACGAAGATCATGGCATCCAGTTCTATCATTTCGTGGGAAATAGATGGGGAAACAGTAGAAACAGTGAAAGACTTTATCTTCTTGGGCTCCAAAATCACTGCAGATGGTGACTGCAGCCATGAAATTAAAAGACACTTGCTCCCTGGAAGAAAAGCTATGACCAACCAAAACAGCATATTAAAAAGCAGAGACATTACTTTGCTGACAAAGGTCCATCTAATCAGAGCTATGGTTTTTCCAGTAGTCACATATGGATGTGAGAGCTGGACTATAATGAAAGCTGTTGCTGCTGCTGCTAAGTTGCTTCAGTCGTGTCCAACTCTGTGCGACCCCACAGATGGCAGCCCACCAGGCTCCCCCATCCCTGGGATTCTCCAGGCAAGAACACTGGAGTGGGTTGCCATTTCCTTTTCCAATGCACGAAAGTGAAAAGTGAAAGTGAAGTCGCTCTGTCATGTTGGACTCTTTGCGACCCCATGGACTGCAGCTCACCAGGCTCCTCTGTCCATTGGATTTTCCAGGCAAGAGTACTGGAGTGGAGTGCCATTGCCTTCTCCTAATAAAAGCTGAGTGCTTAAGAACTGATGCTTTTGAACTGTGGTGTTGGAGAAGATTCTTGAGAGTCCCTTGGACTGCAAGGAGATCCAACCAGTCCCTCCTAAAGGAAATCAGTCCTGAACAGTCATTGGAAGGACTGATGCTGAAGCTGAAACTCCAATACTTTGGTCACCTGATGCGAAGAACTGACTCACCAGGAAAGACCCTGATGCTGGGAAAGATTGAAAGTAGGAGGAGAAGGAGACGACAAGAGGATGAGATGGTTGTATGGCATCACGGACTCAATGGACATGAGTCTGAGTAAGCTCTGGGAGTTGGTGATGGACAGGGAAGCCTGGCGTGCTGCAGTCCATGGGGTCGCAAAGAGTCAGACACAACTGACCAACTGAACTGAATTGTCTGAATGAATTTAAACTGGGAAATCCCCTCCAAAAAAAACATTTCATGGGTCTAATCTGGCCAAAGACCCCTAAATCTGCAACCTCCCTCATCTACACCCACCCCATAAACATGAAATCAGGCACCAAAACATTCATGGTTGCCCAAGGGAGTAAACACAGGTCCAAGTGTTCCACATGGGCGTTTACAATTCTCCCAATATGCCCCTAAGCCGACCTCCACACCCGTCTCTTCCAGCCACCCCCAGCCAGCCAGGCCTATGGCTCTCCCTGTTGCCTGGACTCTCCTAGGAGCCTCCCTGCTCCCCTCCTCCAAGCCGAGGTCCTAATCCTTCTGAGAGACCCACCCAGCGAGCCTGGTCCAGGAGTTCACGTGGCCCCTGCTCCTTCACCTGCCTCCACATCTCTCTCCAGTAAGAGCACTCACTCCTGAAAGCAGGGTGGTCCTCACATAGTCTCTCTCAGCCCACCACATCCTCGGAGACAACATGAGTTGGGGGGCAGGGTAATAGGGGAGAGTAACTATTTCCTTGCACATATTCTCTTCTTTATCTTACTTAATCCTTACAAGTCCCTGTGCCAAGCACTGCTGCTGCTGCTGCTAAGTCACTTCAGTCGCATCCGACTCTGTGTGACCCCACAGACAGCAGCCCACCAGGCTCCCCCGTCCCTGGGATCCTCCAGGCAAGAACAGTGGAGTGGGTTGCCATTTCCTTCTCCACTACACGTATAAATATCCTTACTTCGCAGATAAGGAAACAGGCAATGGAAAGGTCACTTGGCTATTATCTGGCTCAAATAATATTCATTAATCCATCAGTCNCCACCAGGCTCCCCCGTCCCTGGGATCCTCCAGGCAAGAACAGTGGAGTGGGTTGCCATTTCCTTCTCTACTACACGTATAAATATCCTTACTTCGCAGATAAGGAAACAGGCAATGGAAAGGTCACTTGGCTATTATCTGGCTCAAATAATATTCATTAATCCATCAGTCTTACAAAAGGGCAAAGGAAGAACATAAAGTTTATAAAGATGCTCCCAAAACCAAGATCATTCTCATGTGTACTCACTCCAGAGAACCATCTACCTGCCTATGGCTGCACTTCTGGAAAAAAGCAGGTATTATTCTTAATAGCCAAAAGGTGGTAATAATCCAAATATCCATCAGCTGATGAATAAACAAACAAAATCTGGTAATCCATACAGCTAAATACCATTCACCATTCAACAATAAAGAGGAACAAACGTAATCATAGATGCTATGTTATACTCAGACAGAAAGACTACATATTGTATGATTTCGTTTATATGAAAGGCTCAGAAAAGCTAAATCCCCAGAGACAGAAAATAGATAAATGATTGCCTACAGCCAGGGGTGAGGATGAGGATTGACTATAAGTGGATACAAGGGACCTTTTAGAGTGATGGAGAAAAGTTCTAATGCTGGTTTGTGGTGATGGGTGTACAACTCTGTAAACTTACTAAAAAATAATTGAGTTGCACACTTTGTAAATAAATGTTATGTAAATTCTATTTTAGTAAAGCTGAAAAAAAATCAGTTACTAGATTTAAAAGAACTCTACTCAGATCTTTCTGGATCACAGAAGAAATCTTTCATTTCTTCTTCCATGAAGAAGAAATCATCTTCCATGACGGGATCACCAAAGAATTCATTACATTTGCCAAAGGTGGGGGTGGTTCAGGCAGTAATGCAAGTGATGGGGAGTGGGGGTGAAGCTTCACTCATCTGCGCCCTGCCGTGGGGCCTGGTTCCTAACAGGCTGCAGGTTGGTACCGGTCAGCAGCCCGGGGTTTGGGGACCCTGATGAAAGCAGCATGAACTGTGCACTCCAATCAACACCACAGACAGCAAAAAGCACCGTCACCTGACCCTGTGTGCATCCTCCCATCCTGGCTCCTCTCCTTAGTCCCACCACACGACCAGAATGTCCATCTAAACGCTAACCAAGTCCTTCGCTGAGAACCCGCCAATGCCTCCCGGTGCTGCACGGGAACTTGTCTTTCCCACAGCCACTCCCTCGCTTCACCGGCCTCGTGGCTGCTCCTCCGTTGCCCCGGATGGGGCCCCCTCTCTGCACCAGATGCTCTCTCTACCTGAAATGCTATTCCCCAAGGCTGCCACCCACCCCATCCCAGCACCCACTCACATCTCTGCCCCAAAGCCATGTTCTCCCGTTGCCATTTACTTTATTGCTTTGGGTTCGGGTTATACACCCTTTTTGTGTTTCCTGTCTAGAGAATATCCTTTAGCATTTGTTGGAGAGCTGGTTTGGTGGTGCTGAATTCTCTCAGCTTTTGCTTGTCTATAAAGCTTCTGATTTCTCCTTCATATTTGAATGAGATCCTTGCTGGGTACAGTAATCTGGGCTGTAGGTTATTTTCTTTCAACACTTTAAGTATGTCTTGCCATTCCCTCCCGGCCTGAAGAGTTTCTGTTGAAAGATCAGCTGTTATCCTTATGGGAATCCCCTGGTGTGTTATTTGTTGTTTTTCCCTTGCTGCTTTTAATAGTTGTTCTTTGTGTTTGATCTTTGATAATTTGATTAATATGTGTCTTGGGGTGTTTCGCCTTGGGTTTATCCTATTTGGAACTCTCTGGGTTTCTGGGACTTGGGTGATTATTTCCTTCCCCATTTTAGGGAAGTTTTCAACTATTATCTCAAGGATTTTCTCATGGTCTTTCTTTTTGTCTTCTTCTTCTGGGACTCCTATAATTCGAATGTTGGAGCGTTTCATATTGTCCTGGAGGTCTCTGAGATTGTCCTCATTTCTTTTAATTCGTTCTTTTTTCCTCTCTGATTCATTTATTTCTACCATTCTATCTTCTATTTCACTAATCCTATCTTCTGCCTCCGTTATTCTACTATTTGTTGCCTCCAGAGTGTTCCTGATCTCATTTATTGCATTATTTATTGTACAATGACTCTTTTTTATTTCTTCTAAGTCCTTGTTAAACCTTTCTTGCATCTTCTCAATCCTTGTCTCCAGGCTATTTATCTGTGATTCCATTTTTATTTCAAGATTTTGGATCATTTTCACTATCAATATTCGGAATTCTTTCTCAGGTAGATTCCCTATCTCTTCCTCTTTTGTTTGGTTTGGTGGACATTTCTCCTGTTCCTTTACCTGCTGAGTATTCCTCTGTCTCTTCATCTTGGTTATATTGCTGTGTTTGGGGTGGCCTTTCTATATTTTGGGAATTTGTGGAGTTCTCTTTATTATGGAGTTTCCTCACTGTG
>SJYX01005579.1:375628-393496 GCA_006410675.1 Oreotragus oreotragus | reverse complement strand
GGAGGGATGATGTGGGGTGGGAGGTGGGGGGGGGGGGTTCATGTTTGGGAATTCATGTGCACCCATGACAGATTCATGTCAGTGTGTCCCAGAACCAATACATTACTGTAAAGTAAAATAAAGTAAAAATAAAAATTAAAAACAAAAAACAAAAAACAAAAAAAACAAAGCCATGTTCTCAGGCAGGCCCACTCTGACTGCCCTACAGAACATTGTGGGCATGTACACATGCCCTTGGCCCACGCAGGCTGTATTTGTCTAAAAAGCAGCTCTTTCCATTTCCCAGTAGTTTATAAAATTCACTTACTTAACTTGCTTATGGGTTCTTTCTCCCAAGTGAAACATGAGCTTCATGAAGAAGAGAATTTGTATCCAATTATTGAATGCTATAGCCCAGAACCTTATTTGTTGAATAACGGAGTGAATCCCATCAATCTGCTTTATTTCTCACTTGGAAAACTCACTTAGTGCAGTGCCAGGGCCTGCCCAGCACCCACTGTGAAGCCCAGTCATCCGAAAGGTGAAAGTGACCTCAACCACGAGAAGCTTTCAGTTCAGTTCAGTCTCTCAGTCGTGTCCAACTCTTTGCAACCCCATGAACTGCAGCACACCAGGCCTTCCTGTCCATCACCAACTCCCAGAGTTCACTCAAATTCACGTCCACTGAGTCAGTGATGGCATCCAGCCATCTCATCCTCTGTCATCCCCTAGCTTCCCCAAATAGGAAAAGGAGTACGTCAAGGCTGTACATTGTCACCCTGCTTATTTAACTTCTATGCAGAGTAAATCATGAGAAATGCTGGGCTGGAAGAAGCACAAGCTGGAATCAAGATTGCTGGGAGAAATATCAATAACCTCAGGTATGCAGATGACACCACTCTTATGGCAGAAAGTGAAGAAGAACTAAAAAGTCTCTTGATGAAAGTAAAAGAAGAGAGTGAAAAAGTTGGCTTAAAGCTCAACATTCAGAAAACGAAGATCATGGCATCTGGTCCCATCACTTCATGGGATATAAATGGGGAAACAGTGGAAACAGTGTCAGACTTCATTTTTCTCCAAAATCACCGCAGATGGTGACTGCAGCCATGAAACTAAAAGACGCTTACTCCTTGGAAGGAAAGTTATGACCAACCTAGATAACTTATTAAAAAGCAGAGACATTACTCTGCCAACAAAGGTCCATCTAGTTAAGGCTATGGATTTTCCTGTGGTCATGTATGGATGTGAGAGTTGGACTGAGAAGAAAGCTGAGTGCTTAAGAATTGATGCTTTTGAACTGTGGTGCTGGAGAAGACTCTTGACAGTCCCTTGGACTACAAGGAGATTCAACCAGTCCATTCTAAAGGAGATCAGTCTTGGGTGTTCACTGGAAGGACTGATGCTGAAGCTGAAACTCCAATACTTTGGCCACCTGATGCGAAGAGCTGACTCACTGGAAAAGACTCTGATGCTGGGAGGGGTTGGGGGTGGGAGGAGAAGGGAACGACCGAGGATGAGATGGCTGGATGGCATCACTGACTCGATGGATGTGAGTCTAAGTGAACTCTGGGAGTTGGTGATGGACAGGGAGGCCTGGCGTGCTTGCGATTCATGGGTTCGCAAAGGGTGGGACATGACTGAGCGACTGAACTGAACTGAATGGGAAATGAGGGAACAGTGGGACACAGAGAAACCCTCCAGGTTCCCATGGCTTAGGAAGCATCTTACTGCAACCAAGGGAAAGGTGAAAGTTAAAATGACAGATTCCCAAGTTCTTCAGATTCAAACTTATGAAGCATTCAGAGGTAGCCAAATCCCACCACACTCTGCTCAGGATGCTTTGTAAGAATGATCTTGGGAATCGAAGCTTCTACTGTGCTACGTATCTGAAGAACATTTTATGGAAAATCAATTCACTGAACTGTACCTATCAGCAAAACTACTACCCAGAGTACCTGATGGCCATCCTGTGTCTAAACTCAAGGAGAAAGCTTTCAGGTCACTGTGATGGAGGTAGACAAGGTATGAACCACATGCAGTAAGATGTGCAAGCCACACAGTTCAAGACAAGCCCGGCAGAAATTTCCACCTTCAGAAACCCAGAATGGTGTGGGGTACGAAGCTAAGGTGGAGATCCAAGTGGCAGACAGAGCGTAAGTAGGCTCTGGAGTCGTACAAAACTGGGTTCAAAACATGGCACCACCATGGTTACTAGCCATGGGCCCGAAGAAAGTTACCATCTCAAACTCCATGCATGTATCTGTGATGTGACACCTAATACTGCCTTCTGCAGGTGACTGGCAGAATCACTGACGCAATCAATTTCAACTGTAGGGCACAGTGAACCACACACAGTAAACACGCCCTCCTCCTCATTCTGAGATAAACTCGTGTTCAAGAGCTCCTACAAACATTAAGACAAGCGAGATATAGCAGACACAAAAGGACACATATTGTATGCTTCTGTGTACAGGAGGTACCGAGAAATGGCACATTCTCAGAGACAGAAAGTAGAATTGTGCATGCCGGGGTGGGGGCAGTGGTAAAGAATCCGCTTGCCAAGGCAGGAAACGCAAGAGATGCGGGTTCTTCCTGAGTCAAGAAGTTCCCCTGGAGTAGGAAATAGCAACCCACTCTGGTATCCTTGCCTGGAAAATCCCATGGACAGAGGAGCCTGGCAGGTTACAAGCCATGGGATCACACGACTAAGCCAACACACACACACACACACACACACACACACACACACATACACACACCCTGATCACACGACTGAGCCAACACGTACACACACACACACACCCCGACACTAACATACTACTGTACATCAACAATACTTCAATTAAAGAAAAATATAAAGAAAGTAAAGTAGCAGCTAGCAGCAGCTGATGGGAGGGGAAATGGAAAGCTATTGTTTAATGAATGCCTTTTGGGTTGATGAAAAAGTTCTGGAGATGGATAATGGTGATGGTTGAACATCACTGTGAATACACCTAAAGCCACTAAGCTGTACAATTAAAAGAAGTTGAGGGAATTCCCTGGCACTCTAGTGGTTGCGACTTGGCACTTTTTCTGCTGTGGCCCAGGTTCAATCCCGTAAGCCCGACAGAGTGGCCCACTCCCAAAGAAACACTGAAAGTGGTAGGTTTTATGTTACGTATATTTTAACACAGTCCTTTTTCCCCCTAATTTTAAGAGTATTTGCAGGACAAACCAGGGGACAAATCAAAACTGACAAAGGCCAGTGTTAGAAGGTCTGGAGGTGTGTGAGCTGCAAAAGGGTTTGCGTGGTCTGCAGTGATTCACCTGTCCTCATGATTGTCTCTTCACTAGAGTGCTGGATCCAAAACAGCATTGTCCCTGTTGGTGACATCGCTGTGCTCACCATCATCACAGAGGCTTCCCTGGTAGTTCAGTTAGTAAAGAATCCACCTGCAATGCAGGAGACCCCGGTTTGATTCCTGGGTCAAGAAAATCCACTGGAGAAGAAATAGGCTACCCACTCCAGTATTCCTGGGCTTCCCTTGTGGCTCAGCTAGTAAAGAATCTGCCTGCAATGCAGAAGACCTGGTTCGATCCCTGAGTTGGGAAGATCCCCTGGGGAAGGGAAAGGCTACCCACTCCAGTATTTTGGCCTAGAGAAGTCCATGGACTGTATAGTCCATGGGGTCGCAAAGAGTCAGACATGACTGAGTGACTTTCACTTCACTTCACCGTCATCAAATCAGAAGAAAGCATTTTTCCTTTCCACCCTGTGAGAAGTTATATCTCCANCTACCCACTCCAGTATTTTGGCCTAGAGAAGTCCATGGACTGTATAGTCCATGGGGTCGCAAAGAGTCAGACATGACTGAGTGACTTTCACTTCACTTCACCGTCATCAAATCAGAAGAAAGCATTTTTCCTTTCCACCCTGTGAGAAGTTATATCTCCATCCATAAACCTGCTAGTGTTGAGAGGTAGAAGAGTCCCACCTCACTCTAAAAGTTAGCAAACCTGTACTATAAAACTAGGCAGGAGTCACATGCAAAGTTAAGCAAACTCATCCAATCCCACTTATAAGAGAACAAAATTCAAAATAGTAGCAAATCAAATCCAGCAGGTTAGTCAATGAACACACTGACAGAGGTTATCCTAGGAATTAGGAAGTCTATATGACCATCTCATGAGATGGTCTTTAAAAAAGTTCAAAGCATCGTAAGAACTTAGGAATTTCATCCTAAAGCATTGGGGAATTGCTGAAAGGTTTGAAAGTTTGGAAAAAAGAAGGGGATGGGATGGAAGCAGGAAAGGGATAAAGACAGAGGAGTGTGAAATGATATATCTGCAGTGTTACAAGCTCATCTTTGCAAAGACAAGGAGGATAAACTGGAGGCAGAGAGAGCTCTAGGCATAACGAGGGCAGAGATTGCAGGTTTCTGAGCTGAGCAGCAAAGCTGATGGTCATACCGTGAGGTCTGTGTGAGTGCAGAAGGAGCTGAATCGTTTCTGACATGCTGAGCTGCAGGGGCCTGATGGGGTATCAACACAGAAATACGCTGCAGGCATAGGTCTGCTAAGTGAAGCCCACAAGGGCAATTCAGGGTGCACAGATGGGTCTGGGAATACCCACATGAAGGAGAATTCCCATGCAGCATGCAGAGGGAAGACTGAGGTAGGTATCTTGATGAGCCCCCTTATCTGCAAGGACTGCAGGCAGAGGTATCTACCAAGTAGATGGAAAAGAATTGCTAGAAGAAAAGGACTCGGAACATTCCTGGTGGCTCAGTGGTTAAGACTCCATGCTTCCACTGCAGGGGGCACGAGTCTGACCCCTGGTCAGGGAACCAGGATTCAACATGCCTTGTGGTGCAGCCAAAAAGTAAAAACTTAAAAAAGAAGGCGAAAAGAACAGAGGCGGCACCAAAAGGCAGTGAAGAAGAGAGCTTCACCAATTAGGGCTTGTCACGTAAGAGTCACATGAGGTCAAGATGGCTGTGGCAATTCCTGCGTCCATCCACAAGTCCATGGAAGGAGAGGTCAGACACGTGGAATAAAGAATGATGGGGACGTCAGTCAAGACAGAATGCAGGAAACTCCCAGTGGCAAGACTCGGGCAAAACTCAGCCTGAAGACTCTGCTGGTCAAGTAAGAGGGTGGTTGTTTCTTCCTAGAATGGAAGACACACACACATATTCTACAGACTGAAGGAGGAGATGAAGAACATAAGGGAGTGCGTTTATAACTGCGAGATGTTGCAGGGCACACCACAGAAAGGACGGCAGAGGAGAAGCTAGAGGGTGCTGGGAGAGATGCTAGAATGTGGCGGCCAAAGCCTGATGATCCAAGGCCTGCCCAGGCGTGACACGGCAGACAGAAGCCCAGGGAACTAACCATAGTGTCAGAGTGTCAGACCAGCTTTGACGGAAAGCTCTTTTGACGGGCAGGTGTCAGGTGCTGGGGTACGCTGACAGCAGCCAACCCCCAGAAACCTTAGCACAGCTGAAACACTCTAAATGTCCATTACAAAATTTAAGCGCCTTCCTTATCATAAACACAGACAGAAGCCCAGGGAACTAACCATAGTGTCAGAGTGTCAGACCAGCTTTGACGGAAAGCTCTTTTGACGGGCAGGTGTCAGGTGCTGGGGTACGCTGACAGCAGCCAACCCCCAGAAACCTTAGCACAGCTGAAACACTCTAAATGTCCATTACAAAATTTAAGCGCCTTCCTTATCATAAACATCTGAAATATTTGTAAAGTAAATAGTTGAAGCTGCCTTGGATTGTTCTGGGGAATGGGGGAAGAGAAATTATGAACAATAAAGGTGTAGGTAGGAAAGGGCACTGAGAAGAGGGGAATCCCAGGGAATAAAAATGAGATAACAAGGCCCAGCACCAGCATAAATTACCCAGTGGAAATGAAGGAAAGGAAATAAAAACTTTAACTCTCATTTCTGCTTTTGATTATGATCTATTAGTGACTAAAGAATTGGAGGAAACATCTTTCAACAAATCAAAGGTATCCTATTAGAAACCAACCGCAGGACACCAGACTGAAAACACCAGGGGCATGCCCATGAGAAGTGGGGGGTAGGGTGGAGATTAGAGATGTTCCTATTAGCAACCTGACAGGACTGAGCGATACAATACAAAAAAAGAAAGCACAGAGAGATCACGAGGCTAGAAAATGATTATTGGTAACAACAATATTATTACTGCTACTTGCAAAAAAAAACTGTCTACTAAAAATATCCAAGAGGGTCAACTGAAAATTAGAACTGACAAGAGAGTAAGTGGCCAAATCCTCTAAAAATATAGAAAAATCTATGCCATTTTTATTGTGTCAACTGGGATCAGGAAGAAGGTTTAATGGAAAAAGTCAAATTCATAACTGCAACAAAAACCTAAGGTAATTAGGACTGAATCATAGAACTTATGTGAAGAAAACTGTAAAACATTTTACTAATGGGCATTAAGAAGGCACAGATAAAGTGAAATGTCATATTCCTAAAAGAAAAAATAAACACAAGTAAAAAGGAAACAACAAACTGGGCAGAATATATCTGTAAAACATATGGTAATGGATTATATACCATGATACTTTTTAAAACCCACAAATAATTAAGAAAAAAAAGACAAAAATTTTAAATAGGCAAAAGACATCCAATAGACTATTTCTATTTTTTTTAAAAAAGCAATAAACATTAAAAGGTACTCATCTTCTTTTAACCAAAGGATTGCAAATAAAAATCATGATACACCATTTATAACTTATCAGATCGTGATACATTAACACCACTTTATTTCGGGGCTTTTGGGATATCAGTTTCCCAAGCAGAGACTGAATCCAAGCCGTGGCTGTGAAAGCCCAGAATCCCAGCCGTTAGGCTATGAAGGAACTCCCCAGGTACATTTGAAAAGACTAATAACGCCGAGGTGTGGGGAGGGTTCCTGGAAATACATACTAACAAGTTGCTTGCAAGCTTGGCAACTGTAAGTGATACAGCATTTTGGCACACGATTTGACATCTATCCATTTTTTTTGAATATTTTTTATTTGGCTTCATTGGGTCCTGCTTGCGGCACACGCGGCCTCTATGGCACATATGGGCTCTTCGCTGTAGTGTACGGACTCAGCAGTCGCAGCACATGGAGTCAGCTGTCCCCCGCATGTGGGATCACAGTTCCCTGATCAGGACCTAAACCCACATCCCCTGAACGGGAGGGCAGATTCTTAACCACCAGACCACCAGGGAGGTCCCCTATGTCAAATTTTTAACCTAAATAAATGTTGGCCTAGCAAGTTCATCTTTAGGAATCAGTTTCAAACACTTTAACACGGTATGGAAAATAGCATAGTGTAAACACAATGGTCACTACAGCATTATTTTATGAAAAGAAAACATTAAAAATAAGCCTGAATATTCATCAAGGTAACTAAGATAAATGAGTTATATATGAATGTGTTCTATTTTCATAATTAAAAACGATAATAAGTACATCAGCAATGGATAAACCAAAAATGAAATTAAGAAAACAATTCCATTTAAAATAGCACAAATTTAACCCAAAAAGGGAAAGATTTGTACACTCAAAACTACAAATACCACTGAAAGAAATCCAAGAAGACCTAAATAAATGGAAAGACATCTTTTGTTCATGGAAATGAAGACTTAATAATGTTAGGATGACAACAGTCTCTAAATTGATCTACAGATTCTAGTTATTTGCTATCAAAATTCCAGCTGCCTTTCTTGGCAGAAATTGACAAGTGATGCTATGAAACAGAGTTAAACCAAAAAACAGCTGCAAAACATTATGTATATAGACTTCTTTTTTTAAAAGAACTCTACACACATCGTTTGTGTGCAGGTGTGTTTGTACGAGAGAAAACAAACCTTTCACCTTGTGCTTCCTCTCACAACAAACGCCTATAATTTTCTAGTTCAAGACATGTTACAAAATCCTTTACTATTTTAAATGCTAAACAATAAACAAACATAAATCCCCTGAGAGGCTGCCAGCCAGTGAAGAATGGAAGACTGTTTTCTGGCGGAGTTTTGTCTGCAAAGTGGAGGGGACCAACATCCAAGGATATGGCTCTGCCTCCAGTATGTCCACCACCCCCAGCGGAGACTCGCTTCTAGCACAGGCATTCTGAGAGCAGCAAGGGGCTGGCAACCACTGCAGCCAGATGACGGGTATGTGTGGACGCACCACAACAGCCTCCCCACTTCTGTATGGGTTTGAAACTTTTCATAAAACCAAGTTAAAGAAAACTTTCACAGGTGCCTGTATCTTTGATTAATCCATCTCTCCTGAATCAGGAGTAAGACGCGTGACTAAAGTCTCTGGGAAGAAGGCTCCCTGGCTGCAAAGCCCCTCCAAAGGCCCTCCTCCCAACCCTGCTCCCTGACCCCAAACACTGCAGTGACTTAAGAGTATCGGAGGGGCACTGACCTTGTACCACCAGCATCAAAGGAAAACCCGGAGACGGAACAACACAGGAAGACAGGCTCTGGGAGATGAGCAGAGGGCTAGTGAGTCCGGGCTCCCTCAAGGAGGGGTAATGCTGGTACCTAAAGTGGGGTCCAAAAGCTACGGCTGCATGCTCACTGTTCTCTCCTGGGGAAAATCAGGCTTCCTCCCGTGACTGGCACATTCACTACGAGGGTCAGGGTGGCCACCTGGCTACCGGGGGCACAGCTACGCTGAAATCAGAGCGGAAGTGGTTTTCATTAGGGAACCAGCGACTCCCAGTGCAGGAGCCGGAGGTTTCGTTTCTGTTAGGGCTTCACGTGAGAGAAGGGGTTCTCATGCTCCGGGGTTTCTCTCAGGATGGATGGTCTGTCCTCTGACTACGGTCCTAAGGTGTTCCTACGGGTTGCAACATAAAATAGATTTCTTTACTATGGACTCTAAGGAAACAGCCTGACAAGCCGGTGGCTGCCTCTGTCTCCTTAGACCAAAACCCAGAGCCAGACAGTCCAGGAACTGGGCTGACTGTAACCACCTGCTCTCCTGTGCTGATGAACATTTGCAGGAGGAGAGGCTGCTCTGCCCAGGACTGGGGGAGCTGACTCAGAGGAAGTACTTACACTTAGCACATCGCTGTGCAACGGGCATAGTCACTAATCTGGTTCTCCCACTACGTCCTTTTCCCCGTATTCTGCCTTTCAATGATTTATCTAGTCACCCAGACAAAAACAGAAACTCCAAAGCCACAGTCGGGCTAGAAGACGACAGGGTTACTACAACACTTAGTTCTTTTTTCCCCTTGATGAAAACTCAACTGGGTGGAATACTGAACAGCTCTTTCAAACACTCTCAGATGGATGTAACTGAGAAACATTTCCATTTTGGAGCTATTCCAAATTCTTCAATTATTTACCATGGGATCAAACAGGAGCACAGAAACACAACAGGCAAGCTTCACTTAAGCTGGGCTTTTGTCCTCTGGGGTTTCACTGCTGTTGGGGTTTTGTTTTGAAGCGCTAGCTCTCAGTGATGCAGCAGAGTGCAGGGAATCCTCCCCGCCTTTGTTTGATTTTGTTCTTTCAGAATCTGTAAAGGGAGTCACCGGGCCCTCCTCTGCCGTAAGAGACCTGTCAGATGATTTGCTGGCGGTGCCTACATCATCTTGAGAGTCGGGTAAAAGCCAGGTGATGTTATTAGAGGGCAAGTGACAGTGTGCAAAGTGAGGGGGTGGGAAGAACCAGCAGAGGCCTGTGCTTGTGAGCTGAGTGCCTCCCTTCCAGTCCACAAGTTCATTCATGCTTTCGAACACACAGAGCCGGCAGCCTTGCCAAAAAGTAAAAAAATATACACGCCTGCACATTTAATGAATTCACTTATGAAAAATAAGCCAACTTGTTCTAGTGTAGAAAGCTTAAAGGCAGGACAGAGAAATCAAAATAAACTTGTTTCTCTTAATTTCTTCTAATTTCCAGCCTTTAGGAAAACAGAAAGGCACTGGGAATTAGGGGTGAATTCTCAGCTCTGGAGAAGCCAGTCTCTTCTGCACCGCTTCCAAGTCATATCTAATTCTGATTCCGAATTTCAAAAGTAGGCAGGACCACACTTGAGGGAAAATAAACTAGAAAGGGCAGGGATGAAAATGAAAAGTTCACAATGGAATTATTTCAGATGAGGAATTTACTACCGGCTGGGAGGCAAGGAGGCAAAGCAAAAGAAACAGAAAAGCTAGCATTTACCCATTCTTCTACAAAGGCTCCTTTAGGATTCACATTCTAAGACTGTCAACTCATTTCTCTAGCCCAGAACTGGAGCATCTTTTGTCATGACCCTAGAGTGGTTTGACTTCTGCAATCAGGGCATCTCCCTAACTCAAACCACTGCAGAGGAATTATTGAGGGTTTTGGGCAGAAGGGGCCTTGAAGACCATCCTGTGCTCTGCATCCCAATCTCAGCGACGGCGTTATGGCCGTCCTCATACCCAAGCCTGGGGTGCTCCACAGTCCAGCTCCTTTTACGGCACCAGGTCTTCTTCCCAGGAGGTGGGGTCCAGCGGCAGGCCAAGCTGAAGGCAGGAGTCTAAGCACACCTGTGCATCCACCTTTCCTCCTGACTACCCATCAAAATGACAGCAGAGAATCACAGAAGATTCTTTCCAAAACAACGGGGGGGTTGGAGGGAAACTCACGGGGCTGTCAGGAAATGAAAATGTTCCCCAAAGACAATTCCGAAAGAAGAGAGGGGCAGTTGCACCCCACAGTCTGTTCCAAGGGGACTCCAGCGGGGACGGGTGCTCATCTGCCTGGACTCTGGGTAAGTTCTGGGCCCCGAGGGCAGCTATGAGGCCGCAAAGGGTCAGAACAGTGGGAGGAAGGGGAGAAAGCAGGTACTTGAGGGGGCGCCGAGGGAGGCAGCAGGCATGGGGGCAGGGGGCATGGGAAGGGGTCCACCAACCGGCCAGGCTGGACCCCGCTGCACATCAGACTCAATTCCATGAAAATTCTGTGATAAAATGATCACACACTTGTCTCTCACCACTAGACTGGGAGGAAGGTAAGCAAATAATGTACCACCCACACTGGGGTACAGTGGGTGTGGATAGTCGTGTTGTTAACAGTGATACCGGGACAGCAGGCACGAACAGGGCCTGGCTCAGGGAAAAGGCCAGACGGGCTCCGAGGAAGGCGTCTGCCAGGCCGAGGCCAGGCCCTGTCCTGCTGCAGATGCCCCAAGCCAAGGGGCCCTCAGGAAACGCTGGCTGAGCAACAGAGCGACTGCCTGCCTTCTCCCCTCATTCTAAAGGTGTAGACCGCATCTGTGGACTGTTTCTGCTGGGCCACTGTCGCAGGCTCCAGGGGGCATCGGCTCAGGCGTCAGCGGCAGGTGCACACCTGACGAAGAAGGCATGCTTGTTTTTTAATTAAAAAAGAAAAAACCTCTAAATTATCTTTGAAATGAAGCTCCTCCACACCACAGCCAACCGATGTCCTGCCCTCAAACTGTGTCCCCTGAGCTACCCGTGACCTTCCCTGTCCCCTGTCCTGGCTGGGCAGGGCTGTCCCCGGGCCGAGCTGCCACAACAGCTGCTCCTACACACGAGCCCAGAGCATTCTCCCCACAGCGCCGCCCCACCAGCTGGCCTCCTGCTAAGCGACTGCAGCACAGCTCCTCAGTCGTGGCCTGGAGACCTGCCCGCACCGCAATCCTGAGATCACGATACACAGATAGGAAGAATCTAAACCTGTTCTAAGTCCTTTCCCTTCCTCCTGGGAAAGCTCGTCACAAGCCATCCACAGGGAAGGCATAAACAAGGGCCCTGGGGCCTGTTTCTCATTTGAGGAGGAAACGTCCAGAAAGCAGGAGTGAAGATGTCCTACCAGACTGCTCTTGGGAAGGCCAAGGGCAGAAACAAGCTTGCAGAAGAGTCGGCGCGGGGCTCCGGCCTCGGCTTCTCCGAGACTGACAGCTGTGAGTCCTATTAATGGATCTCCAGCACCCTTCTTAGATTTCACTGGTTTCATGCAAGTTACCAAGCAATTCTAATGAAACCAGCCCACAAACTACTCAGGTGCCAATTGTTTCAAGGTTCTCCCACAGTGAAGGCAGGGGAGGGGCAGGGACAGAGAGAAATGAGTGGAAATGGAGGCTCCAGCCCCACCTCAAAGGGCCTTGCATTTCTTCAGCCCTGTGATCAGATCGCACGTTGGGACAGAATGTGAAGTGTCCCTCTTATCAATCCTGGAGTTACTTTATGAACAACACAGCTCCAGTACGCGGTACGGAGTTCTGTGATGCACTATACTCTGTATTACTAACCTACCAACTACAAACATGTAAGGGAAATGACTCAGGCCTCTCTTTTTCTGAAAGGCTCTGACTTCAAGGGGAGCTATGAGAGAGAACTAAAATGGTATCATTCTCAGGCATAACACCTCACATGTCTGCACACAGGACATCCTCAGTTCAGGGAAACTCAAGGTTCTAAACAGTAGGCCCTGTAGAGAAAATGAAACCCATTTATTAAGGACCTGTCATGTGCAAAGCACAAGCTCAAGTTTAAATTACTCTCAGATGCCACCATGACTTTTGGTGATAACATCTACATTCCAATGCCAAGGACTCAAATTATTACACAGCTTTCCCCCCGGGCACCCCAACAAGCCACTCCCAAACTCACTACCACCCATCTCACTGAGCTATTTCCTAGTAACCTCCTGTCGTTCCCAGGTCAGCTCAGATACCACCATAATTTTTTTAACATTCCCAGGTGCAGCTCAGACATGCCAAAAGCCTGCTCAAAACCCTTCACTGCTTCCTCACAGCCTGTGAAAATCCAACTTTAAGCATCGGGGCATAGGCGCTTTCTCGCCCTCGGAGGTCCAGCCCCTCCCTGCCTATCTTGCTAAGCACTGTTTAGTAAAGCGTTTGAGTTCTGAAGCCAGTAGCCAGGTTTCTGATGTCAGTTAACCTTCACCATTGAAGGGGGATTACAACAGAAGCAAGATGGTGTGAGGACGAAGTGAAACGACTTGCCTATGAGAGCTCAGCACTGGCCTGGGACAGAGAACTGTCCAGCAGACGTCAGCTTCTGCCATCATTCCCAGCCTCCTTCATGCAGTGAGCAAACACTCTGCACTCGGTGCCTGGCTCTCAGAGGAACCCAGCCAAGGTCTCCTGCAGCACCACGTGACTGGGAAGGGCAACGTGTGACCTCACAGCCCAAGCCCATCCAGGTGGAGTCCCAGCCTGCTTCAGCCACACCTGCCACTTCACTTCGGCCTGCCCAAACCCTGTGCATCTGTTAAGACCCAGCTCCCTGGCCACCACAGGAGGGGGGCTTCCACAGCCTCCTCCCAAAGAAGGGAAGCCTCGGGCTATCTGCAGGCATCGCTCCTAACTGGTCAGCTGTACCATCAAACACAGGGTCCTTGGATGCAAACCATATTGACTGCTATAATCACTTGTTCAGAAGCCAGAATATAATATTCTCTCCTCGACAACTGGCAAATATGTTCTCAAAACAAATTTGTGAAATGGGCAAATAAACCTGTAACCCAATTATCCATGCCATGACTAAACCAAGGAACCCAAAGAGAAATCTGGGTTATAAAGAGGTATTTAGGAAGAAAAGAAACACCTACAAAGCTCCACATAACACCAAGGGCTCAATAATCTATCTTGGCTAAGATGCTGCAATGTCTCTCCCTTTGTGTGACGACCTCTGTCTTCTCAGGGGTTGGGAGACTAGAAAAGTTTCGATAGACTGATGATCTTCTAAGAGTTGTATGCTTTTATACCAGTGAAACAAAAAAAGAGAGGAAAATTAAGGCCTTTCTTTTCTCACTATTAAATGTTTCCTGAACGCGAAGAGGGGAAAAGGCCCCGTACAGAAGGGTCCATGCACTTGCCAGAGAACTTCACCTCTGGAACAGGCTCTTACATTCATAGCTGCATAGTGACAGGAGGGGCTCACGGAGCCCAGCCAGAAGCTACCTCCGCCCGGTGGGGCTGGGAAGCCCCAGTCTCCCTCTCCCTTGTGGACCTTGGGGGACACTTTTGACCACGACACCAGGGGAGGACTTAAGAGCGTCATGGCCCTCACACTGGGCCAGTCTAATCAGATTTTGCTAATGATCCTCAAAAAACTCAAAGTACCTTTGATGTCAGGGAAGGAACACACTGTGTTCTAGACAGGAGGAAGGAGAAATGCAAAAAAGATTTCTTTAATGAGCACAGCCGTTTTAGCAAAGACTCCCAGTACTAAGCAAGCCACAGGCCCACATTCAAGAGAACAGGTGAGTCCACCAGGTGAGATTTCTCTAAGATAACTGAGGACTGATCCCAAATGTCTGAACTTCCTATTTAGCTCATGGAAATCTCCCAAAATGTAACAGAGATGTCTATTACAGAGAATGTTCTGAACTGAGCTGTTTTTGATGTCTCAGGGTCACCGTTACAGACACAGTCACTGTGCTGAGCTGAAGCTGAAGAGTTCCTTTCCAGGACCAGACGAGGCCCAGCATCATCACAAGAAGCCTTCTATAACTGTCAGGTCCTGCCTTCACTTGCTGCTGACTCACTGGGAGAGATAAAACCATCTCCAAAAGTTTCCATTTGGGAGGTTGGCAGAGTTTGGAAGGATGAGGTGATAAGTAGCAGTCTTTCAGTGTCCTAAGCTGGTGGAATATATCCCCTAAGACAGGATTCTAAAATGTTGGTTCCCGGGCAGGGGGTGGAGTGGGGTAGGGAGGAATGGCTTGGGAGTTTGGGATTAGCAGGTGCAAATTATTATTATATAAAGAATGGACAAACAGCAGGTCCTACTGTATAACACAGCGGGTGAGAAGATGACAGTGTCAGTTGCTGAAGTCATGTCCAACTCTGCAACCCCCTGGACTGTGTTCCGCCAGGCTCCTCTGTCCATGGGACTTTCCAGATAAGAACACTGGAGTGGGCTGCCATGCCCTTCTCAAGGGGATTTTCCCGATCTAAGGATCAAACCCAGGTCTTCTGCATTGCAGGTGGATTCTTTACCAACCCACACAAAGGAACGAAATTCAATATCTTGTGATAAACCACAAGGGAAAAGAATATGAAAAACAATGTGTATACATATGTGTGTGTGTGTGCATGTATACATAGAAGTGAATCACTTTGCTGAACAGGAGAAATTAAGAAAACATTGTAAATCAATTATACTTCAATAAAATAAATTTGTAAAAACTTTAAAATGAAAGGTTGGTTCCAAGAACCATGGCCAATCTTGCTTTTAAACTGACGTGACAATCCTGCACAGTGGTTAAGAATGCATACTTTGGACCTAGACTGTTCTACTTACTAGCTATGTGACTCTAGGTAAATTTATTTCCTCTGAATGCCTCAGTTTCCTCCTCTGTAAAATGGAGGTAAGTGTGAATATTTCAAAGTTGGTGTTTTAGTTTCAACTTTAGGGGTAAAAGGGTGGGGGAGATATCTAAGTATCTGAATATCACTAACAGTGAAGCCTGTAGCATATGAGCCAGTCCTCATGCTCTCTCCCTCCCTCCCTCTCCCTCTGGAAGGAAACGGACAGTTGATACTCTCTTGTTCACAGAGTAAAAAGCGTCCCTCCTTTACACTCCTGGAAGCTACTACCATGGCAGGAGGAAGACAACCTGGGATTTAGTGTTCCACTCAGGAGGTCAGTGTTTCTTAAAGCTGAAGGCCATCTTCCCTTGGCTGAGAAAGGTTTCCTTTCTCCAAAGCAAAAATACTCTGTGGCCACAGTTATTCAAGCTGAGCATTTATGCAACATGCTAGAGTCCCACACGCATGACTGCTCGTTTTCCAACAGCTGCAGACAGAATCTAATGATCTTAATGATCCATGGGGCTCCCTGCCTGCCAGGCCTCCTCCATCACAGAGCAGACACAGTTCTGAGTACAATTAGGAAGCCCGGCTTCTCCCTGCAAAAGGGGGTAGGGTGCGAATGAATCTATATTTCTTTCACGTCAGAACTGCACTTTGTATTTCTATATTTCCTTCCATGTGATCTTATGGGACACTCATGATTTTTCTAGTAGGAATTTTCTGGCAACACATAACAATATAAAATCAAGTTCTTAAATTACTAACAAAGGTTAGGATAGATGCCAAGGCAGTCATCCAACCAAAACTCATTTTGTGGATTTATTAGATAGGAAGGAAACAAGGGCAGTTCCAGGCTGATTCCCACGTGTCCCCTCCCACTGGCTACCCCACATCACTTCATACTCCTGAGAAATGAGTACCACCCATGGGACCTGAAGGTCCATTGAATTCCTCCTGCCTTGCAGGGACCATTTCTAAAAATTTATGCCATAGCTAGTTCTTCTCGTAATATTATACTGCATTAGGATATGACTACAGGAGCAAATGTTGTCTTAGTGATTTTAAAAAATGACAAGGCAGACTAAACAAAAAGTACAGAGAAAAAGAAAAAAACCCATGGAAATACAGGCAAGCAGTTGCACATAATTAAATTTAGTAAGTAATTCCTATATGATATGCAGGGTCCTTCTGTGCAATCAAGTGGTTCAGGGATACAAAAACAAATAAAATGTGGTCCTCAACCGCAAAACGTCGACAATATAGCTGAAACAAATATGCAGATAGCCACAGTTTAAGGTAAAACCTGGTATGGCAAATATGAACTGGGGTCTAAGCACTACAGGAGCATCAACCATTGCATACAGTCACCTCAACTGGGAAAAATCGGCACAGGCTCTACAGATACTGTAGCATTTAAGCTGAGCTTTCAACCATCAAACTAAAGGGGTCTGACAAGGCCAAGAAGAGGCCATCAACCTTCAAAGCTGAGCCTTCAGCCTTCAAACTACAGGGGCTTGACAAGGCCAAGAAGAGGCCATCCCTACAGAGGAAAGAGAGTAGGAGGCGGGGGAAGATACCAGGGGAGGTGGGGGAGGAGGGACGCTGAGGTATGGCCGAGGTGCGTGGGGAACACGGTGGGAGAAAAATTAATGTTAGACAGCTTTGAGAATCAGGAACAGGTGTCCAGGCTTTGTTCTGCAGCGGGCAGAGCTGCCAAGGCCTCCAGCAGGGATGGACATGACCTCCCGTGTTTTAGGAAGCCTACTTGGCCTGGAGATGGAGACTGTCCGAGAGCTACTGCAACAGGCCAGGGAGGGGAAAAGGGGTGTCTGAGTCTTATGTCAGAGGAGGCTGGAATGAAAAGAAAGCGAAAAGTTTGGAAGTTAAGTGGAGATGAAGTAACTGGTGAGATTTACATTTTCCTTATGCTTTTCCACTCTTTTCAAATAGGCGCATATTCTTTTTATTTTTATTTTTTATTGAAGTATAGTTGCTTAGGGCTTTCCCAGTCACTCAGTGGTAAAGAATGCACCTGCAATGCAGGAGACGTGTCAGGAGCCGTGGGTTCAATCCCTGGGTCAGGAAGATCCCCTGGAAAAGAGAATGGCAACCTACTCCAGCATTCTTGCCTGGAGAATCCCATGGACAGAGGAGCCTGGTGGGCTACAGTCCATGAAATTACAAGAGTCAGACACAAGTTAGTGACTAAACAACAATAGTTGATTTACAAAGTTATGTTAGTTTCAGGTACACAGAACAGTAATTCAGTTACACATATACACATGCATCTTTTCTTTTTCAGATTATTTTCCATTATATGTTATTACAAAATAATGAGTACAGCTCCCTGGGCTATACACTAAAACACTGCTCATTATTTATTTTTTATATAGCAGTTATGTATATGTTGATTCCAAACTCCTAATTTATCCTTCCCCTAGCCCCTTTCCTCTTTGATAACCACAAGCTCATCTTCTATGTCTGTGGGTCTGAGTGTTGTTCAGTTTCAAACTGCATGAATCTTTACTATCTCAATTTTTTAAGCAGGGGATCCTTTAAAATTAAAGGGAAAAAAAAAAAAAAA
>SJYX01005579.1:348705-371700 GCA_006410675.1 Oreotragus oreotragus | reverse complement strand
AATCTGGAATCAAAATTGCCAGGAGAAATATCCATAACCTCAGATATGCAGATGACACCACTCCTAAGGCAGAAAGCGAAGAAGATCTAAAGAGCCTCTTGATGAAAGTGAAAGAGGAGAGTGAAACATCAGGAAGTTCACGGTTCGCATATTGCTGAAGCCTGTCTTGGAGAATTTTGAGCATTACTTTACTAGCGTGTGAGAGGAGTGCAATCGTGTGGTAGTTTGAGCATTCTTTGGCATTGCCTTTCTTTGGGATTGGAATGAAAACTGACCTTTTCCAGTCCTGTGGCCACTGCTGAGTCTTCCAAATTTGCTGGCATATTGAGGGCAGCACTTTCACAGCATCATCTTTCAGGATTTGAAATAGCTCAACTGGGAAATAACTCAACAAACCTCTACTAGCTTTATTCTTAGTGATGCTTTCTAAGGTCCACTTGACTTCACATTCCAGGATGTCTGGCTCTAGGTGAGTGATCACACCATTGTGATTATCTCAGTTGTGAAGATCTTTTTGTAAAATTCTTCTGTGTATTCTTGCCACCTCTTCTTAATATCTTCTGCTTCTGTTAGGTCCATACCATTTCTGTCCTTTATCGATCCCATCTTTGCATGAAATGTTCCCTTGGTATCTCCAATTTTCTTGAAGAGATCTCTAGTCTTTCCCATTCTGTTGTTTTCCTCTATTTTTTTTGCATTGATAGGTGAGGAAGGCTTTCTTATCTCTCCTTGCTATTCTCAGAATGTTACAAAAAAAAGGGAAGCTTTGGAGCTAAATACTTAAAGGTAAAAGCATAGAAATGTTAAGGACCCCAAATCTCCGTGACCACAAAGTAAAAAAGGAGAAAGTAAGAGGAAAAGAGTGAACAGCTCCTCCATCTCCAGCTTTACACACAATCCAGGGAGGAGGGAAGACCTACATCGTTGCTGGGTCTCCATTGCACAGAGAGAGAAGCAAGACTCAGATAAAGCAACCTGCCTGAGTCCACACCCACGTGTTCACAACTCAGTGTAAACATTTGCTTGTCCCACCAAAGGTGGGTGGAAGGAGAAGTACAAGGTTAAATGCTCCTAAACTGATACCATTCAAGTAACAGCACCTAGGGGGCACCAAGATAATAAACCAAGGGTCACAACCTACAGGACAGCTTCATGCTATGAACTCCAGAGGAGACACATAAGTCCACACCCACGTGTTCACAACTCAGTGTAAACATTTGCTTGTCCCACCAAAGGTGGGTGGAAGGAGAAGTACAAGGTTAAATGCTCCTAAACTGATACCATTCAAGTAACAGCACCTAGGGGGCACCAAGATAATAAACCAAGGGTCACAACCTACAGGACAGCTTCATGCTATGAACTCCAGAGGAGACACATTAAGACCTCACCCAACACCAGAAGGTGCAAGCTCCCTTCTGTGACTGCAAAATGAGTGATGTGATGGGAAGCACGACAGAGGCCAGGGCCAACCCATGACACCCTGACAGTCAGGTCTCTGTAATGTAAGGTATTATTATGCAACCTACCTTTCTCTCATATTCTTCTCATTTAACTACAAAAAAACCTCATCAAATACCACAAGCAGAAAAGGTTAGGTAGGGGATCGTTCATTTATTAGACAACTTTACTGAACAACTATATTCCAAGAAAGTTATACGTAAAATTACTTTAAAAAATAGGAATTCTCCTGACAATCTAGTGGTTAGGACTCCATGCTTCCACCGCAGGGAACGCGGCTTTGATCCCGGGTCAGGGAATTAAGATCCCATGCACGATGTGGTACAGCCCAAAAAAAAAAAATTAGACACAGTCAGAGAGAAATTATGACATTAATCATTATGACACTAATCAAATCATCACAAGATAAATTAAGCTATGATAAATGCTCTAAAGGAAAGCTTTGAAGTCATATAAAACAGTGTGCTCTAGTCTGAAGGTTGAGAAATAAGTTTGAAGAGATCCAAATTTATGGACCATAACATATGCAATAAAGAAATTCAGCTCTGAAAGAAAAAAAAAAAAAGCCATAAAATACAAGAGCATTAGTTCTAAGACACAAATAAAACTTCGACTACCTCCATGCAAGAGGGAAAAGAGGGGAGAGAAAAGAGCAGTGCTAGCCCCGTTCTCAGAGAAGGCAATGGCACCCCACTCCAGTGTTCTTGCCTGGAGAATCCCAGGGACGGAGAAGCCGGGTAGGCTACCGTCTATGGGGTCACACAGAGTCGGACACGACCGAAGCGACTTAGCAGCAGCACCCCCATACTACGCCTCCATTCTTAACCAACTGATGGCCCAGGGTCTGATTTGGGCCTACAGCCCACCTGATCCATAAAATCTGTGGTCCAGGCCCAGTCAGTTCCATGACTTTTCCATGTCCTTGCTGAAGGACACAGGAGAAAAAGCCACAGGAAGACTGGACTCCAAGTCACCAGAGCCAGCTGTCAGGATGTCACTAACAGCTCCTGGAAGGCCACTGGGGAAACCACTGCAGTTGAGGAAATGGTGCCTTTCTCAAGTCCGAAGAGCACTTCTCAGCTGAGTTTTGTTTTGTTTCATGTTGGGAAGGGGGTTGGGGGTGGGATGCAGAACCCCCAGAGGGGATAGCTCTGGGTTATGAAGCTTCAAAAACAAAACGCAGTCTGTCCCTGCTCTCTAGAAGCTCACGTCTAGTGGGGAGCCACACACAAATAGCGAGGTGCCATGGAGGGAAACCAGATTAGAAGTGCCTCAAGGCTGTTAAGTCTGACAAGATGTCAGACTTGCCCAAGATGTCAGGCTCATCTTGGGCAATTCCTGCCTAGACCCGGAATCAACCATTTCTCTACGGCACCCCCAATTCCTTTTACTGGAAAACAGCCCTTTCAAATTGGCTCTGTGCCCTTTTGACATGACTTTAAAGTTCTTCTGTGGCCAGATATGGGACCAAGAAGATGCTCAAATGTAATGGTTGAACACAATGGATATCAATTATACTGATACTAAAAAGATCCTCTTTGGACAACTTTGGAGGCTGGTAGGCACCAGCTCACGTTCTAAACATTGATAAACTGAAGGAAAGAATAAAGCAAACTGCCTTTTCCATATGGACTATGTTTCAGAGTAAACAACTAGTTGATAAGGCAAGGTTCTTTATGGAAGAACCACGGTGAATAAATATTAATAACAGAATTAAAAGAAATGACACAATTGGAAAACTGTCCTATTGCCATCTAATGAAATAACCTAGGCAGCAATCATCAATTGCTACTAGAAACTACTAAAAGTGAGAAATCATAAAGCAGAGGAATCCAGGAGGACGCCTGAACCCACGGATCAATCCTGGCACCATCAGAAGTAGGATGACCAGCCAGTAAGGACCCACCAACATGACACAGATGGCTGAACACAGCAGTACCGAGGAAGCAACAGTTAACTGAGAGAAACACTGAAGCTAAGCAAGCCTCGAGAACAGGTCTCGCTTGCTTGCTTGGCCACACAGTCACGCCCAGCACTTTGCAACTCTTTGGGTGTAGCCCGCCCGGCTCCTCTGTCCGTGGCACTTCCCAGGCAAGCATACTCGAATGGGTTGCCACCTCCTCATCCAGGGGATCTTCCTGACACATGGGTTGAGCCTGCATTTCCAGTGTCTCCTGCATTGCAGGTGGCCTCTTTACCCACTGAGCCACTAGGGAAGCCCTGGAATCAGGTCTAATGATCAGCTTTCCAGAAACAGAAGAACATGCTAGATGACACACGACATAAAAATGCAATCAGTTAAATTTAGAATAAGGCAGCTTCTACAGGACAAGCGATGCAGTTTCTTCAACAAATAACCTCTACAGATGAAAGGCGGGTAGGGGAGAAACATCCGTTTTAACAAAAATTTAAATGTAACATGTGACTTCACTTGGATATGAATTTTTAAAAATCAACTACAAAAAGATAATTTTGAAACAGATAACTGAACCTACAGTAGTTATAAGATAATATTAAGGAATTAGTAAGTTTGTTGGGTGTTATAATGACATTGTAGGTACTTTTTAAATTCAGAATTATGCATTGAAATAGAGAAGGAATCTGCAACCCACTCCAGTATTCTTGCTTGGAAAATCCCATGGACAGAGGAGCCTGGCAGGCTATAGTCGTCCATAGGGTCGCAAAGAGTCAGACATGACTGAAGGACTTAGAATGTAGCATGTATTGAAATATTTACAGGTAAAACACTAAGACTTGTGGAATGTGCTTTAAAACACTTTAAGGGGAGAAAGGTGGAGAAAGCATGGATGAAACAAGAATTATAGAACATTGATAGCTGTTGAAGCTGGATATATGGGATTCACTGTTTTATTCTCAGTACTTTTGTGCATATTGGGGGAAAACTCATAACCAGAGGTTGGGGAAAAAATACACCCCTTATACAGGAATACTCATCACAGTGTTGTTTAAACGTTGAAAATGTGCAAACAACCTAAATCTCAGACTAATCAGGTAAATCATTACGCACGTAAAGAAGGAATAACATGAGACCGTGCTGCTGCTGCTGCTAAGTCACGTCAGTCGTGTCCGACTCTGTGCGACCCCACAGACGGCGGCCCACCAGGCTCCAGTCCCTGGGCAAGAATACTGGTGTGGGTTGCCATTTCCTTCTCCAGTGAATGAAAGTGAAAAGTGAAAGTGAAGTTGAACATGAGACCATAGAAACAACCATATTTTACTGCCCCCAAAATCCTACAACTTTTTACACTGAGTAAAACAAAGCAACAAATAACAGATGGCAGAACAACACAGTGTAATTCTAAAGCGATACACGTACAGGAAAATGCCCAGAAGGACACTCACCAAGGTGTGTGGATCTCTGGGGGAAATACACTGTGTGTCATTGTTCTTTGGGAACTTCTGAAGGCATTCACTCACACAACTGCATTTTTTTAAGGGAGTATGGGCAGTGAATATTTGAGTTTTTTGTGGTTTCCCAAAGTTGAAATATTGTTGAAAATATGGTTATTATGGTGCTTAAATGGAATAAAATATTGAAAGCGATTATCACAAAATTTGGCAAATAACCAGACATTCAAAAGTTGTTACAGGTCTTATTTTTTTCCCACTTGAAAACCACAATAAAGCAATTGTTGCTTTAAAAAAATATTTTAAAATACCCTCATTTTTTTAAATGCTGGAGAGGGTGCGGAGAAAAAGGAACCCTCTTACACTGTTGGTTAGAATGTAAACTAGTACAGCCACTATGGAGAACAGGGTGGAGATTCCTTTAAAAACTGGAAACAGAACTGCCATACAACCCAGCAATCCCACTGGTGGGCATACACACCAAGGAAATCAGAATTGAAAGAGACACGTGTACCCCAATGTTTATCGCAGCACTGTTTATAATAGCCAGGACATGGAAACAACCCAGATGTCCATCGGCAGATGAATGGCTAGGAAAGATGTGGTACATATACACAATGGAGTATTACTCAGCTATTAAAAAAGAATGCATTTGAACCAGTTCTAATGAGGTGGATGAAACTGGAGCAGAGTGAAGTTAGTCAGACAGAAAAATACCAATACAGGACATTCAGAAAACGAAGATCATGGCATCCGGTCCCATCACTTCATGGGAAATAGATGGGGAAACAGTGGAAACAGTGTCAGACTTTATTTTGGGGGGCTCCAAAATCACTGCAGATGGTGACTGCAGCCATGAAATTAAAAGACGCTTATCCTTGGAAGGAAAGTTATGACCAACCTAGATAGTATATTCAAAAGCAGAGACATTACTTTGCCGACTAAGGTCCGTCTAGTCAAGGCTATGGTTTTTCCTGTGGTCATGTATGGATGTGAGAGTTGGACTGTGAAGAAGGCTGAGCGCCAAAGAATCAATGCTTTTGAACTGTGGTGTTGGAGAAGACTCTTGAGAGTTCTTTGGACTGCAAGGAGATCCAACCAGTCCATTCTGAAGGAGATCAACCCTGGGATTTCTTTGGAAGGAATGATGCTGAAGCTGAAACTCCAGTACTTTGGCCACCTCATGCGAAGAGTTGACTCNGTGGTCATGTATGGATGTGAGAGTTGGACTGTGAAGAAGGCTGAGCGCCAAAGAATCAATGCTTTTGAACTGTGGTGTTGGAGAAGACTCTTGAGAGTTCTTTGGACTGCAAGGAGATCCAACCAGTCCATTCTGAAGGAGATCAACCCTGGGATTTCTTTGGAAGGAATGATGCTGAAGCTGAAACTCCAGTACTTTGGCCACCTCATGCGAAGAGTTGACTCATTGGAAAAGACTCTGATGCTGGGAGGGATTGGGGGCAGGAGGAGAAGGGGACGACAGAGGATAAGATGGCTGGATGGCATCACGGACTCGATGGACGTGAGTCTGAGTGAACTGCGAGAGATGGTGATGAACAGGGAGGCCTGGCGTGCTGCGATTCATGGGGTCACAAAGAGTCGGACATGACTGAGCGACTGAACTGAACTGAATGATGACCCTATATGTGAGACAGCAAAAGAGACACAGATGTAAAGAACAGACTTTTGGACTCAGTGGGAGAAGGCGAGGGTGGGATGATTTGAGAGCATAGCATTGAAACATGTATATCACCATATATGAAATAGATCGCCAGCCCAGGTTTGATGCATGAGACAGGTCACTCAGGGCTGGTGCACTGGGATAACCCTGAGGAATGAGATGGGGAGGGAGGTGGGAGGGGGGTTCAGGATGGGGAACACATGTATACCCATGGTTGATTCATGTCCGTGTATGGCAAAATCACTACAATATTGTAAAGTAATTAGCCTCCAATTAAAATAAATTAATTTTAAAAAACCCTCATTTTTAAAAATCCAAAACCCACCTACTTCCTTTCTCTTCCTTCGCTTAATTATATATTGACACCTAATACACATTTGTTTCATTTTAAAGTTTAAAAACAGAAGGCAGTCTTCATTAATACATCCCCATAATGGTTCTCCTAAAACAGATCTTTGAAGTATGATGTTATACACGTCCTTAGACTGTCTTTTCATTGTAACATTTTAGACAGGACTGATCATTTAAACACATGGAATTTTTTAAACTCTCATGTCAAATGTCTATGAAAATTCAGCCTTCTCTCAGACTTCTCTGGGAGAACTAGGCTTCTCTGTAATTTACTATTAATACTAACAGGACTAAAAGAAGTTCATGGGACACATATGGGAATCCTTCTCCTTCTCGTGTTCCTTTTTTTAAAAACTGAGACATCGTTCGCATACCATAGAATTCATCCTTTTAACATGTTCAGTCCGGTGATTTTCAGTATATGCACGGCTGCTCAGCTGTCACCGCTATCTGATTCCAGAACATCTTCATCACCCAAAAGAGCCCCGTTACCTGTCAGCAACCACTCCGCGCTTCCCCCATCCCACCTTTTCCCTCAGACCCTGGGCGATCACTAATGCAATTATAATCGTTATCAAGGCTGATTTGTTAGGGAAGGGGACAGGAAGAGGCAATACATTCTTTCACGGCGTAAGATCCCCATTCTGATGGCTTGAACTATATAAAGAATATGCTTCAGCTTCACATGTATGCATTGGTGAAGATAAATCAGCACTTTCCTCTTGAATTAATCTTCCTTTTACTATAACGCAGGAATCAAATCACAGACAGCACTGGCTTCCTCTGACTGCACTGCTGATCAACTCTGAACATGTGGTCTCCATCTCAAAATCCTGAGGCAACAGCAAAGTAAAATCTAGCAATTACCACAAAAAGATAAACTAAATGAAAAAAAGAAAAAGAAAGAGCAAGTCATCAAGATAAGCTAAATTCATACCAATGTTTGCTCTCTTAGTTGGCAAAACTTATCACAACATTTCTTGTGTTGAATGCATAACAGATTTTCTACAGATTTTTTTTTCTCTTTTTAGAGTAATTAGATGAAAATTGATGGAGAAAAAGTAGGGCTGACGTAGTTGAATATGCTGAGTGGATTTGTGACCCTAACTGCTGTTATATTTCCATATAATATGAAATGTTACTTTATTGTTACCATAAAACACAAGAGAAAAATTAAGGCATTGGTGTAAGTTACTGGTGATCCTCCTTAATTTCACACGTGCAATTGTGCAACAAATCCAACCTCTATTCATTTCCTCCTGCAGTAAACAATATAGATGATATGTCATCCCTATTACTTCCTGACCAATATCTTCTCAAAAGCAGCTGAAGAAAATGTTTTAAGTCTCTGTTTATAAAAGTAACACTTGCCTCTACCGTGAAAAATTTAGAAATTACAGGAACATAGGAAGAAAATTTACCATCTATAACCTCCTTATATAGATTAATATCATTCAAATTTTCACACAGTTCTTTCCAGACCATTCTTTCTACACATTTGTGCACGGTTGAGATCTTGCTTTATCTAAATTTTGCACCTGCCTTTTTCACTTTACATCATTCCATCAGCATTTCCCCACTGAAAAGTCTTTACAAACAGTCCTTGAGGGCAGTACACCATCTTCCTGATAAACAGATATAAGTATTTACACACACACACATCTCATATTCTCTGCATGCTATGTATTTGAAATTTTCCCAATCTGAAGCCACTATTTCTAATTTAAAATGGTTTTTTATTTGCCATGTACACATTTCTTTCACAGGCACACATCCCGTGCACAGAGGCCACACATTTTCATTTTGGTTCCAAAGGACTTGGTTATTTCCAAGTCATTGTGATGCACAGTCACTGCCAAAACCCACATTCCTGTCTGAGAAAAAAATATCACCCATATCATTAGGACTTTGGAATGAACAAACAATGGGCCATAACTTCTTTAAACCACTTAGAAATGAAAGGCCATGCCCTCAATCAGTCAAAAAGCACTCTCTCCTATCCTAAGCTTGCAATCAGAGCTGTCCCCTGACCTCTAGTACCAAGCATGTGGCGGGGGAAGATCCATTCTGCCTGACTGTCACTTTGGCAATGGCTGTCTTATAGAGCCAACCTTGACTTTCACCTTTAGATGCTCTTCTCTGGCAGATCAGCATCTCACAAAGGTGACCCCAGGGCAGAGGGTACATTTCAGGAAGAAGGCTACTGCACCCCAAGCCGAACCTGCAGGCAGCAAGCCCTCCCGGACAGAAGGCAGGTCAGAATGTAAATGAGAAGCGAGACTCCAGGGCCCACTGTCAACTACTGACCCAGCCAAATAAAAACAAGCAGGAACTTCCAATTCTTTATCTCAGTCCAAATGCATATTACTTTTTAAAATTAGCATAAAACAAAACTTCCTTGCTGAAACCTCACAGAGTCCAAATCAAATATTAAAACAAAGCCAGCCAAAAAAACATGAATTTGAGCCTGGCAAGGGCCTTCATTTTTAAAAATAAGGTTGCTTATTTACTTTACCTAATCTGCTGCTCCACTATTATTAAGCTATTTCCTTCTGACCTCAGAGGTACCATTAAATAGTACCTAAATAAACAACAAGGTCCTACTGTACAGCACAGGGAACTATGTTCAATATCCTGTGATAAACCATAATGGAAAACAACATAAAAAAGAATATATATGTACATGTAACTGAATTACTTTGCTGTCCACCAGAAACTAATACAAGATTGTAAATCAACTATATTTCAATAAAATAAAAATTTTTTAATAAATAAATAATACCTAGAATCATTTCTCTCCTTTCCAAAGGGCTCCTTTGTTCTTAGTAAGAAATAAATAAATGTTTTCTTCCTAATCTTGGTTCTAAGGTAATCGACATAACTCTTCTAGTTGTTGACGGAATGCTAGCCCACCTGAAGTCCTCACCTGGTGCTTTTCTCAGTCACGTGTGGACACCAGGCAATATTACCCAGTCACTGTGATGAGACACTGTGATGACTGTCTCACAAGCAGCTGCTGAACTTACCCCCAAACAAGAGAGATTCAGCCTCAATCTTCTTGAGGCTGAATGAGGGACCCAAAGGCCTTGCCATCCTATAAACATCCAGTAAAGTCCAGTTCTGTGCACTGTGGCCTAGAGGACATCAACTAACACTGAGGGGGTCTCAGGACTAGCCGATTTCTAGGAAGTAGGGTAAGAACAAAGCATATGGAAACCTACTATTATTTCTGACACGGGGCAGGAGATCAAATATCTGGTGACTCTCTTCATGATATTCAGACAGCTCCTTTCCCACAATCTCCCTCACTAGTTATTCATTTTGGCAAAATGCGCAAATGCTTCTAATTCACTTTTAACTCCCTTCAAGCAAAACCACCTTCCTCTTTTCACAGAACACCCACCAGGCTACTGTCTCCCCAACCCAAGCCCTGTCCCACTCCCGTTCACAGGTGTTCTCTTTTGCTCTTCACTGTGATCGGCTCTGTGCTCATCTGAGAAAGGGAGGGAGAGGAGATCATTTTGCAATGTACAGAAACATCAAACTGCTCTGTTGTTCACCTGAAACTAACAGAGCTGTAGATGAATTATACTCAAGTAAACTAATTAAATCTTAAATAATAAAATAAGCATTGCGCCCTGGGGATGTACTGCTTAGCATGACTGCTACAGTTAACAACAATGTCTTCTCTACCTGAAAGTTGCTAAGAGAGTATATTTGACAAGTTATCATCACAAGAAAGAAATGTATGTAACTATATGAGGTGATGTTTGCTCCCTAGGTTTCTTGTGGTGATCCTTGCACAACAAATCATTATGTTGCCTACTGTAAGGCAATACAATGTTACATGTCAATCATATCTCAGTGAAATGTGAGGGAGAGGGGGAGGGAGGAAATACCCCACTAACCACTTTAGTATATATGTTAATGCATGGAGACACAGGGGCCAGTAAACCTGCATCCAGTGCCCTGCAGAGACACACTACCAAAGCTCCCTAAATGCACTTTCCCAAGACTTTCCCGAGAAGAGGCTGCTTTGCAACCACAGGCTTCCTCCCCTGCGGCCTCTCTTTCTGCCACTGTTTGATGGTTCTGGGACCATTTAAACCCATTTGTCGTTACTCAGTTGCTTAGTTGTGTCCGACTCTTTGCAACCCCATGGACTGCAGCAGGCCAGGCTTCCCTGTCCTTCATTATCAAGAGTTTGCTCAAATTCATGTTCACTGAATCGATAATGTCGTAACAGGAAACCAAAAGCAAGTGGTGATAGTGCTGGTCCAACCACAGAGAAATGAAGGATTATCACAGTGGCTACTGTAAAATAATCGTAAAACTAGCAAGCCTGCAATTACAGCACCGTGCAGCTGTCACACACTGCCTGTTTATGGACTCTTTCACCCTCACCACAACCCTAAGATGGATATCGTCCCCATTTTATAGATGAAAAACTGAGGCCTAGAGAGGTTAAGTAACTACCCAGCACCACACAGCCAGTAAGTGGGAGAGTAAGGAAAGGGAAGGAGTAGGCCCTCTAACCCTAGCAGCCTGGCCCCAGAATCCAAGCTCTTAACTTGTCCAAGAGAAATTAGGTATTTTACAGAACCAGAGTCACCCTCAAACAAAAAAGGAGAAAAAAAAAAAAAAGAGAGAGAATCAACTAGGAACTTTTGAGTGGAAGTCCCAATATCACAAAGGGTTCCCTAAACATCTCCGCATCTGGGGAGCACTTGCCAGCAACTGATAAGGAACAGCAGTCAGAGGCAGGACACAATTTCAAAAGATATGAAAGCGATCGTCAAAGTAAGATTCTAGATCAAGGCTCCACGGAGACAGAATACAGGAGCTCACCTGTGTTGGTGTTCCATTTCCACAGTGCACCCCTGCCCTAAACAGCCCCCTCGTTTGGGGGCTGGCTAAAGAAACAGTTCAATTTTTTTCTGCAGAAAGGTATCAAGATCTGTCTATAAAAATAAATCCTAGCAGATACAAACTAGTGTATACAGGATGGATGACCAACAAAGTCCTACTGTATAGCACAGAGAACTATACTCAATATTCTGTGATAAACCATAAAGGAAAAGTACATAAAAGAAGAATGTATATATGTATATAACTGAATCACCTTGCTGTACACTAGAAATTACAATATTGAAAATCAACTATACTTGAATAAAATTTTTAAATGAAATTATTAACGATGGGCCTCAAAAAACAAATCCTTCTCTCATGGCACTCACGGTTTCTCCCCAAAGCATCTTCTAGACAGCTTCCTGTTCCTCCACCTTCAACCTGATCACTACACTTGCTCTGTTATTAATGAGAATAGTCCTAGGCAGAAACACATCTCTAATTTGAATAAAGCTGATCTGTGGAAAGAACAGTTTTGAGGGCCTAAATTCTTAAAAAGAAAAAGGATTTTTAATTGTCAAATGAAAGTCACTCAGTTGTGGCTAACTCTTTGCAGGGTGTTTTAATTGCCAAGGTGTTACCAAAAAGAGCTCCAAGGCTGAAAATACTTCATGAAGTAGTAATGTTAACATTTCTTTTTCCCTTAAATGCTCTCCTCCCCCTTAAAAACACTCCATTAATAGTCCGGTACATGCCATACCAGACTTCTCCTTGGAGCTCTAGTACCAAAATGCCAGTGTTTTTGTGGCATCATGCCATTCCTTCTGCATTTGAAAATGTTAAGTCTAAATCATTTATGTACAAATGTACATGGAAAGTTAAAGCACAGATGTTAAAGCAACATATAACCCCCATGTGCATCAGTGATGCACAGACATAGCTTAGTTTCTTGAACTAAACAAGCATTAAGAAACAGTTCAATAAGCATCTTAAAAAAAATCCCTGTACCTCAGCTGTCCTCGGTGCGGGGGCGTGTCTCCATGTGCCCACATCCCCCTGCACTTTGTGGCTCTAGGAGTCTAAACCTCCTCATTCATTTTATGAAGCAACGGGGTCCCACACAGAGCCAGCTGGGAGTGGCCCCAGACATGGGTTGGGAGCACGTCAGGCATTGGCCCCAAGCATTACTCCCTGGGAAGCCAACTGCCTTTCACCCACCTGCTCTGAACACACTTCTCTCAAAGTAGCCTAACTGGTAAGGAAGGCTGATTCTGGCTAAGATAAGTAGTCCTGGGGGGAAAAAGGTCTGGACAAAGAGAACAGGCCTGGAGCTGCAGGGAAGAAGAGCAGGAGTCTAGCCCCTGCCACAGGGAAGCCCCCCCCCACCCCCCCCACCCCNTCTGGCTAAGATAAGTAGTCCTGGGGGGAAAAAGGTCTGGACAAAGAGAACAGGCCTGGAGCTGCAGGGAAGAAGAGCAGGAGTCTAGCCCCTGCCACAGGGAAGCCCCCCCCCCCCCCACCCCGGACTCAGGGAGGCTGGAAAGCAGCCTGGAGTTATCCTCTTCCTGTCCCCGAGGCAATCTCCTCAGAATCAGTCTCCTGAACATCACCGCTCCCCTCCTAATTGTAAAATTACTCCATTTGGAGCTCTGACAGAAATGAAAGGCCCAGGCTGGCTCGCAGAAAAATGGAAGCGATGAATAAACATAAGAGGCTCAATTTCACTCATGTTAATTGCCATTTCCTTAGTTACAGCAAGACACGCAGGAATGGTTTTAACCAAACAGGCAAATGGTAAGCATGAGCACGTCTGAAACGTTAAAAAGCAGCATGTGAATCTCTAAGTCCAGCAAAATATATGTGATCCAGATTTCAGATGTTTGAACTACTGAAAGAGGGGCATTATATCCATAAAAACTCTAGCATTTTGGTACCAGAATTACAAAAACTGGTATCATAGACACTAAGGACAAGTTCTCAGTTTAAAGGGGCTGGGAAAGACGGGAAAGCGCTCACTGGATGACAGAGCTAAAAGCCCACATAACCTGGGGTCAGCAGAGGAGAGAAGTGAGGCGCACACAGAGATGGCAGGTACCAGGCCAGCCCAGAAGTGAGGGGCCCGCCTCAGGGCACTGACTCCTGAGCACGAGGAGCAGAGGCCTCATCAACATGCACAAGAGCTGTGGTGTGAGCCCAGGGCCCGTTTCTGGGCTGTCCACGGGGGCCCCCGCAGCCTCTCCAGGAAAAAGACACAAAGTTCCCGTGAAGCTCATCGTTCGCACAGTGGTCACGCTCAGGCCACTTGTCCCCAGCCAAGCCCTCTTTCTGCTAGGGGATGCCATCGGACTTCTTCCAGCCCCTGACATAGAAGTTTTCTGAGCAAGGCCACCATTTCCTTGCAGCAGCACGTCTCCCTGGCCACAGTGAGTGGGCTGGGGGCTTGGAGAGGTGATTTACTCCAAGCTGGGAGAATAGAGACTCTTGCCCCTGGTGATGGGGCCACAAGATGTGAGGCGGGGCCACGGTGGCCAAGTGCTGATCGGAGTGTCCCGGAAGCCACCAGCCAGACAGATCAAGACCCTTCACACCCCACCCCATGTTGTGGCCACAGTAATCCATCCCAACAACCCTCCCGGCCAGTGGTCTGCCCCAATAACGCCCTCGCTGGCTTGAACTTGTCTGAACTGAGTTACTACTCAAAGTCTACCTAACTTCCTCATCACAATCAGAAAGGTCAATATCAGTTCTTTTCTTTACAAAGCTGTTAAAAAAAAAAAAAAAAACCCCCTTGGGTTGGGCTAGAATTATACAAAGAATTGAAGAGAATCACACACCTACCTTCAATGTCCAACAAAAACCAACTGACTATCCACTTAGCTTTCTTCAGCATCTCCCATCTAAGCCCAGTGAGGATGAACTGATATTTAGGTTCTGGTAGATGTGAAAGCTCGGGGAAGGCAATGGCACCCCACCCCAGTACTCTTGCCTGGAAAATCCAATGGACGGAGGAGTCTGGTGGGCTGCAGTCCATGGGGTCGCTAACAGTCGGACACGACTGAGCAACTTCCCTTTCACTTTTCACTTTCATGCACTGGAGGAGGAAATGGCAACCCGCTCCAGTGGTCTTGCCTGGAGAATCCCAGGGACGGGGGAGCCTGGTGGGCTACCGTCTCTGGGGTCGCACAGAGTCGGACATGACTGAAGCGACTCAGCAGCAGCAGCTGCAGATGTGAAAGCACTTGGAAAACAGAAGGCGCATTAAGAAGAAATGGATTACAGTTGTTTTTTCCTCACAACTCTCTTATTTGTGTTTAAAAAAAGAAAAGAAAGAAAAGCTAATGGGAGATCCCACCTCTTTAATTCACTTCAGGGTAGCCTTTGTAAAGGTATCCGGATGCCCTTCTCCTGACTAATGACATCCCCTACCCTGTTAATGTCTTAAGACGGCCCAGACAGAACCTATTTGCATCAATCATTTAAGGGGGAAATGAGATTAACAAAAATAAAAATATTTATTTGATATCCTTATAAGACTTGCTTTTATCTGAAAGGTCAGAAGCAGTAGAAAGGTTCTCCAACACTGCTCCTGGCAACACAGAGACATCGTTTCACTTGTCCAGCAAAAAGGAAAAAACATGCAGGAAAATAACACCCCGGACTGGTTCCAGGGCACTCACACAGCACCGGTAGGTGGGCAACGTGGCCTACTCCGACCCATCAATTCAACTCTTCAGAAGTTCCAGCACACACACACGAGAGGGCAAGAGCAAGCGCGTGTTCAACGATGCTCAGTGCAGTGAGGCTTGTGACAAAAAAACCAGAACAACCTAGAAGCTGACAGCTATGGATAAAGAAATGGAAGAAAATCATGCATTAAAGCTACAGCAACTCGGCCTAGTCTACACCACCCACATCAGCACCCAGAGTTTCTGGCCCTTCAATGGCTTCCATTCCCCCTCGAGTTGGTTCCCAGGCCTCCTAAGGTGCCAGAGGCCAGGCACTCCCTACCTGGGGCTCTAGCTCCACCTCACGAGTATAGAACATGCCACTTCTCTCAGAACATCACCTCTACTAAGGACATCCGTGACATGCTGCTTTGTGGAGTCACTGAGCCATCTCCCTTCTCTCATCCAAAAAAGGCCCAAAGCCCCTCTCTTCCACAAAGCCTTTAAGGATGATTAAACACAAATTTCGATCCACCACCAGGCCTGGCACCAAGCACTACCTACCCATCTATAACCCCAACCATCTGGCCCACAAGAGATAGCTATCTTTTCCCCTACCCCAAATCCCTGGTGAAAGTCAGCTGTGACCAGACAATTCCTCCAGGTCGACTCCCATGTCTAGTCAAGCCACTTTCGTCCAGTTTCTCTGGATTCTTTGCCGTGGTCCTGTCACAGACTCCTCCTCTACTTAACCGGCTAAGAAGACCTTACTCAGTGGTGTCAGTCAGCTCTTGATGACCTATTCACCTTGGATGCCATCTGACAACTTCCCCCAAAGCCCAAAGCTCTACCTAGTGAGGGCTTCCCTGGGGGCTCAGCGGTAAAAGAATCCATCTGCCGATGCAGGAGTCATGGGTTCAATCCCTGCGTCGGGAAGAGCCCCTGGAGAAGGAAATGGCAACCTACTCCAGCACTCTTGACTGGGAAATCCCACGGACAGAGGGGCCTGGCGGGCCACATACAGTCTAGGAGCTGAAAGGAGTGAGACTCGCCTGACTGAGGGGCTAACAACAAACAGCTGCTGCTGAACTGTGTCCGCAGGGGCCCGCCTCCGTCAGCACTGACTTCTGCTTCATGTGTTCTTCATACTCTTCCTTCCTTCCCCATACAAAGTGCCCTTTAATATCCCGCTAAATCCAGGAAGACACTCTATTGCTATTTGCCTTTCTATATTCCTTCCACAGTTGTTTACAATATACAGACAGATAACCATCTCTCTGTTTCTTTTTTTTTCTTTCAGCTCTCTGTTTCTATTTTGCCTGCCAGGAAGCCCAGAGTCCAAACCAAATTTCATCACATTAATTTTATGTTCACAAAGGATCAGGTGGCCTTAAATTCTTTATGAATATAAATGGACCTACATAAGACTAATTTTAAACATTTTCTTCTTTCTTCACAGTAGTTCCTTTTGGGGATAACTATCAAAGTATACACTTAATTCCTGCTATACAAATAGACAAAGGATATACATTTCAAAAGTAAATGAAGCCAACTGATAAACAGAGAGGAAATGATGGAATCAGAAAATCACCCTTTAGCATCCAAATAATTATCTTAGGCAAGGATCATCAACAAATACTAAAGCTAGTAGGTGACAGCTTGATGACAAGATATTTACATAGTCTCAAAATATCTCCCCACAAGATACCTATTCATTATAAGAGGAAAAAATAACAACTTTTGGAAGTAACCTGGCAAACATCTCTTTACCAACTAGGACAAAGATACCACGTGCCTTCTGATATGACACAATGATCACTTCCCTGGTTTTCCCACTGCAAAACACACAACCAATCAAACCATGAGAAGCAGAAAACAAGCTCAAATGGAAGGACTGTACAAAATAAACAGCCTAGTATTAAGTCAAGAAAGATAAGGACAGGGCAATGAACTGCTCCAGGTCAAAGGAGACCAAACAGGTGAGAATGAAAATGCAGGCGGGGAGCTTAATTGTAGACCACAAAGGTTTTCTTTCTTTTGCTATAAAGGACATTAGCAGGACAATAGGTGAAGCATGCGTAAGATCCCCAGACTGGATCATGTGTGCGTGCTCAGGCGTGTCCCACTCTTTGCAACCCCATGGACTATAGCCCTCCAGGCTCCTCTGTCCACGGGATTCTCCAGGCAAGACAACTGGAGCAGGCTGCCATTTCCTCCTCCAGGGATTAGTACTCTTATCAATCCTAATACAGTATTAGGACCTGTATTAAGGTCCTAGACCTGCATTAAGACTATATAAGTGAATGCCCTTATCTTTAGGAAACATGAATATTTAGGAGCAAGGAGCACAGCATCTACCACTTCCTGTCCAACATTTCACATACAGAGAAGATAAACAGGTGGTGAAGCACTGCCCCTGGGGTCTGCATGAAACACATGGAAACTGTGCACTGGAATGTCTGGGTTCAGGGAAGGGTTTGAGGTATAACTGACGCACAGTATTATGCTAGTTTCAGGAGGACAACATAATGATTCAGTATTTGTATACACTGCGAATGATCGCCACAGTAAAGCTACTTAACATCCATCACTACACACAGTTTCAGAATTTTTTTCTCTTGTGATGAGAACTTTTAAGATTTATTATCTTATCAACTTTCACCTATGCAAGGCAGCATTCCTAACTTCACCACACTGTGCCTTACACTACCAGGACTCAGTAATTTTGGAGCTGGACATCTGTACCTTTTGACTCCCTTCATCTATTTTGCCCAACCCCCAATTATTGCCTCTGGCAGACATTCATGAACTTGGTTTGTGTTTTGTTTTGTTTAGATTCCACATATAAGTGAGATAATATAGGATGTACTTGTCTTTTTCTGTCTTAGTTCACTTAGCATTATATCCTCAAGGTCCATCCAGGTCACAAATAACATTACTTCATTCTTTTTTAATGCCTGAATAATATTCCATCGTATTGAGTTGGTCAGAAAGTTCATATGGGTTTTTCTATAACATTTTACAGAAAAACCCTAACTTTTTGGCCAACCAATCCATCCATTAATGGACGCTTAGGCTACTTCCATATCTTGGCTATAGCAAACAATGCTTTTTTCCAGTTTTGTGAAACTTTCCTGTAGGTTTGAGTATTTTCCAAAATAAAGACTTTAAACAGTATATAAGGTCATGATTCCATTAGGACCAGTCAAAAAACTGTTTTACACACAAGGACGCTTAGGCTACTTCCATATCTTGGCTATAGCAAACAATGCTTTTTTCCAGTTTTGTGAAACTTTCCTGTAGGTTTGAGTATTTTCCAAAATAAAGACTTTAAACAGTATATAAGGTCATGATTCCATTAGGACCAGTCAAAAAACTGTTTTACACACACTTATCTTAAATCATTTTGGCTTTTATTAAAGTACAAAATGGGCTGCTTATCTGTCACTCAGGACCCAGTCTCCTAAAGTCGTCACTGTTAGCTGTGGGGTGCACCACAACACTCCTCTGCTGATAAATATACTATAAATATCGTACAGCTTTATAGATGAAGCAGTATTGCTCCAATACGGATGTGGGCTCCAAGGACAGACTATCCAGATTAAAATAACTTTCCAGTTCTGTGACCCTGGGCAAGCTGCTTCTCTGCGCTTAAGCAGTTCCCAGCTGTTGAATGGGAGCAGTCCCAGAGCTTATCAGGGGCACTTGCCTCATGATTAAACAAAGCAATGAACAAGAAGTGCTTCACAGATCCTGATACACACTGAGTGCCTCATAAAAGTGAGCTACTCATAAACAGCAAAATCACGGATTCGTTAGCCTCACCGTCGGCTCTGTGCTCTCACCCCAGCTGTTTCTTTTTCTTTTTGCTCTGACACTCAATTTATGATTTCATTATATGTATCCTTATTTCAATTTGAGCTTTCTGAAACAAGGTGAAATATTAGTTAAAAATAAAAAGAACAACTGAAACCCTCTGAAAACAGGGGTCCTCCATCAGCAGACTGCCTTTGCCAGTATGTTTTAAACTCACTCTTAGAATTCCAGGCCAGCTGCTGCTCTGCTCGGGCCTCTGTTATCAACAGTGCATGGTTTAAGGATTCATATCTTGTTACAAAGGATCCAAGGCCTCTGCTCCAAGGAACAGGCTGACCAGGACTAAGGAAGGCACACAAATTCAGTCCCACATAAAGGTTCACTTTCTACAGATCCTGTTATCTTTGGGCCCAGTAACTGCATATCCTCATCATCTTCCTCTCACTGACCATACACTCACTCCAAGTAGCCCTGGCACCTTCGTATACAGGCTCCCTGCACCCTCATAACAATGCTATGTACCAGCTATAACCAGACTCATTTCACAGATGAGTAGATTGCCTTGCTCAAAAGGCTAAATGGCAGAGCCAGGATGAGAATTCAGCCTGTTCATCCTCCAATCTGAACTACTTCCAATGCACTTTGCTGCCCTTGCATATACATAAACACACACTTGGGAAGAAATGCCATTAATTACATACATAGAGAACACCATTTTTATTTGACAAATCACATAAATTTTCTTAAAATAATTCTTCCTGGCTTATTTTTATTTTTTTGCTTTGCTTTTGTTTTTGTTGAGTACCACTCACTGCAGCTTTCATACTTAGAAGAGAGGCACCTGTCTTTAAACTATACACAGAAAAATTCAGCTTTTGCAACCGACAGGACAAGGCAGCAGGGAAAACCTGGGGAAAAGGAACAGCCTCTAAGAAGCCACATCACTGTGGCAGCAGCAAGCAGAGAGCCAGAAACAGAAGTCACTTAATCTGAATCCAATCATCCTTTCTGGCTCTTCTCTCAAGGACACCAGGGGGAAAATTAAAACCTCAATTAAAGTCAAGGTTCTGGAGATAGGAGAGGCACAGAGAAGCCTCCCTTATCTGTTAGTACCTTCCCCTCAGGCCAGAAAGGGCACCTGAACCAGGGCAGTGGTCTTACTGTGCTCCATAGAGCAGGTATGGAAGAAACGAAACTTTGTACAGTCTATACTGAGACAGTGCTGCTAGACACAGAGGAACAAGAAGGAAGAGAAGTCTCTCTGACTTTGCAACTCACTCCTTTTAATCCTTCCTGATCCCATTTAACCCCATCTTTCCATCAAGGCCTCTCCAACTTTATAGATTCCTTACAGTCCTACCTTTAGACCACTAAGACCGTTAAGGGGAGAGATTAAGGAAGCCCTCAGTTAAAAGAGATCCGAGAAATTTCAAGTCAGCATGGCCTGGGCCTTGAGACAACAATGCCCTGGGCTGGAGTCCGCATGTATCAGATTTAGACAGAGTGAGACTGTCCAGCACTGGCCCAGCACTTCCACTGTGAGGAAGGGACCATGCCTGGCCTGTCTTTCCCCCGGGGATACCCAGCCCTCAGGGCACTACCGCACAGGATCAGTGCTTAACTCACTTCAGTCATTGCATGAACACTTAGGTTCAAGGCCCAGGAACCTTGATTACTAGTTCTGTCATCCTGATCAAGTTACCTGATTTATCTGCACATCAATGTCATCTGTTAAATGAATATAGCAAGATCCATCTCATCTGGTGATAATAAGTTAAAAATGAACACACGTTTAGCATAACTTCTGGTACTGGTGGCTCAGATGGTAAAGAAACTGCCTGCAATGCAAGAAACCCGGGTTCGATCCTTGGGTTGGGAAGATCCCCTGGAGAAGGGAATGGCTACCCACTCCAGTATTCTTGCCTGGAGAATCCCATAGACAGAGGAGCCTGGCAGGCTACAGTCTGTGGAGCTGGACACAACTGAGCGTACACACACACACAACCTAGAAAAGAAGTCTCATAAACACATAAAGACTCCATCTCTCCCGTGTCTCCCACAGTCACTGTGACATCACAGAAGACTTACAAAGTCCACACAGTGACACCCTGGATTGGGAATGGGGGTGAAAAGCACCCCCACAGTGTAGTCCTGGGGAGTTCCAGCTGTATGAGGACACTATTTAAATAACCAGTTACTCATTCCCCAAGATGACCCAACAACATCCAAAGCCAATACCAAGCAGCAGGCTCCTCGATTTTCCCTGAGTTCCAAAGGGCAGATGGGACAGTTGCTAATCCCGGAAGGGAAGGGGTGCAGAGACAAGGGAGGAGCGGCCAAGAAACACAGTGCAGCCCTGAGGCAAGCTCCTGGTTCCACCTCAAGGGTCACATAGCTTTAGGGGGCAGAAGCCTGCTGTGCCTCTTTTGCCAAGCAAAGCAACAATGCTATTCTTTTCTACTTCACCCAAAACTCTGTCTCCGAGATTCAATCTGGTACCAGTGCTGCTGCTGCTAAGTCACTTCAGTCGTGTCCGACTCTGTGTGACCCCACAGACGGCAGCCCACCAGGCTTCCCCATCCCTGGGATTCTCCAGGCAAGAATACTGGAGTGGGTTGCCATTTCCTTCTCCAATGCATGAAAGAGAAAAGTGAAAGTGAAGTCGCTCAGTCTGCCCGACTGTTAGCGACCCCATGGACTGCAGCCCACCAGGCTACTCCGTCCGTTGGATTTTCCAGGCAAGAGTACTGGGGTGGGGTGCCATTGCCTTCCACAGTGCACAGAGGCTGATTTCAGCAAAGTCAGCTCACAGTAATCAGTGACAGGTTAACAGAACATATACCGACCCTAAAATGAGTCTGCATGAAAGGGCCAAAAAGGCAAGCTTCCTAAAATATCATATAAGATGCTCCAAAAGCAAACTGAGTTCTATCAAAATGATGGCTTCCCCTATTCCCAAATTAGGTACAAATTATAGGCTCACTCTTCTCCCAAATGAATCATGAACAGTTCCCACCAGTGAGGAAAGTATCTACACACCGCAGGCGCTCAGTGTCTGTTAGTGCCGGGGCTCGTAAACTACAGTCCAGGGGCCACCAACCTCCATCTGTTTATGTAAATTAAGTCTTGCTGGAACAGCTATGGCCACTCACGAACACATTATCTGGGGCTGCTTTTGCATTTATAATGGCCCAAACTAGTTAAAGAGTTACAAGAAGACCAGAGGGCCCACCAAGCCTAATATATTTACCACGTGATCTTTAAGAAAGTTTGCTGACCTCTATTCTAATGAAAGAAACACTGGCTAGGAAATCAAGAGTCCTACATTTAAATCCCAGTTCCATGATCACAAAGAGAAATTATCTCGTTAATTCTCAGTAATTTCCATGACCTCATGTATAAAATTAGGATACCACCATCTACCTTGCAGGAATTTTATAAAGATTAAATGAAATATTAAATGCATATGGTAAAGAAGCAAGAATCAGTAGCTATTAAACCTTAATCAAAACCAGGTACAAACCTGTCTGCCACATTAATACTCAAAGGTAAGGTGATCCAGGCTCCAGCAAACTATTTTTTAAAATAAGACACTGTGCTGGCATTCATCTACATTCTCTTACTAGGAAAAGAAATAACAATACCTAAGTGCTATCGTTTTGGAAGGTCAAAAGTACTTCTCTTTTCCTCTTATCTTTTTAGTCCTGAATTTAAAAAAAAAAACAAACAAACAAAAAACAAATGTCAAGAAGCCAAGCTTCAGAGAATTGCCTATTACAAAGTGAATCCCTTCAAATAAAACCTGAA
>SJYX01005579.1:313375-337408 GCA_006410675.1 Oreotragus oreotragus | reverse complement strand
ACTTTGTCAACAAAGGTCCACCTAGTCAAAGCTATGGCTTTTCCAGTAGTCATGTATGGATGTGAGAGTTGGACTATAAAGAAAGGTGAGTGCCGAAGAATTAACGCTTTTGAGCTGTAGTGTTGGAGAAGACTCTTGAGAGACACTGGGACTACAAAGAGATCCAACCAGTCCATCCTAAGGGAAATCAGTCCTGAATATTCACTGGAAGGACTGATGTTGAAGATGAAACTCCAATACTTTGGGCACCTGATGCGAAGAGCTGACTCACTGGAAAAGACCCTGATGCTGGGAANCTTTCACTTTTCTCTTTCATGCATTGGAGAAGGAAATGGCAACCCACTCCAGTATTCTTGCCTGGAGAATCCCAGGGAAGGGGGAGCCTGGTGGGCTGCTGTCTATGGGGTCACACAGAGTCGGACACGACTGAAGTGACTTAGCAGCAGCAGCAGCAGTCACTCTTCTTCCCTAGCCATTGCTTTAACTATGTGGACTTCTTAAGTTTTTAAAGGCAATTACTCAATCTCCTTAGGCAAACTTTAAGTCAACTAAGTCAGCATTCAGTTACTCCCAGCCAGAAGCATCCTAATTTGCACACAGGAAGGGTGATTTCACAGACCTCAAAGATGTCACTAGTCTACCTCACCCTTCCCCTCTGCAACACTCCCACCGCCCAGCACCAACGCAGAGCAGGTAAGCATTAAGTTCAGCTAAATGAATAAACAGATGAATGAAACAGACAAAATTTAAGCTCAACTTTCAAAGTCAAGGAAGGTAAACTTTATGTCCAGTTCTAAGTGAAATATTAGGGACCAAGGTAAACACCCTTAATAAATCTAAAGCCTGCTGACTCTTAGATAAGATCAAGATTCAATGTAATTGGAAAACAAAGTCTATATTAGAGCAAACAAAGAAATCCTGTAAGCACCCGTTATGAGTCTGTATGTGTCAGAAGACTGGTACAATGAAAAAAAATCATAAAAGCTCCTGTGTCTGGAAGCCCTTGTCTGTAAGGTCTATAGCACCTATTAGCAATCACGCAAACAGCCCGCTCTGTCTTCCATCTCAATCTAGATCCAAAGGGGCCAGCTTCTTAACACACTAAAGGCTGGGGAGGGGGATGAGGGGGAGAAATGACACCTCTTCAGCACTTCAAGTCCAGTCCAGTTTTCCTTCATGAAAACTCAGTCTTTGAATGGCAACAAGGTCCACCTTCACAACTCATTTGCGTCATAGGACCTGCCTGCTCCCTTCCCACCCATCAAGGGCACCTGAGGAGCCCTGACCTTTGGAACCTGAAGGATACCCTCCAGGCCACTACAAACAGGTCTCAGGAGAGTCCTTGGCAAAGCGTAACTATTGCTGGCCAGGTACCTGGGCCGACTTCAAATTAGGAGCCTGAAGGCTCCTACTGCCAATCCCCACCCCTAACCCCAAGAAAATCAATGAGGCCACTTGTTATTCACAAAAAGCCACTCACTGCAAGACATGATAGTCACTTTAACTTCAAGGCTTCAAATACTTGTACCTTTTCCACATAAAAGCCTCTCTTTATCTGGTCACACGGCCTTCTCTCAGTGCACTGAAGAATAAGGGTGTTTTGATCCCCAACAAAAATCAAAGAAAACTCTACTTGCTCTAGAATGAAATGTCCAAAAGCCACAACGTGACTGAGTGTCTTACTGGAAATGAAGGGATCAATCATGCTGATGGCTCTCAAAGGATTCTTCAAAGGACCCATTTTGACCCCCTCTAGGTAGCCCAGCCACCTAGAAGAGCATCCTCTTGCACACAGCTTACCTTATAATTGCTAGAGTTCACCCAAGAGGTAGCAAGTCCATCCACAAGTTTGTCTAACATGGTCTGGTCATGCTCGAGGTCGGCAGACTTCTGTTTGTCTGAGAAATAGTCTATCAGTTCTTGGCCAACCTGCAGTCGTTTCCCCACATCTTTCTGCAGCACCTGTGCCAGGCAGGCCTCCATGCGAGGCTCCATGGCGCAATTCCAATCCAGAGCCGCCACCGAAGCTAGAGGGCGGTGGGGGTGACGCCCTCCCCGTGAGCGGCCCCCGGAGGCGGCCTCTTTGTTTGCTGAAGGTTACTAAGAGCTTGTGTGTCAAAGACGCAATCCGGGGAATGGCAGCAATGCACCATGTGTGGCTGAAGAGCAGCTGGGAGGATATTAAAAGTTCAATTTAAATAACTAGTAGAGGAGAAAGGAGCGAGTGGCAGAGTGACGCTCTCCTCCTGGGTCTGAAATACTTCATAATTCAGCAGTCCATTCTGAAAAGCAAAAGAAGAGAAGGACACATCAGCACAGATAACAAAACGCTCAAATGTTGGGAAACATTTAATCAAAGACAAAGCATTCGCGCTGCAGCATCGTTTATAAGCACAGGTGGAGCGAGAAGCATGAACACTTGGCAACCATGTCAGAATAACATAATTATTATTTATATCAGGAAGAACGTCAAAGCCCAAAGCAAAGACCCAATGAGCTTCACAGTTGGTAGGTTGAGATTTTCCACAGTTTTCCAGCTTGTAAATGCACCAGTCAGGAGAGCAAGCTTTTGCTTCAGCTGGACGATTCATGGGTAGCTTAAATTCTGCTCCCCACGAAAAACCAAACTCCACCATGTCTGAGTCCCTGTATGTCGGTAGCCTGTCTCAGCTTCCTAAAATCGAAGTGCTGGAAGTGAGGCGGGCTCCATAGACACACCACTGACCAAACTGGCTGGCCCAGTAACAACAATCAAAGTCAAAGGCGACACCTACACCTGCTCAGCAGCTTTACAAAGGGCGAGCAGGTAGTGGTCCCTGCCTCCTCCTCCAGAGAAGTGACCAACAGGGAGAAGGGGAGAGGCTCACACTCTGACCACATTGTGTTGACACAGTGTTCTCCACGGGCAGAAGCACCAACTGGGCCTAGTGTTTTGCTAGAGAATCAGGAGACCTCAAAACCACTCTCGGCATAGCACAAAACACATGATGTGAGGAAGTACCAAAGATCTACAGCTCCTGGAACAATTGTACATATTTATTTTTTCAACGTCTTTTCTCAATTCCTAACCCAAGAAGATGCACAGAAAACCTATCTTCAAGATGCAGCAACCCTGACACTGTACTAGATAGAAATGTTTTTCACGCAGTCAGTGTGAACTCTCAGGGGTTCAGCAGGTAAATCTGACCTTATAAATCAAGTAAGACTGAAATTCAGGGCAGGGTAACTCTTCCAGTTTGAGCACAAGGTTTCTCTCCCTTCCTGTTAGCCACCCCACCTCCACCCCATGCCTACTCTCAGCAAAAAAGCACAATGCCCTTTCCAAGTCCTAGAGTGAGAGACGAGTCAAGTCACCAATGAGGAAAACACTCCTGCAAAGCCCCTAGCCCCTCATTACCCATTTTCTGCTTTCCTTCCAATCAAGAAGCCTTGATGTCTCACGTGGCAGTCCTTCCTTAAGAGGAGAAGATATCGCCTTCCAGTCATGTCCATGCCATGGCACTTGTCCTTCCTTCACAGGAAAGGTCTTCAGATACAGCAAAGCAGCCATTATCCTTCACTCCAATTTTCAGTCTAAACAAAATACCCCCACTTCCTTAATCAGCTCCCATGTCAGACTAACGAAGGTATCAGCGATACATGAAAACTGGAGAAACCAACAGAACCTTTTCTTTCTGGGCCCAATATTCGCCAAGAAGCTAGCTAAGGTCAAGATCGGTAGATTAAAAATGGCTGCAGAGGCTTTGCTGCTCCTCCTCCACCGAGATGGAATCTCATCCTCCCCAGTGACCCTGGGATGAGTCCTGAGACTTGCTCTGGCCAGTGGGAAATCAGAGACGGCAGAAATGAACTGAGATTTGACCCTGGAGCGTGCGTGACTGCCATGCTGTGAGGAAGTTGGTCTAGCCTCCTGAACACAAGACGCCGTTAGAGGAGAACCAACTCGCTCCAAACAGCAGCCTCCAGCGACCACCAGACATGGGAGTGAGTCCACGGGGGACCACTCAGCCTTACCAGTCACCATCTGACTGCAGATACACAAATACATCTAAGGAGACAAAAACCACCGGTCAGACCACAGAATGATGAGAAACTGTTCACTCATACTTTAAGCCATCCAATTTGTGGTGCTCTGTTACATACCAGCAGATAACTGATCACTCCTTCCTCTAAACATCTTTCATTCTCAGTGAAAAGAATTTCGTATCCCTTACTCCTTCAAAGGGCCCCAGATCAGGAGACACTAACCAGTAATGATGGTGATGATGTCAGTTTTGAGCATCAACATGAGGGGTCAGGCTCTATGCCAAGATGATTTATACAGTTTATCTCTGATTCTCCAACCACTTCTAGAAAGTAGTCATTAACACATCCCTATCTTACAGGTGGGGAAAATGAGGCAAAGTTAAGTGATTTTCCAGGGTTGCATGGCAGTAAGTTTTCCTTTCCCACCTTCAAATCCTTGTTATTACAAGTCTGGCCTAGTTCTGTCCCAACTCAGGGAAAGGAGGTCAGACTTCATGGTGAGCTGGGAAGCAACAGGTCAGACAGAAAAGTCTCCACTCCCAGGAGAGGAAGGAACCCATGCATTTAAGGCTCTTTCCTGATATTTTTAAAAATACATATTATATAAAAACTTTCCCTTCCGCTGGAATTCCATATGATTTCTAACAAGTAAGTATATGCTTCTTGACAGTAATTATGCAGTAAAGGTTTAGCACACTCAAAAGCAGGTCACAAACTCTTGTGTATAAATCCACAGAATGACACTGGAAGCCCCAAAGCATTAAGCAAACTGGGTCCTCTTTGTTCTTTTTCCTTAATTAAAAAAAAAGTAATGGGTGACCCTCTCTTGCACAAAAGTGCAAAAACTCTCCCCTACTCCTGTCCCTGGGCCACATTCCCCTACCTAAAAGCAAAAGGTGTTGCTAACTTCCCGTGCCTTCCTTCACAGGTATTTTTAGCTACCCAACAAAGAAGTACACATGTTCTCCCTCTGCACCCCCAGGAAGAGTTTCCTAAGTATTCACAGTCACATCATAAGAAGCAGCACAATTCTGCTACAGGCCAACAGGAAGAACTTAAAAAATACCAGCTTCAACAAGAATGAAACACACAGCAGGACAGCCTGATGTAAGAGACACATGTCAGACAGCCTCCAGTCTTGACTGTAATTCCAGGGTGGAAATAGGGAGATTAGTGGCTCCACATTCATTAAGTAAGATTCCGGATCAGAAAAGCTTGCACAGGGCATTTTTTTTTTTAATATAGCTCTCTCTCGATCCTCTTTCTTATAGCTACTACTCTGCGGCACTTAGGTCACCACCATAAGAAGTGAAGACAAGGGAGGGTGGGGCAGAGAACCAAAATCAGCTGTGAGCTCTGAACTGCCAAGTCTACTGCAGGCTTCTCCACAAGCGAAGGTAAAAAGGTAGGGCCACTCCCACCAGTGGCTTAGAACAGTGACAGGTTAATACTTCTTGTAAGTCTATGGCAGGCTGGGCTCAGCAGGAGGTTCTTCTGCTAATCGTACCTGGGATCACTCAGGTAGCTGCTGCTGTCTGCCAGCCTGACTGAGGCTGAAGAGTCTACAACGGCATCACCTACATGTCTGAGGCAATGATGCTGGCTGTCGGCTGGACCTCTTGCTACACGTGATCTGTAACAACCCAGTAATATAGTCTGTGGTTCAGTACATGTGGTTGGAGCATTCCAAGATGGCAAAGGGAAGATTGCCAGGCCTCACAAGGCCCAGGAGGCAGAACCTGCACATCACTTCTGCCACAGTCTACTGTCAAAGCCAGTCACAAGGCCAGCCCAAAATAAGAGTGTGAGGAAATGGATTCTACCAGTTAACAGGAGCCTCAAAATAGTGCAGCAATGTGTTTCAATCTTACATGGGCACAGTCATTGGACATCTGTACAATGAATACCTGAGTGAGGCAAATACATTTATCTTCTTTGGATACCCATCATCTTGATTATTTTTATTTACTCATGAATTTATGATACATCGCATTTTACCACAGTAGAAACATCTACTTCTGCTTTATTGACTAGCCAAAGCCTTTGACCATGTGGATCACAACAAACTGTGGAGAATTCTTCAAGAGATGGGAATACCAGACCACCTGACCTGCCTCCTGAGAAATCTGTATGCAGGTCAGGAAGCAACAGTTAGAACTGGACATGGAACAACAGACTGGGTCCAAATCAGGAAAGGAGTACATCAAGGCTGTATACTATCACCCTGCTTATTTAACTTACATGCAGAGTACATCATGTGAAATGCTGGGCTGATGAAGCACAAGCTGGAATCAAGATTGCCAGAAGAAATATCAAAAACCTCAGATATGCAGATGACATCACCCTTATGGCAGAAACTGAAGAGGAACTGAAGAGCCTCTTGATAAAAGTAAAAGAGGAGAGTGAAAAAGTTGGCCTAAAGCTCAACATTCAGAAAACGAAGATCACGGCATCTGGTCCCATCACTCCATGGCAAATAGATGGGAAAGCAATGGAAACAGTGACGGATTCTATTTTGGGGGGCTCCAAAATCACTGCAGATGGTGACTTCAGCCATGAAAGTAAAAGACGCTTGCTCCCTGGAAGAAAAGTTATGACCAACCTAGACAGCATATTGAAAAGCAGAGACATTACTTTGTCAACAAAGGTCCANAGAGAGTGAAAAAGTTGGCCTAAAGCTCAACATTCAGAAAACGAAGATCACGGCATCTGGTCCCATCACTCCATGGCAAATAGATGGGAAAGCAATGGAAACAGTGACGGATTCTATTTTGGGGGGCTCCAAAATCACTGCAGATGGTGACTTCAGCCATGAAAGTAAAAGACGCTTGCTCCCTGGAAGAAAAGTTATGACCAACCTAGACAGCATATTGAAAAGCAGAGACATTACTTTGTCAACAAAGGTCCACCTAGTCAAAGCTATGGCTTTTCCAGTAGTCATGTATGGATGTGAGAGTTGGACTATAAAGAAAGGTGAGTGCCGAAGAATTAACGCTTTTGAGCTGTAGTGTTGGAGAAGACTCTTGAGAGACACTGGGACTACAAAGAGATCCAACCAGTCCATCCTAAGGGAAATCAGTCCTGAATATTCACTGGAAGGACTGATGTTGAAGATGAAACTCCAATACTTTGGGCACCTGATGCGAAGAGCTGACTCACTGGAAAAGACCCTGATGCTGGGAAAGACTGAAGGCGGGAGGAGAAGGGGACGACAGAGGATGAGATGGTTGGATGGCATCACCAACTCAACGGACATGAGTTTGAGTAAACTCTTGGAGTTGGTGATGGACAGGGAGGCCTGGCATGCTGCAGTCCATGGGGTCGCAAAGAATTGAACAAGACTGAGTGACTGAACTGAACTGAATCACAGAAGATACAAGAGAACTAACTATAATCTATGACTTGACTTGAAAATGCTTCCAGCTTACTTGGAGAGAACAAGATATACACACTCACAAAAACCTTGTCAGTGTAAGAATTCAACACACACAGGATACATAGCTGACATCACAGACAGGATGCCACACTGCCAAATAAGGGCTATGCTGCAGCTGCTAACTCGCTTCAGTCGTGTCCGACCCTGTGTGACCCCACAGACGGCAGCCCACCAGGCTCCCCCATCCCTGGGATTCTCTAGGCAAGAATACTAGAGTGGGTTGCCATCCCCTTCTCCAATGCATGAAAGTGAAAAATCAAAGTAAATACTATAATCACTTAGGGAAGGGATAGATAGATCAAGAAAGCCTGGAAGAGCATGTCAAAACCGTTTACACAAGGCTCAAATGGAGCTCTGTCTTGAAACGTGGACAGGATGTCACACATCAGTTAAGGCACTTGACCAGGGAAAAAGCATAAGCAAGTGAGGGAGGTGGGAACCTGTGAATGGCTGAGGGGAGAAGTGCAGTGACAGAGATGGCGAGACACCTGTAGGGAATGGGCAGGCATTATTTCCCACTTTGAAGACAAAAAAATGAAGCTTAAGGGACGTCACTGGTGGTTCAGTGGCTAAGCATCTGCTCTCCCAATGCAGGAGGGCCTGGGTTCAATCCCTGGTCAGCGAACAGGATCCCACATGCCACAGCCAAGCCCAAGCACTGCAACTACTGAGCCTACGTACTCTAGAGCCCATGTTCCGCAACAAAGAGCCAGCGCAGCCAAAGCAAACAACTTTTAAAAAAAAGAGAAGAGAAAGGTAGCTTAGAGGGGAGTTCCCTGGTGGTCCAGTGGTTAGGACTCTGAGCTTTCACTGCCAGGGCCCAAGTTCGATCCCTGGTCAGGGAACTAAGGTCCAGTAAGCCCCTGTGGCGCAGGCAGCCAGCAACAACAACCACAAAAATACACCCAAAACACTGTGCCCAAGATTTAAAAGCTATTAACTATCAGGCAGTAACCGAACACCAGATCTGCCTGGCCCTAAAGTCAGTATTATTTTCATTATACTACGATACTATACTACCGCCTCACTAAAAGTCCACAGCATGGGTACTTAAGAACTTACAATATGAAAATGTTAGAAAGTTACAGCATATGGAGCATGAGAAGTAGAGGATTAAGAAACAAGAAATCATATTACAAAGCACTTGGGAAGCTGTAATAAAATAATATTCCAAATCACAGCATCAAGAACTACAATGTAATATTTCCAGCACCAGTGAATCAATAGACACATCAAAAGTCTCCCTGGCAGAATCAGAGAAAGCAGACAGCATACCTGACAAGCCAACTCTGAAAGCCAGAAATGAGCAGCATTTATTCACACCCATCAAAAGCAGTTGTTTCCATCAATAAGACAACTTTTTGCTCTATAACAATCTACAATTACAACACGGTGTGGACTTATACAGCCGTCCCAGGCAAGCCTCTCTCCACCTGGGCCGATCCGCACCCAAATTGCCAGCATCCACAAGGTCACTCAGTGAGCTGACATTCCCTCCGGACCTGCCAGGTGACACATGTACTAGGCTAACTCCAGGAAAGCACAGAGTCAAGGCCCGCAAGGAGGTCATTGCCTCAAAGGACAAAAAGACAGAAATACAGATTATGGTGGCACAGTAAGGATAGCCCTAAACCAGAGGCTTGAAGAAGGTACTTGGTGGCAGAGGAGGAGGAGACACTGCCTGAGGGAATCCAACTGGGTGTTCCAGGATGGGACCTGCCCCACACACCAGGCAGATGGGCAGCCACTCTCCAGGCCTGGGGCTTCCACGCCTGAGCCCACACAGATGCTCCTCACCCAGAGCACACGGAGCCTCCAGCCTCCCTGCCTCCTACCTCACCTCCTCTCATTTCTGTAGTGGCTGCACCCTCCTAGGGCTGACGACATCCCTCCTTCCAGCTTTCTGCTCTCTAGCAGCACATCTTCCTGTTTCTCAGTCCCTCACCACGTGATCCTCCTTCCCCACCACAACTGCCCATCCCTCCAGCTCTTCTGTTCAAGGGCACTGCCTCAACCTCGTTAATCAGATAAACTTCTCAATCTCACTCCCCTTTGAGTCTGGATTAAATTCCACGTGGGCGTTAATAGCATGGCACTACCCTCCACTGTCTCTCTGTCTGTAGTAGTTGCCTAGTAATCCCAAACCTTGGGTGAATCGATGCTCTGAACCAGCTGCCCTCTCAGGCCTTCAAGGGTGACCATGTAGAAGAGAATACATACATATCCAACCAGTCTGGTTTTAAATTTATCATCTCAAAATTCAGAAAGGCCCTGACCACCAACAACATTCCCACTCACATTCTCTGCGAAGCCTGTTTGCCTTTCTCTCTGCAAGCACCCATCTGCCCTACCCTACCCTGCAGCTCTCTCCCTGCTCCATTGGTAAAGTAAGCAGGACCAGACAACCAAGATCTTCACCAGCAAATCAGAACAGCCACCAGCATCTCCTCTGATCATGGGACAACACTCTTGTTTTGCCTCCTCAACCTTTTCAGTTGCCTGCTCTCCAGCATCTGCAAGCTCTCCTCGATCGGCTCCCTCCCAGCAGCTGAGACTCTCCCTAAATCTTCCGTCTTTAACAGGCCCTCTTGAGCTCACAGGCCTTCCATCAGTGACACCAGAAAGAGTGAAGCCCCTTTAAGCAGATTTCTACACCAGCGAGCTGCACAGAGGCACTTCCTGTTCACCCCTTGGCCCTCTCCTTGGGTTTCCCCTTGTCAGGATCACCCGTGACTGCCCTGCTGGCAGATCCCAGTAATACTTTCCTCTGCTTCACTAACTCCACCTCTCAGAGGCATCCCAAAGCTGACCACTCCTTCCTTCTGAAAAATTTCCCATTTCCATGAAAACAAATGAGCACTGCCTTGCTGTGACTCCTCTGGCTGAACACCTACTCAAGTGTCTGTAATCATCTCTGTCCCTCTCCCAGAGCTCTGGTGAGCAGCTCAGTCCAAAGCCTCTCCCCTTTTCACTTGGCTCACCCCAAAATAATGTGCATCCATTTCCATAAAAAGTTTTAAAGCCTATAGCACTGATGACTCCCAAATGTGAATGCCTGGGTCAAATATCTCTGAACAGCAGGCACAGGCACTGGCCTCTTTTCAGTTCCAAACTCTCTGCCACTTCAGAGCCTTCACTCTCTGTTTATGTGGCTGCGCCGGGTCTTGGTTGCGGCATGTGGAGTGGGATCTTTATTTGTAGCATGCACATCTCAGTTGCAGCACTGGAACTCTTAGCTGCGGCATGTGGGATCTTTTTCCCTGGAACAGGGATCGAATCTGGTATCCCTGCATTGGGAAGCACTGGACCACCAAGGAGGTTTCAGGGCCTTCACTCTCGCTGGTCCTTCTTCCTGAAACACAGTCCTGATGCCTACACTGCCCCGTCACCTCAGCTTCAATGTCACCTCCTCAGTAAGCCCTTTAAAGACCACTCTAGGGGGTCCCTTACCGCTGCATCCTGTCCTCTTCCTTCAAAGCACTCACAACAAGTTGAAATTTATCACGTCTATTTACCTATTTGCTGGCTGATTTTCCCACAGGACTGTCAAGCCTTATAAATGAGGGGATCTTGTTTATTTTGTTAACCTAATGCCTACAACTAGGCCTGGTACAAACACAGCACTCAAGAAGTTGTTGTTGAATGAATAAAGTCTGCTTGAGTTGAAAATCAAAAGAAAATACTCATTGGCAACCATTAACTGAATTTAGTTTCTTCTTGGGGAGTGGGAGGTGGGGGTCTCGGAGAATGTAAAAAACATTTCAGATAAAAGGAATGTGTAAATATATGTGGACAAAGCGCACACACACAAAAATGACAGACTGTGGCCTATTCAAAAGAAAAGAAGCCATCTGGAAAGGCCAAAGCACTGGTTCCCAACCTGTAAACACTACTGACCCCACCCCTAAGGTGAGAGATGGAGTGATTAAAATGCTGTCTGAGATTTTAATTTAGTCCAGACAGAAACCATGACTTATCCACATGCTAAGTATTACTAGCCATATTTTCAAAGTTATGTATACGCAGTTAGGAACCTTTAAATGCAAAGATAATGTAAAAGTATTTCTAAATTCTTACTTTCAGCCTGATAATTTTTCTCAACTAACAGATACCAGAAATCCCACTTCCACAGAGCCCCTGTAATGCTGGACACTGAAAAGAGTTCTTATTCTCAGAAAGTCTGGCGCTGAGCAGACCAGGCCCAGCAGCCGACTGGGCACCAAAGGCCAACAGTGCTGTGGCCTTCGGGGAGCTCTGCACATGTCATCTTGGAAATGCAGAATCAGGAGACTCTGGGTGGGCATCCATTTATTGGAAAGATCATTAAAACCTGGAATTACTCAAGTCATCACAAGAATACTCTGAGAGGAAAAAAAAATCTTGAACTCCGTTCTCCCTCCCTCCCTCCCTCCCTCACCCCAGAGTGAACAATAATTAACTACATTGAAGTCACGACAAAAGAACAGCTCTAATATATGATGTAAACACCCAAAAGTGAATAAAAGGATGAAGTTTACAGTGTTAAAAGGGAAGGTCATATGAACAGAAATGAATCATTAATGTTGGCTACTTTCTGGTACTGGGATTTTTTCTTTGTACTTTTCTGTATTTTCTAAATTTTTTCTATGAGGAATATAGAAAATATATGCCACTTTTATAATTACAAAGAGAGAAGTATTATTCAAAAATGAGGCATTACCATTTGATACTGAAGGAAAATCTCCCTCTCAGTATTACTGTGTCTGACTCTTTGTGACCCTATGGACTATAGCCCGCCAGGCTCCTGTCTATGGGATCTTCCAGGCAAGGATACTGGAGTGGGTTGCCACTTCCTTCTCCAGCTCAGTATTACAGAACATAATATATAACTGTCAATGAAGTGTAAAACAAGAAGTCTTAAATTCCCAAGAAGATGGAACTGGTGGATTAGTTACTTCCACAAATTATGTGGCTAAAAACTACATAATGGAAGAGACAAAAAGTACAGGGGAAAAAAAAAAAAAAAAGCAGCTCCACATTACTGTATGGACTGTGCTGCGCTTAGTCGCTCAGCTGTGTCGGAGTCTGCGACCCCACAGACTATAGCCCACCAGGCTCCTCTGTCCACGGGGATTCTCCAGGCAAGAGTACTGGAGTGGGTTGCCATGCCCTCCTCATATTACTGTATATATACTATTAAAAAATAGAAGAAAATAAACTGCACAGGAATGATTACTACCTGCCTTCACTAGTATTTTAAGGAGGTAACTTTTTACAGATTTTTCAGATAGTTTAAATATTTTTTCTGTGAACTACAGAAGGAGAATATGGTTTTACTTTTTGTTTCTCCTTTGGTTGATAATGAGAAGAATTGCTTCTATGCTACCCCTCAAAACTTCCTCAAAGGTCAAACAAGATGGACATACACTGAGAACAGCTGAAGCATGTTGATATGTTACACCATTCTCTCCACATGTTTAAAGTTATCTGAAATTTTTTAAAATCCAAAATACTTTAATTTATTCAAAAGAATTGTAAAGCTGAAGTCTATGCAGAAAAAAAATACCTGCATAAAAGTAGTAATTAAACAAGTTTAGAATATGGAACTGCATTATATATATAGTCATACATATAGCATATACAATGTACAATATGACATTTATTTACATATAGTATGATATAGCCTACATGTGAAACAATTACAGGGAAAAAACAGAGTATGTAAAAGATTAACATGTAACCTCTGAGTAACAGGTTTACGTGAGCTTATCTCCTACTTTTTAGTAACTTCCTCTACTTTTCATATTTTCTATAAAGAAAAACGGGGAAGGCAATGGCACCCCACCCCAGTACTCTTGCCTGGAAAATCCAACGGATGGAGTAGCCTGGTGGGCTGCAGTCCATGGGGTCACTAACAGTCGGACAGACTGAGCGACTTCACTTTCACTTTTCTGTTTCATGCGTTGGAGAAGGAAATGGCAACCCACTCCAGTATTCTTGCCTGGAGAATCCCAGGGATGGGGGAGCCTGGTGGGATGCCGTCTATGGGGTCACATAGAGTCAGACACGACTGAAGTGACTTAGCAGCAGCAGCATAAAGAAAAAGGCAAACATTTTAAGAGTGTTAAACAAAAAAGCAGTTATTTCATAAATCCACCTATTCATTCAACAACTGTGAGACCAAGAGTAATTAACTGATGAGAAAGACACCTCTCCACTGACTGCTGACTTCTCCCACAAGAGAGATGTCAACAACAGCATACCAAACTATCATACTATAGACAGAGTTTCCCTGGGTAGGAGAGAACAGTAATATATATTACAGATTCCCAAGGAAGGGTCTCACATGAAAACAAGAGACCTCGGCAGAGAACCACTGGCTAGAGAGACAAGACAAGCCTTATTACAGTGATGAATATGTTGGCTCCTCCAGAAAGAGGGAATCTGTATTTCCATTCAATCAAGCAGCATTTACTTTTTCTTTTTGTCCACAACTTGTCTAAGATCCCACAGCCGTGTGGGATCTTAGAGGGATCTTAGATCCCTGACCATGGATCAAATCTGCACCCCATGCATTAGAAGCACAGAGTCTTAACCATTGGAAGTCCCACAACATTCACTTCTCTTTTTATTTTTCAAAGAACTTCTCATACAGTTTCATAATAATGACCATCTTTGTTTCCCATTTGTTTACTATACTAATGAGAAACAGATCACTAAACCTGAATGACTCCTTACAATGACTTTTAGTAAAAGTGACTCCTTTACATGATTTTTGAACTATAAATCACGAATCATTAAATTGTACCCTTTAAAGTGTATGTAATTCAGCAGTTGTAAATAATTCACAAAGTTGTGCAACCATCACCATTACTTAATTCCAGAACATGATCATTGCAAAATGAAACTTCTATCATCCTTTAGCAGTCATTCTCCAACCCTCTCTCCCAAACCCACGAAAACTGAAAATGCACTTTCTAATCAAATGGATCTGCCTACTCTGGACACTTCATATAAATGGAGTCATAAAATGTGTGTCTTCTGTGTCTGACTTCTTTCACTTAGCCTTCTATCTTGAAGGTTTATCCATCTCATTGCATGTATCAGTATTTCATTCCTTTTTGCAGCTGAATAATATTCCATTGAATAGCTGTACCAGAATTTGCTCATGTAGTTATCTGCTGATGAATATTAGGATTGCATCTACCTTTTGGCTCTTTAGGAATAATGGTATGCATACTCCTGAACAAGTATTATAAGGACAACTTTCCAATTTTGATACACAAATAGCAGCGTTAACTAGGCTACCCGATATGATAACCATGTTTAGAGTTTTGAAGAACTGCCAAACTGTTTTCCAAAGTGGCTACACCATTTTACACTGCCACAGCAGTAGATGAGGGTTCCAATTTCTCCACGTTTTCAGTAACACTTATTATCCATCTTTTTTATCAAAGCCACCCTAGAGGGTATGAAGCAGTACCTCACTGTGGATTGGATGGGCATTTCCCTAACAACAAAGAATTTGGGCTTCTTTCAAGGGCTTGCTGGACATTTCAGCATCTTCTTTGCAGAAATGTCTAATCAAATTATTTGCCTGTTTAATTGGGTAGTCTTTATTCTTGATTGTAAAATTTTTTATATACTCAGGATAAAAGTTTATCAGATATATGAATCGCAAATATTTTCTCTCATTCTATGGGGTGTGCTTTCACCTTCTTGATGGTATCATTTGAAACAAAGTTCTAAATTTTTGTCAAGTCCAATTCACCTATTTTTTTCTTCTTTTGTTGTCTGTGCTTTAGATGTCATACCTAAGAAATCATCACCTATTTTACTACAATAAAAAGAAAAAAACAGAATCTACTGTCTAATCTAAGGTCATAAAGACTTGTATCTACTCTTTCTTCTAAGAATTTTATAGTTTCAAGTGTTACATTCTGGTCTATGATTGAGTTCATATATATATATATATATATATATACACATACATACATATATATATATATATGTGAAAAAATGGTCCAAATTCATTCTTCTGCATGTGGATATCAATTTGTCCCAGCATCATTTGCTGAAAAAACTATTCTTTATCGAATTGCCTTTGCAGTCTTATTGAAAATCAATTGACTATAAATGTTAAGTACTTATTTCTGGACTTACATTCTACTCCACTGATCTGTATGTCGACCCTACCCTTTATGTCAGCAGCAGACTGGTTTGCTTACTATAGCTTTGTAGTAGGCTAAGTCCTCCAACTTTGTTCTTCATTTTCAAAATTGTTTTGACTATTCAGGATCCTTTGTATTACCATATAAATAGGAAGATCAGCTTGCCAACTTCTCCTAACAGGCAGCTGATATTTTAATAGGGAGTGTGTCAGATCAATTTGGGGAATAGTGTCATATTAGGTCATTTGATCCATGAATACAGGATGTCCTTCCATTTATTTAGATCCTTAATTTCTTTCAATGATGTTTTCTCTTTCAGAATATACATTTTACACTTTTTTGTTAAGTTTATTCTTTTTCATTCTTTTTGATGCTTCTGTGAATTGAACTGTCTTCTTAGTTTCATTTTTGGATTATTCACTGAAAGTGTATAGAAATACAACTGATTTTTATATACTGATTTTGTATCCTACAACCTAACTGAATTCATTTATTAGTTTCAATTGCCTTATAGTGGATTCCTTACAAGATCATGTAATCTACAAATAGATTCTTTTACTTCTTTTTCAACCTGGATGCCTTTCATTTCCTTGTCTAACTGCTCGAGTTAGAAGTTTCCATACAATGTTGAATAGACATGGCATAAAATGACATCATTTTCTTGTTTCTGATCTTGGAAAAAATTCATTTTTTATCACAAAGTATGGCATCAATTGAAGGTTTTCATGGGTATTCATCAGTGGCTTTCATCACACCAAGAAGTTCCCTTCTATTTCTAGTTTGCTAAGTGTTTTTATCAAGTAAAGGGGTAAGATTTTGTCAAACGCTTTTCCTGTACCTATTGTGATGATGTTCAAAATCCTTTAAGCTAGGCTTCAACAGTATGCTCCTAGAGAACTTTCAGATGCACAAGTTGGATTCAGAAAAGGCAGAAAAACCAGAGACCAAACTGTCAACATCCACTGGATCATAGAAAAAGCAAGGAAATTTCAGAAAAACATCTACTTCTGCTTCATTGACTACACTAAAGCCTTTGACTGTGTGGATCACAACATACTATGGAAAATTCTTAAAGAGATGGGAATACCAGACCACCTTATCTGCCTCCTGAGAAACCTGTATGCAGGTCAAGAAGCAACAGTTAGAATCAGATATACAACAACAGATTGGTTCAAAATTGGGAAATGAGTACATCAAGGCTGTATATTGTCACCCTGTTTGCTTAACTTATATACAAAGTACATCATGTGAAATGCCAAGCTGGAGAATCACAAGCTGGAATCAAGATTGTCAGGAGAAATATCAACAGCCTCAGATATGCAGATGATACCACTCTAAAGGTAGAAAGCGAAGAGGAACTAAAGAGCGTCTTGATGAAAGTGAAAGAGGAGAGTGAAAAAGCTGGCTTAAAATCCAACATTCAAAAAAGTATGATCATGGCATCTGGTTCCATCACTTTATGGCAAATAGATGGGGAACAATGGAAACAGTGACAGACTTTATTTTCTTGGGCTTCAAAATCACTGCGGACAGTGACTGCAGCCATGAAATTAAGGCAATTGCTCCCTGGAAGAAAAGCTATGACAAAACTAGATGGTGTATTAAAAAGCAGTGACATCACTTTGCTGACAAAGGTCCATACCGTCAAAGCTATGGTTTTTATAGTAGTCATATACAGAAGTGAGAGTTGGACCAGCATCAAAGAATTGATGCTTTGGAACTCTGGTGCTGGAAAAGACTCTTGAGAGTCCCTTGAACAGAAAGGAGGATAAACCAGTCAGTCCTAAAGGAAATCAACCCTGAACATTCACTGGAAAGACTGATACTGAAACTGAAGCTCCAATACTGTGGCAACCTGATGCAAATAGCTGACTCACTGGAGAAGACCCTGATGCTGGCAAAGATGGAAGGCAGGAAGAGAAGGGGACAACAGAGGATGAGAGGGTTGGAGGGCATCACCGACTCAATGGACACGAGTCTGAGCAAGCTCCGAGACACGGTGAAGGACAGGAAATCCTGGTGCGCTGCAGTCCACTGAGTTGCAAGGAGTCGGACACAACTCAGCGACTGAGGAGCAACAACTGTGATGATAGTGAGATTTTTGTCCCTTACCGTTACCGTTACACTGATTTCCACGTTAAACCATCCTGCATTCCTGGGATAAATTCTAGTTGGCCATTTGGGCTGCCGTCTATGGGGTCACACAGAGTCGGACACGACTGAAGTGACTTAGCAGCAGGTCATACAGTGTATAATGCTTCTGATATGATGCTGGATTCAGTTTGCCTCAATTTTGTTGAGAATTTTTTTTTTTTTTTTTTGGCATCTATAGTCATAAAGGATACTGGTCTGTAATTTTCTTTCCCCATCATGTCTTTGTATGATTTTGTTAACAGAATAATAATATCCTCAAAAGATAAACTAGAGACATTCTATTTACTTCTTTATTTTGAAAGAGTTTGTGGAGAATGTGCACTTGGTAGATTTGACAGAATCACCAAATATGAAGACATCTGAGCTGGAGCCCTTTGTGAGATGTTTCCCAATTTTTAATTAAATATCTTTATTGCTATTGGTCTATTCAGATTTTCTTTCTTTCTTTCTTTCTTTTGAGTCAATATCCAGGAACGCATCTATTTTATTTGTGTTGTCTAATCTGTTGGCATGTAATTGTTCCTAGTATTCTCTCACATTCCTTTTTATTTCTGTAAGGTCGCTGTCCTCTCTTTCATTCCTGATTTTATTAATTTGAGTCTTGTTTTTTGTTTCTCTTGGCCAGACTAGCTTAAGGTTTCTCAATTTTGTAGATCTCTCCAATTCTTGGTCTGTTGATTTTTGCTTTTTTCTCTATTTCACTTATTTCTAATTTAGTATTCATTTGCTTCTTCCTCTGCTTGCTTTTAGATTAGTTTGTTCTCTTACTAGTTTCTTAAGATGGAGGTTTACATTACTGATTGAAGATATTTCTTCTTTTCTAATAGAGCTGTTTATAGCTATAAATTTCCCTCTAAGCAGACTGAGCGACTTCACTTTCACTTTTCTCTTTCATGCATTGGAGAAGGAAATGGCAACCCACTCCAGTATTCTTGCCTGGAGAATCCCAGGGATGGGGGAGCCTGGTGGGCTGCCATCTATGGGGTCACACAGAGTCGGACACGACTGAAGTGACTTAGCAGCAGCAGCAAGCACTGCTTTCACTGCATCCTCAAAGTTATGGTATGGTGCTTAATTTTGTGCACAGAGCATAGTAAGTGCTAAATCAACATTCACTCTTGAGCAATGAATTATGGCAGGGTTTTTTTAATTGTGGTAAACCCCACATAAAATTTACCATTTTAGCCACTTTCAAGTGTACAGCACAGCAGCACTACATTCACATTATTGTGCAACCAGTACTACCATTTTACACTGTATTTTTGTTCTCAGACTAATTCCTAATTTTGTTTTCAGACTAATTCCTAATTTTCCTAGTGATTTCCTCTTTTATCTATTGGTGATTTAGGAATGTATTGTTTAATTTCCACGTATCTGTGAATTTCCCAATTTCCCTCTGTTAGTGATACCCACTTTCATTCCACTCTAGTTCAGAGAACATACTTTAAATGACATCCATCGTTTTAAAGTTACTGAATCTTGTTTTACAGCCCAACATATAATCTATCCGGGAGAATGTTTCACATGTACTTGAGAACAATGTGTACTCATTTTTATTGAATGTGGTGTTCTATAGGTGTCTGTCCCTTAATGATTCAAAAGAGTCTATTTGCAACTAGATCACTTAAAAAAAAACAATTGCCAGTTATCTAAATCTTAAATTTTTCAAGGAATTCCCTGGTGGTCGAGTGGTTAGGACTTGCACTTTCAACTCTGTGGTTTGGGTTCAATCCCTGGTTGGGGAACTAAGATTCTGCACACTGCATGGTGCAGCCAAAAAACAGATTAAATAAATCTTAAATTTTTCATATTATCCCCCATTTTTATACTGACTAGTTACTCCATATATATATATGTGCATATATATATATATGGACTTCCCTGTTGGCTCAGATGGTAAAGTGTCTGCTTACAATCGGGAGACCTAGGTTCGATCCCTGGGTTGGGAAGATCCCTTGGAGAAGGAAATGGCAACCCACTCCAGTACTCTTGCTTGGAAAATCCCATGGACGGAGGAGCCTGGTAGGCTACAATCCACAAGGTCGAAAAGAGTTGGACACAACTGAGCAACTTCACTTTACTTCATATATGTATAGATGAGGTCTTCTCTTTAAAAATAGAAATCTCAGTTTTAAGCACCATATTAAGAGTTGGTTTCTAAGAGTGACACGTACCGAAAAGGTTAGCAGAAAAGAGCATATATACTCACACAAGAGATTTCCTAACAGGTTCTGAAACATTAAATCCCCAGGCTTAGGTGAGTAAGAGGAGAGAAGAGCATTTGATACGTCATTTGATAGCATGACAGCTGACAAGGCCATCCCAAATTTCCCAAGGGAGCTGGGTTACACCCACAAGAGAAAAAGAAAACCCTATTAAGTACTGGTTCTTATTCAATGTAAAAACAGAAGGTGTAAGAGGGCTTGGGGTATAAAAAGCATGGGGAGTTTTTTTCTGCTACTGAATAAAGAAGTCAAGCTATAGAGAAGTAACACAGCAATAGTTTAAAATTTGGGTTTCATTTCAGCACTTCAAAATAAGCACAGGTACTTCACATTTGAATAGCACTTTCCAATCCACTAAGTGATTATACAAACGCTACCTTCTTTATTCCCCTACAAAACTTCTTTAAGACTGTTACTGTCGTGCCTACTTACAGATTCAGAAGCAAGGAAACTTCCAGGGTCACACAGTATGAAACAGAATCAATATTTGAATCTGAGCTTTTAACTCCAAATCCAGGGCTATTTCCACCAGGTCACAGCTACTGCTTTCTCATCGAATACACACAACTCTCTACGTACTTTAGACCTGTGTACACATAACTTGGGCTTCCCAGGTGGCTTAGTGAATAAAGAATCCACCTACAATTCAGGAGATGCAGGTTCGATCCCTGGGTCTGGAAGATCTCCTGGAGGGGGGCACAGCAATCTACTCCACTATTCTTGCCTGGAGAATTCCATGAACAGAGGAGATTGGCGGGCTACAGTCCATGGGGACGCATAGAGTCAGACACAACTGAAGTGACTTAGCACGTACGCACACATAACTTAGGAAAAAGATCTACAGAGGAAGCATACATATACCACACTTAATGATCCCAAAGTAACAGCAGAATAGCCTGAACAGAGAGCAGCAACTCGTCCTGGCACAGCGACACATACTAAGCAGGGGCTCCAGAAACAAAGAACAAAGAGGAAGAACCACATGCACTCCCAGAAGTAAGCCTGCTGCTGCTGCTGCTGCTAAGTTGCTTCAGTCGTGTCCGACTCTGTGCGACCCCATAGACGGCAGCCTACCAGGCTCCCCCGTCCCTGGGATTCTCCAGGCAAGAACACTGGAGTGGGTTGCCATTTCCTTCTCCAATGCATGAAAGTGAAAAGTGAAAGGGAAGTCGCTCAGTTGTGTCCAACTCTTAGCGACCCCATGGACTGCAGCCCACCAGGCTCCTCCGTCCATGGGATTTTCCAGCAAGAGTACTGGGGTGGGGTAGTAAGCCTACCTGTCAGCAATCCTTAGCTCTGAGAGCTAAGTACTTCCCACAGATGCCTATGGCAAGCTAAAGGTATGGTCAAAGTGGGAAAGAAGAAGAAGAAAAGGGGCAACTCGCAACCACTGAGGGAAACTAGCTGAAGGGTGAACAGAAACACTCTGTTACTATTTTTGCCACTTCCTGTGAATATATCATTATTCCAAAATGAAAAGAGGAAAAAGTGAAAAAGACGCACATAATGTGGACAAGAAGTTCACTGAACACCTAACGTGCCAGCCAATCTGCCAGATGCTGACTTCACTTTCACTTTTCTCTTTCATGCATTGGAGAAGGAAATGGCAACCCACTCCAGTATTCTTGCCTGGANCCATCCAGCCATCTCATCCTCGGTCGTCCCCTTCTCCTCCTGCCCCCAATCCCTCCCAGCATCAGAGTCTTTTCCAATGAGTCAACTCTTCGCATGAGGTTGCCAAAGTACTGGAGTTTCAGCTTTAGCATCATCCTTTCCAAAGAAATCCCAAGGCTGATCTCCTTCAGAATGGACTGGTTGGATCTCCTTGCAGTCCAAACGACTCTCGAGTCTTCTCCAACACCACAGTTCAAAAACATCAAATCTTTGGTATTCAGCCTTTTTCAAGGATAAGGTAAATTCAGGATGAGTTAAGGTAGTGTTTTCTTGAATGAAAATAAATTTTAAAAAGAATACAGAGAAGAATTTCTGCTTCAGAAATTTTTGATTTTCAAATTATAGAACTAATGTGCATTTTAACAACTAAATAATATTAGATCTAAATTTAAATTATTTTAATCTAACTTAAAGCACAAAGCTAATTTTCTCTGTTACTCTTTTTTCAAAACATACACATAAATACAAAAACAGTTTCTATTATATCTTTTAGGTAATCAAATTTTAACCTCCTGATGTATATTTTTACACTCTGTTGTCTCTACTTGAGTAAAAATATACACACTTGCATTTCCAAATATTAAAGCTTATTTTTTTCCTTTAGAATTATACTATATGTGTTGGTGGTTTATATTACTTCTTTAAAATGTGGCAATTGACTTAATATGAGATAAGAGAAGGAAAAAAAAGGATAATAGAAATTTTCACCATAAGTAACTAAACAATAGATCCTTACAAGGAATAGGAAAGGTGGAAGAAAGAAGCACTATTGGTAGGAAGGAGTAAACAATTGAAATATCATTTCAGTATCATATACTGAAATTGAGTTTAGTTAATGTAATAAATAAGATTGATTTCTTCATAGCAAATGAACATTACTATTTTTATTTGTGGGAATATCGCACATGCTTTTCTTCTTTTGCATATTCTATCTTATAGCTGTCTATTTATTACATAATTCATAAAAATATTTTACACTTTATTTTCCTCATTTTTAGTTTCCTTAAAATGTTAAAATAATGGGTTAAGAAGAGAAACTCCTAAGGAGCATAAAGGACATCAGTCTATATTATGAGCCTTCATTTAATTAATTAATAAGAGTAGTTTAATAAAACTCAGTGTTTGCTACATAGCAGATGTTTCATGTATGAATGAATGGATTAGTGAATTAAAATAGCTAGCTGGGAATTCATGAGCAGTGTAAGAAAAAGGAAAGGACAGCCCAAGACTGAGGAGTGGAAGACACTAAGCAACAGAGCTTTGATTTTCTTTCTCCACAAAATTAATACGAGTCTTATCTAGTCACAAAGTGGTGGAGAATATTCTTAACTCAAGTGTATATTTCCCATTAAGAAGCAATAAACAATGTAGCAATTGTGGCTATAACTGAAAAAGACATTGTAGCTCATTTAAAATCAAATTTTCTTTGGTCTAAACTATAATATAACAATATTCAATTTAAATTTCTATTGGGTTTTGACACACATAAGTGTCATAGTTACTGGATACTTAAACAAAAGAGGCAACTTTTTTTTTTTACTTGAAAAAGAAACACTGATTTTTAATTTGTTATTATATTTGTAATTGCATACTTCTTCAACTACACTGATTGAAATGATATGTGAATTTAATAATAAAGATAATACTAACTTCTCAGACTATTTGAAAATTATATAAGATGACTAATAAAAGTGAGGAAAAGTAAATAGATAGATAGATAGATAGATAGATACCTTTCAGTTTATGTCCAAGTATTTGGAAATTTTGTAGTCTATAGGGTGGTAAACCATCTACTTGTTACAGGTGTTTAGACATCTTTGTACCTGGAGTTTAGGCATCAAGGTTAATTGGAATATTTGTTGAATTTATAAAGTATGTTGTTTATTAGACTCTGAGAACTGCTATGGGCTTAAATGGAATCTGTTTGGCTACTAGGCAGTATTATGTTTTAATAATGTTATTAAAGAAAAACAAGAGGGAAAGAGTAACTCATTATTTTTATTGGAATTGTTCTAAGTTGTTTGGCACATATGTCACAGTATCATAAAGAAGGAAACTAATATTTCTAATGGGGATATGAATCATATCACACAATATTTTCACTTCAAATACTTATAATCAGAAGAAGTGTAGGATATATATATGACAGGTACATCCAAAAGCTCCGCTTTAAAATTTGTGCATTTTATTTGGGCACACATACCTAGTTAATCATGTATCTCCAGGGTTTCTCAGTTCTTGCTAACAAAGAGGTACAATTATGTGTCACATTTCATATTTATTACAACAAAAAGTTATATATGCTGTAATCTGAATGAATAATTCCAAAACTTGCCCAAAGTATAAAAATGCTTAAGACTAAGTCATA
>SJYX01005579.1:276679-313275 GCA_006410675.1 Oreotragus oreotragus | reverse complement strand
TGTGAAAAAATGGTCCAAATTCATTCTTCTGCATGTGGATATCAATTTGTCCCAGCATCATTTGCTGAAAAAACTATTCTTTATCGAATTGCCTTTGCAGTCTTATTGAAAATCAATTGACTATAAATGTTAAGTACTTATTTCTGGACTTACATTCTGCTCCACTGATCTGTATGTCGACCCTACCCTTTATGTCAGCAGCAGACTGGTTTGCTTACTATAGCTTTGTAGTAGGCTAAGTCCTCCAACTTTGTTCTTCATTTTCAAAATTGTTTTGACTATTCAGGATCCTTTGTATTACCATATAAATAGGAAGATCAGCTTGCCAACTTCTCCTAACAGGCAGCTGATATTTTAATAGGGAGTGTGTCAGATCAATTTGGGGAATAGTGTCATATTAGGTCATTTGATCCATGAATACAGGATGTCCTTCCATTTATTTAGATCCTTAATTTCTTTCAATGATGTTTTCTCTCTTTCAGAATATACATTTTACACTTTTTTGTTAAGTTTATTCTTTTTCATTCTTTTTGATGCTTCTGTGAATTGAACTGTCTTCTTAGTTTCATTTTTGGATTATTCACTGAAAGTGTATAGAAATACAACTGATTTTTATATACTGATTTTGTATCCTACAACCTAACTGAATTCATTTATTAGTTTCAATTGCCTTATAGTGGATTCCTTACAAGATCATGTAATCTACAAATAGATTCTTTTACTTCTTTTTCAACCTGGATGCCTTTCATTTCCTTGTCTAACTGCTCGAGTTAGAAGTTTCCATACAATGTTGAATAGACATGGCATAAAATGACATCATTTTCTTGTTTCTGATCTTGGAAAAAATTCATTTTTTATCACAAAGTATGGCATCAATTGAAGGTTTTCATGGGTATTCATCAGTGGCTTTCATCACACCAAGAAGTTCCCTTCTATTTCTAGTTTGCTAAGTGTTTTTATCAAGTAAAGGGGTAAGATTTTGTCAAACGCTTTTCCTGTACCTATTGTGATGATGTTCAAAATCCTTTAAGCTAGGCTTCAACAGTATGCTCCTAGAGAACTTTCAGATGCACAAGTTGGATTCAGAAAAGGCAGAAAAACCAGAGACCAAACTGTCAACATCCACTGGATCATAGAAAAAGCAAGGAAATTTCAGAAAAACATCTACTTCTGCTTCATTGACTACACTAAAGCCTTTGACTGTGTGGATCACAACATACTATGGAAAATTCTTAAAGAGATGGGAATACCAGACCACCTTATCTGCCTCCTGAGAAACCTGTATGCAGGTCAAGAAGCAACAGTTAGAATCAGATATACAACAACAGATTGGTTCAAAATTGGGAAATGAGTACATCAAGGCTGTATATTGTCACCCTGTTTGCTTAACTTATATACAAAGTACATCATGTGAAATGCCAAGCTGGAGAATCACAAGCTGGAATCAAGATTGTCAGGAGAAATATCAACAGCCTCAGATATGCAGATGATACCACTCTAAAGGTAGAAAGCGAAGAGGAACTAAAGAGCGTCTTGATGAAAGTGAAAGAGGAGAGTGAAAAAGCTGGCTTAAAATCCAACATTCAAAAAAGTATGATCATGGCATCTGGTTCCATCACTTTATGGCAAATAGATGGGGAACAATGGAAACAGTGACAGACTTTATTTTCTTGGGCTTCAAAATCACTGCGGACAGTGACTGCAGCCATGAAATTAAGGCAATTGCTCCCTGGAAGAAAAGCTATGACAAAACTAGATGGTGTATTAAAAAGCAGTGACATCACTTTGCTGACAAAGGTCCATACCGTCAAAGCTATGGTTTTTATAGTAGTCATATACAGAAGTGAGAGTTGGACCAGCATCAAAGAATTGATGCTTTGGAACTCTGGTGCTGGAAAAGACTCTTGAGAGTCCCTTGAACAGAAAGGAGGATAAACCAGTCAGTCCTAAAGGAAATCAACCCTGAACATTCACTGGAAAGACTGATACTGAAACTGAAGCTCCAATACTGTGGCAACCTGATGCAAATAGCTGACTCACTGGAGAAGACCCTGATGCTGGCAAAGATGGAAGGCAGGAAGAGAAGGGGACAACAGAGGATGAGAGGGTTGGAGGGCATCACCGACTCAATGGACACGAGTCTGAGCAAGCTCCGAGACACGGTGAAGGACAGGAAATCCTGGTGCGCTGCAGTCCACTGAGTTGCAAGGAGTCGGACACAACTCAGCGACTGAGGAGCAACAACTGTGATGATAGTGAGATTTTTGTCCCTTACCGTTACCGTTACACTGATTTCCACGTTAAACCATCCTGCATTCCTGGGATAAATTCTAGTTGGCCATTTGGGCTGCCGTCTATGGGGTCACACAGAGTCGGACACGACTGAAGTGACTTAGCAGCAGGTCATACAGTGTATAATGCTTCTGATATGATGCTGGATTCAGTTTGCCTCAATTTTGTTGAGAATTTTTTTTTTTTTTTTTTGGCATCTATAGTCATAAAGGATACTGGTCTGTAATTTTCTTTCCCCATCATGTCTTTGTATGATTTTGTTAACAGAATAATAATATCCTCAAAAGATAAACTAGAGACATTCTATTTACTTCTTTATTTTGAAAGAGTTTGTGGAGAATGTGCACTTGGTAGATTTGACAGAATCACCAAATATGAAGACATCTGAGCTGGAGCCCTTTGTGAGATGTTTCCCAATTTTTAATTAAATATCTTTATTGCTATTGGTCTATTCAGATTTTCTTTCTTTCTTTCTTTCTTTTGAGTCAATATCCAGGAACGCATCTATTTTATTTGTGTTGTCTAATCTGTTGGCATGTAATTGTTCCTAGTATTCTCTCACATTCCTTTTTATTTCTGTAAGGTCGCTGTCCTCTCTTTCATTCCTGATTTTATTAATTTGAGTCTTGTTTTTTGTTTCTCTTGGCCAGACTAGCTTAAGGTTTCTCAATTTTGTAGATCTCTCCAATTCTTGGTCTGTTGATTTTTGCTTTTTTCTCTATTTCACTTATTTCTAATTTAGTATTCATTTGCTTCTTCCTCTGCTTGCTTTTAGATTAGTTTGTTCTCTTACTAGTTTCTTAAGATGGAGGTTTACATTACTGATTGAAGATATTTCTTCTTTTCTAATAGAGCTGTTTATAGCTATAAATTTCCCTCTAAGCAGACTGAGCGACTTCACTTTCACTTTTCTCTTTCATGCATTGGAGAAGGAAATGGCAACCCACTCCAGTATTCTTGCCTGGAGAATCCCAGGGNTACTGATTGAAGATATTTCTTCTTTTCTAATAGAGCTGTTTATAGCTATAAATTTCCCTCTAAGCAGACTGAGCGACTTCACTTTCACTTTTCTCTTTCATGCATTGGAGAAGGAAATGGCAACCCACTCCAGTATTCTTGCCTGGAGAATCCCAGGGATGGGGGAGCCTGGTGGGCTGCCATCTATGGGGTCACACAGAGTCGGACACGACTGAAGTGACTTAGCAGCAGCAGCAAGCACTGCTTTCACTGCATCCTCAAAGTTATGGTATGGTGCTTAATTTTGTGCACAGAGCATAGTAAGTGCTAAATCAACATTCACTCTTGAGCAATGAATTATGGCAGGGTTTTTTTAATTGTGGTAAACCCCACATAAAATTTACCATTTTAGCCACTTTCAAGTGTACAGCACAGCAGCACTACATTCACATTATTGTGCAACCAGTACTACCATTTTACACTGTATTTTTGTTCTCAGACTAATTCCTAATTTTGTTTTCAGACTAATTCCTAATTTTCCTAGTGATTTCCTCTTTTATCTATTGGTGATTTAGGAATGTATTGTTTAATTTCCACGTATCTGTGAATTTCCCAATTTCCCTCTGTTAGTGATACCCACTTTCATTCCACTCTAGTTCAGAGAACATACTTTAAATGACATCCATCGTTTTAAAGTTACTGAATCTTGTTTTACAGCCCAACATATAATCTATCCGGGAGAATGTTTCACATGTACTTGAGAACAATGTGTACTCATTTTTATTGAATGTGGTGTTCTATAGGTGTCTGTCCCTTAATGATTCAAAAGAGTCTATTTGCAACTAGATCACTTAAAAAAAAACAATTGCCAGTTATCTAAATCTTAAATTTTTCAAGGAATTCCCTGGTGGTCGAGTGGTTAGGACTTGCACTTTCAACTCTGTGGTTTGGGTTCAATCCCTGGTTGGGGAACTAAGATTCTGCACACTGCATGGTGCAGCCAAAAAACAGATTAAATAAATCTTAAATTTTTCATATTATCCCCCATTTTTATACTGACTAGTTACTCCATATATATATATGTGCATATATATATATATGGACTTCCCTGTTGGCTCAGATGGTAAAGTGTCTGCTTACAATCGGGAGACCTAGGTTCGATCCCTGGGTTGGGAAGATCCCTTGGAGAAGGAAATGGCAACCCACTCCAGTACTCTTGCTTGGAAAATCCCATGNTTGTGCATATATATATATATGGACTTCCCTATTGGCTCAGATGGTAAAGTGTCTGCTTACAATCGGGAGACCTAGGTTCGATCCCTGGGTTGGGAAGATCCCTTGGAGAAGGAAATGGCAACCCACTCCAGTACTCTTGCTTGGAAAATCCCATGGACGGAGGAGCCTGGTAGGCTACAATCCACAAGGTCGAAAAGAGTTGGACACAACTGAGCAACTTCACTTTACTTCATATATGTATAGATGAGGTCTTCTCTTTAAAAATAGAAATCTCAGTTTTAAGCACCATATTAAGAGTTGGTTTCTAAGAGTGACACGTACCGAAAAGGTTAGCAGAAAAGAGCATATATACTCACACAAGAGATTTCCTAACAGGTTCTGAAACATTAAATCCCCAGGCTTAGGTGAGTAAGAGGAGAGAAGAGCATTTGATACGTCATTTGATAGCATGACAGCTGACAAGGCCATCCCAAATTTCCCAAGGGAGCTGGGTTACACCCACAAGAGAAAAAGAAAACCCTATTAAGTACTGGTTCTTATTCAATGTAAAAACAGAAGGTGTAAGAGGGCTTGGGGTATAAAAAGCATGGGGAGTTTTTTTCTGCTACTGAATAAAGAAGTCAAGCTATAGAGAAGTAACACAGCAATAGTTTAAAATTTGGGTTTCATTTCAGCACTTCAAAATAAGCACAGGTACTTCACATTTGAATAGCACTTTCCAATCCACTAAGTGATTATACAAACGCTACCTTCTTTATTCCCCTACAAAACTTCTTTAAGACTGTTACTGTCGTGCCTACTTACAGATTCAGAAGCAAGGAAACTTCCAGGGTCACACAGTATGAAACAGAATCAATATTTGAATCTGAGCTTTTAACTCCAAATCCAGGGCTATTTCCACCAGGTCACAGCTACTGCTTTCTCATCGAATACACACAACTCTCTACGTACTTTAGACCTGTGTACACATAACTTGGGCTTCCCAGGTGGCTTAGTGAATAAAGAATCCACCTACAATTCAGGAGATGCAGGTTCGATCCCTGGGTCTGGAAGATCTCCTGGAGGGGGGCACAGCAATCTACTCCACTATTCTTGCCTGGAGAATTCCATGAACAGAGGAGATTGGCGGGCTACAGTCCATGGGGACGCATAGAGTCAGACACAACTGAAGTGACTTAGCACGTACGCACACATAACTTAGGAAAAAGATCTACAGAGGAAGCATACATATACCACACTTAATGATCCCAAAGTAACAGCAGAATAGCCTGAACAGAGAGCAGCAACTCGTCCTGGCACAGCGACACATACTAAGCAGGGGCTCCAGAAACAAAGAACAAAGAGGAAGAACCACATGCACTCCCAGAAGTAAGCCTGCTGCTGCTGCTGCTGCTAAGTTGCTTCAGTCGTGTCCGACTCTGTGCGACCCCATAGACGGCAGCCTACCAGGCTCCCCCGTCCCTGGGATTCTCCAGGCAAGAACACTGGAGTGGGTTGCCATTTCCTTCTCCAATGCATGAAAGTGAAAAGTGAAAGGGAAGTCGCTCAGTTGTGTCCAACTCTTAGCGACCCCATGGACTGCAGCCCACCAGGCTCCTCCGTCCATGGGATTTTCCAGCAAGAGTACTGGGGTGGGGTAGTAAGCCTACCTGTCAGCAATCCTTAGCTCTGAGAGCTAAGTACTTCCCACAGATGCCTATGGCAAGCTAAAGGTATGGTCAAAGTGGGAAAGAAGAAGAAGAAAAGGGGCAACTCGCAACCACTGAGGGAAACTAGCTGAAGGGTGAACAGAAACACTCTGTTACTATTTTTGCCACTTCCTGTGAATATATCATTATTCCAAAATGAAAAGAGGAAAAAGTGAAAAAGACGCACATAATGTGGACAAGAAGTTCACTGAACACCTAACGTGCCAGCCAATCTGCCAGATGCTGACTTCACTTTCACTTTTCTCTTTCATGCATTGGAGAAGGAAATGGCAACCCACTCCAGTATTCTTGCCTGGAGAATCCCAGGGATGGGGGAGCCTGGTGGGCTGCCGTCTATGGGGTCACACAGAGTCGGACACGACTGAAGTGACTTAGCAGCAGCAGCAGCTGTCAATGAGCTCCAGGTCCACTAGGGAGAGAAAGACAAGTGAACAGTCTATTTCAGCACAGTATACCGCAGTGCCTTCCTGGAAGATCAGCTACTTTTCTGATGACTCGTCAGAAGACAAAGAAAAAAGAGACTACAACAGTGAAACAAACGTTAAGGATGCCCCAGGGAAAGCTCTTACAGGAGCACTGCCATGAAAACACATGCTCTATTACTCTCACCCCCAAATCATTTTCTTTGCTTCTTATTCCTTGCTCCAGAAAGATTCAGACTGAAGACACAGAATCCGATGAACTGAGAAGACCTACAGTCAGAGAGCTTTCAATGATAAGGAATTCTGTGTAGGCTAAAGATAAAAAATTGAAAGGATTTACAGATTTATTTAATCATTGAATCTTACTAGGGTTCGTTTCATATCTTTTCAGTGCAGTGTAAGTGACCTAGCAGGGAAAAATAATTGGCAACATCAGCTAAGCAACAAGGACACTGAAAACACAACTTCACATATGGCTTCCAACCCATCAAGCATTCAACCAGATTTCAAGCATACAGACTTTAAATCTGTACTTTACTAAGCTTACACGTAACAGGTAGGGAAATTTTGCTATATTTCTCAGATCAACCATAATAGAGCACTGCTATTACCATAATACATTTTCATATTCATATTTTCTGAATTTAGGGAAAAAGTTTCCAAAAGAAAAGGACAAAAAGAGGTCTGTGCCTTGCCTATGTTAGTATGTACTGGACTGTACATAAAGATGCTCACTTTTCAAAGTGAGTCATGAGTGCCTCAATATTTTTCCAACATTGACTTACTCCTACTCATTACTAACATGGTTTTCTTTAAAATACAAAAAATAAACCTAACTCTAGTCCCACACTTAAACAAATCACTTAAGGGCTTCCCTGGTGGTTCAATGGTAAAGAATCTGCCTGACAGTGCAGAAGACACGGGTTCAGTCCCTGATCTGGGAAGATCCCACATGCCTCGGAACAGCTAAGCCAGAGCACAGCTAGCGCACCTGCACTCTGCTGCTGCTGCTGCTGCTGCTGCTGCTAAGTCACTTCAGTCGTGTCCGACTCTGTGTGACCCCATAGACGGCAGCCCACCAGGCTCCCCCGTCCCTGGGATTCTCCAGGCAAGAACACTGGAGTGGGTTGCCATTTCCTTCTCCAATGCATGAAAGAGAAAAGTGAAAGGGAAGTCGCTCAGTCTGTCCGACTGTTAGCGACCCCATGGACTGCAGCCCACCAGGCTACTCCGTCCATTGGATTTTCCAGGCAAGAGTACTGGGGTGGGGTGCCATTGCCTTCCCCGCACCTGCACCTGCACTCTAGAGCCCAGGAACCGCAACGACTGAAGCCCACGCACCCAAGACCTGCTGCTCTGCAACAAGAGAAGCCACCACCACAGGAAGCCGACGCATCGCAACCAGGGAGCAGCCCCTGCTCTCTGACCTGGAGAGGAGCCCCACTCTCCACAAGTAGAGAAAGGTCCGCACAGCAATGAAGACCCACACAGTCAAAAAAAACAGAGTGAATAAATAATTTTTTACACATCACTTAAGAATGTAATTTAATATAATCAAATACACATTTTAACACACCACTGATGAGAATAAAATTCATAACTATCTAGGACAATTTGGAAACATCTATCAATAAGCTTTCAATATTTGTCTTAATCCAAAAGGTCCAAAGCTAAAACTTCATCTAAGGAAATAATCTGTTAAGTACATTAAAATGTATAAAGTTGTTTACTGCAGCTGTTCATGAAAATTTGATGAAAATAAATGTTTCAGAAAAAGAAATTCTAAAAGACATTACAGTACATCCAAACAACAGCATACCATGAAGACACTGAAAACCAAGTGAGAACACACACTTCTTGGCCTGGAAAAATATATACGATCAATCCAGTGGGGGAAAAAAGCAAACTAGAAAACTACACATTTATGATTTTTTTGTTTGTTACATAAAAAGTAGTTACTTACATTCTTGATGCACAGAAAAAGTATGGAAAGAAACACACCAAAGCATTCACACACTTTTTCTACCATGAAAATGTACTATTTATGTAATTTTTAAAAAAATATGTTAAACCCAGAAATAAACATACACACCTACAATCAACTGACCTTCGACAAAGAAGGTGGAATACACAATAGAGAAAAGACAGTCTTTTCAGCAAGTGGTTGTTGGGAAAGCTGGACAGCTGCATGCAAATCAATGAAGTTAGAACACACGCTCAAACCATACAAAAAATAAACTCAAAATGGCTTAAAGACTTAAATACAAGACAGGACATCATAAAACTTCTAGAAGAGAACATGGCCGAACTCTCTGACCTAAGTCACAGCAAGGTTTCCTTAGGTCAGTCTCCCAAAAAGAAACAAATAGGATCTAATCAAACTTACAAGCCTTTGCACAGCAAAGGAAATCATAAACAAAATGAAAAGACAATGTTCAGAATGAGAGGAAAAATTTGCAAATACTGCTACCAAAAGGGGATTAATATCCAAAATATACAAACAGTTCTTACAACTCAATAACAAAAAAAACAAACAACCTAAACAAAAAATAGGCAGAAGGCTTAAATAGACATTTCTCCAAAGAAGACATGCAAATGGCCAACAGACACACGAAAAGCTGCTCAATACTGTCAACTATTAGAGAAATGCTAATCAAAACTACAATGACATATCACCTCACACTGGTCAGGATGACCAACAAAGTCTGTAAATAATAAATGCTGGAGAAGGTTTGGAGAAGAGGGAACCCTCCTACACTGTTGGTGAGAAAGTAAATTGGTACAGTCACTATGTAGAACAGTATGGAGTTTCCTTAAAAAAACTAAAACTACAGTTACCATACAATCCAGGAATCCCACTCCTTGTCATGTATCTGGAGAAAATTCTAATTTGAAAAGATACGTTCACCTCAATGTTCACAGCAGTGCTATTCACAATAACCAAGGCATAGAAACAAACTGAATGTCCACAGACAGATGAATGAAGATGTGGTACAGGGATGCCATGGAACACTACTCAGTCAGTAAGGAATCAAATAATGCCATTTGCAGCAACATGGATGAACCTAGACATTTCCATACTAACTGAAGTCTGACAGAGAAAGACAAGTATCAGGACATCACTTGTATGTGGAATCTAAAATATGATACAAGTGAACTTATCAACAAAACAGACTCACAGACACAGAAAATAAACTTATGTTTACCAAAAGGGAAAAGGGGTAAGGGAAGGACCAATTAGGAGTTTGGGATTAGCAGAGATATACTGCTGCTGCTACTGCTGCTGCTAAGCCATTTCAGTCGTGTCTGACTCTGTGTGACCCCAGAGACGGCAGCCCACCAGGCTCCCCTGTCCCTGGGATTCTCCAGGCAAGAGCACTGGAGTGGGTTGCCATTGCCTTCTCCAGAGATAAATTACTATATATAAAATACACAGCCAACAAGGTCCTTCTGTATGGTACAAGGAACTATACTCAATATGCTGTAATAAATCATAATGAAAAGAGTATGAGAAGATATATGGGTAATGGTATCACTTTGCTGTACACCAGAAACTAATACAACATTGTAAATCAACATACATCAATTTAAAAAATTTAAAAGAAAAGAAAATGCTAAAGTAACAGTGGTCCTGGGGAATTTCCTGGTGGTCCAATGGTTAAGAATTCCTCTTGCAACGTAGGGGATGTGGGTTCAACCCCTGGTCAGGGAACTAAAAACCCCACGTGCCACGGAGCAACTGAGCCTGCACACCACAACTCCTGAGCCTGTGAGCTCTGGAGTCCGTAATCTGCAACAAGAGAAGCTTGCGTGCCATAGCGAGACAAGAGCTTGCACACCACAGCGGGACCCAGCAGACAAAAGAATTTAATTAAATAAATAAATAACAGCGGTCGTAACAGAACATCACTGCCAGCCTGCACTCGCACAGGTTATCTGGAAGACCATTTAAGAAGCTAGCTTGCAGCTGCCTCTGGGAATGGGATGTGGAAGAATGATAAAAAGGGTGGAGGAAGGCTTACATTTCACTCTCTATCCTGGTGCATCTTTTAAACTTTCTTACCATGTACATATAGTATCTAGTCAAAGGAAATACACATTTTAAAATGTTAAGAAGTATGTTAATATTCTTTCTAGTATAAGTATAACTGGGTCCAATAAACACCAGAAAGTTATTTGTAAAGTCATAACGAACTAGAATCCTGAAACCGTAAGTATCGTCAGTTACTACACAGAACATTTTAAAAGCCAGTCATTCAGCAAGTTGTCCGTGTCCATCCCTACACTCATCTCTCTAAGACAGCACTGGTAACACCTATGGGGAAGCAAGGGCTTCCCAGGTGGTGCTAGTGGTAAAGAACCTGCCTGCCAGTGCAGGAGACCTAAGAGGCACGTGTTTGATCCCTGGAGGGCATGGCAACCCACTTCAGTGCTCTTGCCTGGAGAATCCCACGGACAAAGAGACTGGAGGGCTACAGTCCACAGTGTTGTAAAAAGTGGGAAAAGACTAAAGTGACTTAGTGTGCATGCAAAGGCAAGCAAGTGTATTTCCTAAGCTCTTTCAGTCTTGGAATTCTTGCAAAATCAAAAACTGGCAGCAACAACAAAAAACCCTCCCAGAAGTAATAAGAAAAAAGTGCTCAATTCATTTTTGATCACTGAACTATAGCCATGTTTTAATTCAAAAATAATAAGACAGAGTCATACATGTCTACAAAACTACTCTTAGGTCATGTGCTTCTATATAATTAGTTTTAAGTGTATTAACTACAGGATTCTCTTATTGCCATCTAGGTTTTGTTAAAATCTCTAAGAGGGTTAATCGACAATATCTCTCACAATATTAATGATACAATTTTCAACCCAAAATGTCAACTTATAAGAATTTATTCATATACATGCAAAATAATTACAGGATTATTCTTCACAGCATAGTTTTATAAATGCAAAAGACTAGAAAAAACTAAATGTTCCTTAATAGAGGGCTGAGTAAATTATGGTATGCTATATAACGGCATACTATTCAACTATACTCTTCATTTTCAAAAAACAAATGAAGAAGCCTTTAATGTACTGACATAGACTAATTTCCAAGATACATTAATGTAAAAAAAAAAAAAAGGCAAAATTCAATAGTCAACATCTGTACAAAAAAGGAGACTGGAGAGAAGGCATATATATATATATGCACTATTTCATACATATAATGAATAACACTGGGGTCTCCAGGGGAGGGTGGATGGCAGACAGGAGAAGAGGAAACCTGAATTTTAAATTATGTGTAAAAAATTATGTGAAAAAATAAATATTTTATAATTTTAAAAATTTAATGCATTTAACTAGAAGTTCTCTCTTCTTTCTAGGTAATTTAAACAAATGAATGGAACTTTCATATACAAGATTTAAACTTGTTCATAAGGCCCACAAGAATACCTCGGAGGTATGCTTTAAAAAAAATTTTACAACCAATAATTCATGTAATAAGCTTGCGACTACAGTAAAAATTATATAATTTTAATAATGCCATAACTATCCAGAAGCCATCTCAATGGCAACCAACTTTCCAAAAGCACAATGTCTAATTCCCACCCTCAAAATTCTAGCACTGAAAGATTAGTTGGTGACTCAAGTAAAGACCTGAAAATAGAGGAGTCTGGATTTTATGAAGACTCAGGGTTCCCTGTAAGTGGTTAGTTTCCGGCTTCTCTCGGCAAGGCTGCTTCCCTGGCCGCTCACATTAGACCACGGGGTTAACGTGGCTCCTGTCCACTGTCACAAGCTCGGTCTCCAGCTAACTCAGCTCTCTCACAAACGGAAGGCAACAGACAGGCCCCCGAGCGCCCAGCCGGGGAGTGTGGACCTGTTCAGGGCCTCAGATTCTTCAGATGAAAACAGGAAGGGACACATCCTTCCCCCACTTCCAGATGAGCAGCCCTTCCTTCTTCAGTCCCCCATATGGATTCAACATACCCAACAGGGCACTCTAACCATCTCTTCAACTGGCCCCCTTCCTTGGAGTGGAGGAGAAGGCAATGGCACCCCACTCTAGTACTCTTGCTTGGTAACTCCCATGGACAGAGGAGCCTGGTAGGCTACAGTCCATGGGGTCACGAAGAGTCAGACAACTGAATGACTTCACTTTCACTTTAATGCACTGGAGAAGGAAATGGCAACCCACTCCAGAGTCCTTGCCTGGAGAATCCCAGGGACAGGGGAGCCTGGTGGGCTGCCGTCTCTGGGGTCGCACAGAGTCGGACACGACTAAAATGACCTAGCAGCTTGGAGTGGTGCTCTTTGGGAACAGGGCTGTCAGCCCCACTTTCTGTCCTCAGGCACAAACAGTAAAGTTTACTGAGGATTCTGATCAGGGTACACAGTCCATTCTCTGCTAATTATCCAGATACACCCTAGAGTAACTCTCTTATTTTAACAGCAGTAGTTCTCCTTAAGGGCTCTCTGTTTTAGGCCCATTCTCATGAACATCTATGTACACACTTTCTGCATCCCCTTCAGTCACCCATGCCACCACAAAACAGATCTAGCAAGCTAATGATCACAAGTCTCATCTTCCAGGGCTTACTCACTCTTCCACGACTCCACAAAATAATCACTATACAATTCAGCTAAACACTGTTATCCTGTCTAAACAAATGCTTCTTTGGCAATTTCAGAAATCAACTCCAAATTCTGAAATGAATGAGAGGATAAAAAGATTTTTCCATCATGTCCACTTTATAAATGCACTCACAGGCCACTGGCATTCACCACCGTTAGGTGAGTTCAATCAGCAACAGGCTAAAATACCACCCTCTTCAGCCAACATCAACTCCACAGGGAACAGCGGGGCACGAGCACATTTATTTATTTTTTTTTCCACATTTATTTTTATAAAGGGCCACCCTCCTCTGAATGGGATCCCATGTCTGGACAGGGATCTATTAAATAATAGAAATACTTCATAAATCAGACTTTTTAGACAAAGATATAGCTTTAGATTAAGATACACACCAGGCCCAAAATCTCCATAAATAAGGCCAAAGGTAGCAAAAGAAAACAGTCAGCATCTCTCCTTCCCACTCTCCCTGGCATAAGCCATTATTCCTACTAAGGGAGGTCAAGCTCTAGCTGAATCACTCTGTTGGTTGACAATTAGCTTGAAAGCATTTCAAGTACTGGGTTTGCTCTGGCCTCTCTGATGCTACATCGTTCAGAAATAGAAAATATAAGAATAAAATAATGCCTTTCTTTGTTTTCACTGTTAATAATAAGGATCTGCTAAAATAAGCACTGGATGAATAACCAGGATAAAAGTGTTTATATAACAAGATGCTAAGAAATACCTACTTAGGAGTCAAAACCTACCAGAAAACAAAACAACGAAGGCCAACCTTTGAAATGAGCCTTCCCCTCCTGGGTATCTGGATGGCAGATTATAAGATGGACTCCCAAGGGAGGTCTGATCACTTAGGACAAGTAACATTAGACTTTTCGGAACACTAAAGAGTGTGAGGGAGGGAACTCCGAGAATACAGACTCAGAGAGAAAGATCAGATATTTTTCCACCAGTTAACAACGAAGGCCAACCTTTGAAATGAGCCTTCCCCTCCTGGGTATCTGGATGGCAGATTATAAGATGGACTCCCAAGGGAGGTCTGATCACTTAGGACAAGTAACATTAGACTTTTCGGAACACTAAAGAGTGTGAGGGAGGGAACTCCGAGAATACAGACTCAGAGAGAAAGATCAGATATTTTTCCACCAGTTAACTTTTGGGATTTCTAGGCAAAAGAAGAATTTTATGATGATACTTAATTTTCCTGTTAGAAAGTGATATACACTCATCACACAAATTTAAAATAATTTTTGAAATTAAGAGCATTTGTCAAAAATGAAAAGGCAAGATCTAGATATACAAATATCACATCTGAAGTGAGTAAAATTCCCAATTTAAAACTCATCATAATCATAAGTAACAAGTTAAAAATGTTTCAATCATCCATGAAATGAACCCCACACTGTGCACCCTGAGGTTTATCCATGTATCAAATGTCACATATAAAACAAATTCCTACGGCATCTGAAAGGTATCAATCCCCACATTTGGGAAGATGACTTAAAAGGACCTGAATTTTAAATCTTAAAGAACTTTATAATATATTGATCATTAATCTTTTAAGAATAACTTTCTGGAAATTCCATGGCAGTCCAGTGATTAAGACTTGGCACTTTCACTGCGGAGAGCCAGAGTTCAATCCCTGTTCAGGGAACTAAGATCCCTCAAGGTAAAGCCAGAAAAACAAAACAAAAACAAACAAAAAACCCCACAAGTTGCAAAGTACAGCCAAAGAAAAGATTAATTTTCTGCAATTACCCAAATATATTTGCAAAGATCTAAGTTTAGCTTCACAATTCAGTCAATAAAACTTAAGCACATCCCTTACACAGTACTGGACTGACTAGGCATTAGAGTGAATAGGGGAGAAAAGAAGGTTAGAAATTGAAAAACAAAGAAAAATACAGTCTATTCTGAAGGTCCTTATAATCTACCTTGGAAGAGACTAGACAAAATCTAAAGAAAGGGAACTCACATTTACTAAGTGTATCTTATGTGTCAGGCAGCAAAGCTATAATATATAACATTCATGAATCCTGTCACAAAGGAAGAAAACAGGGAGGGGCAGGAGGGTGCTGAAACTGAGGCGGGAGAGGTCAAAAACCCAAAGCACAACATACATGCCAAGTGATAACAGGATAAGCACAGTTTTCACTGTGCTGTGCTAACTCGCTTCAGTCTGACTGACTCTTCGCGACTCCGTGGACTGAAGCGCACCAGGCTCCTCCGTCCATGGGATTCTCTAGGCAAGAATCCTGGAGTGGGTTGCCATTTCCTATGCTAGGGGATCTTCCCGACCCCAGGATCAAACCTGTATCTTTTGTGTCTGCTGCACTGGCAGGCGGTTCTTTACCACCAGCGCCACCTGGCAAGACTGGCGCTGGGACAACTGGACAACCACGTACAGAACAACAAAGTTAGACCTGTACCTCGCAGCGTTCACACGGACTAACTCGAAATGGGCCACGAAGAAGAATGAAGAGCTGGGTCTACAAAACTCTAAGAAGAAAGCATAAGAATATATCTCCATGACCATAGATTTGGCAACAGACCCTAGATAGGACATGAAAAGCATGAAAAAATTGATTAATTGGATTTCATCAAAATTGCTAAGGACATTATCAAGAAAGTAAAAAGACAACCTACAGAATGAGTGGGAGAAAATGTCTGCAAATCATATATCTGGTAAGAGCTTAACACTCAGACTATTTCTGTTCAGTTCAGCTCAGTCGCTCAGTCGTGTCCGATTCTTTGCGACCCCATGAATTACAGCACACCAGGCCTCCCTGTCCATCACCAACTCCTGGAGTTCACTCAAACTCACATGCATCGAGTCAGTGTTGCCATCCAGCCATCTCATTCTGTCGTCCCCTTCTCCTCCTGCCTCCAATAAGACCTCCTAAAACTCTAAACCAAAAAGACGCACATGTGCTCCACTGCTGCAGTCATGTCCGACTCTTGGTGACTCTATGGAATGTAGCCCACCGGGCCCTTCTGTCCAAGGCATTCTCACAGTAGTTTAAAAATGAGCAAAGGCCCGTACCACAGCTACGGAAGCCTGTGCGCCTTAGCGCCCCAGGCTCTACAACAAGAGAAGCCACTGCAATGAGAAGCCCGCACACCACAACTAGAGAGGACCCTCCTCTCACCACAACGGAGAAAGCAACGTGCAGCAGTGAAACTCGGTGCCGCCAAAAATAAATAAATAGATACATAAAAGCGGACAAAGGAGAGCAGCAAGCTCTGACTGTACAGCACAGGGAACTATATTCAATACCTTATAGTAGGCTACCATGGAAAAAATATGAAAATATTATACATATGTATAACTGACACACTTTGTTGTATACCAGAAACACATTATAAATTAACTATACTTCAATTTTTTTTAATGGGCAAAGGATTTGCACGTATATTTCTCCAAGTGTCAATAAGCACAAGAAAACATGCTCAACACCTTAGTCAGTAGGGAAATAAAAATCAAAACCACGGTGAGTACTACTTCACACCTACTAAGATAGCTATTATTTTTTAAAAACAAACAGATAACAAGTGTTGACAAGGACATGGAAAAATTGAAACTCTTGTACAAAACTGCTGGAAATGTAAAAAGGTACAGCCACCGTGGAAAATTAGGCGGTTCCTCAAAAAGCTAAACACAGAACTCCTAGGTATACACTCAGAAGAATTAAAAACAGAGATTCAAACAAATTTGTGAACCAACATACATTATAGCCACAATAGTCAGAAAGTAGAAACAACCCAACTTCCAACAGCAGGTGAAGGGATAAATAAACTGGAGTGTCCATACAACTGAATATTATTAACGATTAAAAAGCCTCTTGATGAAAGTGAAAGAGAAAGCGAAAAAGTTGGCTTAAAGCTCAACATTCAGAAAACGAAAATCATGGCATCCGGTCCCATCACTTCATGGGAAATAGATGGGGATACAGTGGAAATAGTGTCAGACTTTATTTTGGGGGGCTCCAAAATCACTGCAGATGGTGACTGCAGCCATGAAATTAAAAGATGCTTACTCCTTGGAAGAAATTTATGACCAACCTAGATAGTATATTCAAAAGCAGAGACATTACTTTGCCGACTAAGGTCCGTCTAGTCAAGGCTATGGTTTTTCCTGTGGTCATGTATGGATGTGAGAGTTGGACTGTGAAGAAGGCTGAGCGCCGAAGAGTTGATGCTTTGAACTGTGGTGTTGGAGAAGACTCTTGAGAGTCCCTTGGACTGCAAGGAGATCCAACCAGTCCATTCTGAAGATCAGCCCTGGGATTTCTTTGGAAGGAATGATGCTAAAGCTGAAACTCCAGTACTTTGGCCACCTCATGCGAAGAGTTGACTCATTGGAAAAGACTCTGATGCTGGGAAGGATTGGGGGCAGGAGGAGAAGGGGATGACAGAGGATGAGATGGCTAGATAGCATCACGGACTCGATGAACATGAGTCTGAGTGAACTCCCAGAGATGGTGATGAACAGGGAGGCCTGGCGTGCTGCGATTCATGGGGTCTCAAAGAGTCGGACATGACTGAGCGACTGAACTGAACTGAACATTCTGACACAGGTTACAATATAAATGAACCTTGAAAATATTACGTTAAGTGAAATAAACTAGTCACAAAAGGACGTATAATTATTCCACTTTTATGAAATAGCCAGAATAGGCAAATTCATAGAGACCAGGGCCTGAGAAAGTAGGAAGAATGAGGATTTACTGCTTACAGAGTTTCTGTTTGGGGTGATGGAAAAGATTTGGAAACAGGCTGTGATGACTGCTGCCCAAAGTGAATGTTATTAATGCCACTCAACTGTATACTTTAAAACGGTTACAACAGCATATTTTGCCAAAGTAAAAAGAAAAAAAGAGTTTATATAAAGTCTTAAAGAGTCTGGCCTGTCCAAGGGTGGATCTCAAACCAAGGACTCAAGTCCAAAAGGGACTGTAGGTTCCCGGATCCAACCAACCCTCATGGAAACCCTCATGAGAAGACTGCATCCCTACATCCTTCCTAACCAGAGAAGAGGCCTCTCCAGATGCTGCCGGATGTTAGCGGTTGACTTTCCCCCAAGACTGCCCACTGACCTTTCCTGCAGGGAAAAATAACCTGTGCTGGAAAAAACAGAGATAAGTGGAAAGGAAACTGAAGAATCCAAGAGCCAAACTCTGCTACTTTGCAGCTGCATGACGGTGGACAGATCACTCAAGTGCTCTAACTAAGGCTCAACTTCCTCTCATTATAAAATGAAAACAGCATCTACCTGTAAGTGCGGCCCTAAGACCTGCCAAAAGAGCACCGGCGGCACCCAGCCTGGCGCCCGGCTCCTGCTGGGCGCTCAGTCCACGGTGGCGCTTACCACTGGGACAGCAGGTCTGCCGCCACCCTTGAGCCAGCCAGAGGCTCGGCAGGACATGGCTTCAGTCTGGAGAATTCTATGATCTTCCGAACTCAGATAAAACACAGATTTCAGAGAAGGAGCTGTTTCCATGCAGCTCAACGACTCTTGGAAAGACTGGCTTATTGTTTGCAGAATGAACCCAGCTACTCTACATTAGGAAGGAAGCTGCTAGACAATTCACTCCTCTCTAGACAACAAGCCTCTGTTCACATCGAAGCGCTGCCTCGACCCTGTGCTCTGTGGAGGAACTGAGCAGAAAGTCGCTTAGAAGGTCAGGCTCTGGTGGCCTCAGCATCACTTGAGGAATCTGTTAAAGACACAGATGTCTCACCCCTGCTACCAAACATTCCAGTCACCAGGTATTTTAGGAAAGGCCCTTGGGCACAACTGTTTAAAGAAACACTTGAAGGGAAGGTACAGAGATGTCCTAAGACTACATTCTGATGTTGACAGACAGACCAGTCTGCCTCACAAAGCAAGAGCTGTGTCTTCCTCCATGCCTATCGAAAAACACACTAGCTTTGGCAACACAGGGCATGCAAACCATGGAAGTGAAAGCGATCGCCTGCAGGTAATATCCAATTCAACCTATCTGTTCTATACTTCTCACAGGAAACAAAAAAAGTAAATTTTATTACCAGAACTTGGTAAAATTTTTGTCAAGCTCTCTTAAATTGCTGGGGTAATTATTAACTGATACAAGCTGTTGGTCAGCATTCAGGCAATATGTATCAAAAGTCACCCAACATTCTCACTTCTTGGAACTGATCCAAAGAAAACAACACAAAAAGCACACTACATGGCTTGTAATATAAAGTATTATATATCTTGATATATAATATATAAACATATATATATACACCTGCATATCAAGGATCCTGGTTTACCAGGAATTTCCTGGCAGTACAGTGGTTGGGAGTCCACTCTCACTGCCAAGGGCCCAGGTTCAATCTCTGGTCAGGGAGCTAAGACCCCACAGGTTGCAAGGCACAGCCGAAAAATAAGGATCCCAGCTTACCAAAATCTGCCATTATCAAATCAAATATAACAAAGCTATTAAAAATCAAAGTGATGCACACTATGTCATTACACTGGAGACGGAAATGGCACCCCACTCCAATACTCTTGCCTGGAAAATCTCACGGACAGAGGAACCTGGGGGGCTGCAGTCCATGGGGTCGCAAAGAGTCGGACACCACTGAGCGAATTCACTTTCACTTTCATTCATAAAACACAGAAGACCTAAAAAGACTGATTGAAAAACAGGGACATATGGACAGGACACTATGAAAAAACCTGGAAGTGGGGAGGGGGGCAGGGGGACAAATGGGTGAAAGGTATCAACAGGTACAAGCTTCTAGTTATAAAACAAATGTATGGCATGATGACCATAGTTTAACAATACTGTACTGTACATTTGAAAGTTTCTAATAGATTAAATTTTAAAAGTTCTCATCCAAGGAAAAAAAATTCTGTAAGGTGATGGATCTTGACTTATTGTGATCCCTTCACAATATACAAAAATACTGAATCAGTATGCTACACACTTGGAAACCAACATATTGTTACATGTCAATTTTACTTCAATACATACAAAAAACGTGTTTGGATTACAAAAAAAAAAAAAAAGAAGAAGAAGAAAAAACCCTGTGTTAGGATGGCTTGATATAGGTTTTCCCCTGTCTGGTCTCTCAACTTTCTGCATTACTGCCATATTATTGTAATAGGATTACAAATAAGTTTAACTCATTCTGCTTAGAAAGTTAACTGGACAACTGTTCTACAGGTAGAAGGCAGATTCACTGACCTCAGTCATACTGATGACAGGCTGAATGAAGATAAACGCACCCAATCATACCATGGTAGCAAGATGGGCATAGGCCAGTTCTAAATTTTCTTTCACAAAAAATCTTAACATATTTATTAACTATTAAACTTTAAATTTAAATTTTTTAAAAAGGAAGTATAAACACAATGAAGGAGAGAGGAAACCTGGTCTGGCGGATTTCACATGGCAAAAACGATCAGGCGACTTCAGAACCACAACTTCAATATAAAGTGTAAAGTTACGTTGCTAAGAGACAATTTACACAAAAAGAACATCAGGCTGAGAAACAGAAGGCCCAGTTCTCATCTTCGTTCCACCATGTACTGGGATTTAACTCCGAGGTCTTGGGTTCTCATTTGTAAATTGTCAGGATAATTGTGGTATTTCCACTGCCTACCTCATGGGATTTTTGAAGGGAACAAAGAAGATTAAGAATGTAAAAGTGTTTTGAAAATCCAGGGTTTGATGTTTGGGGCTGGTGTATGGGGATGATCCGGAGGGATGATGTGGGGTGGGAGGTGGGAGGGGGGGTTCATGTTTGGGAATTCATGTACACCCATGACGGATTCATGTCAATGTATGCCAAAACCAATACAGTACTGTAAAGTAAAATAAAGTAAAAAAAAAAAAAAGAAAAGAAAATCCAGGGTTTGTTCCCTCCAATCTGGCTGTTAGGATTATGAAGATGTTCCTACAAACAAGGGTAACCATGTTTAGGAGACACACTCCAAACTGATAATAAGAGGATGTATCGCCTCCCATGGGGATCAGCAGGATCTGGGGCCAGACCTTCCCCTTTACTTCCATGTTCAAACCTTTCAGGAGAATCTATGACTGTTACCTGGTAATTTTTTTAATTTGTAAAAGCAAATGCAGTCACTGACAAAATTAACATAGAATGCAGGACTTTCAAACTGGCTTTTCCAGATTTACCTTAGGATTGTTAAAAAATTGTGGCTACCCAGGCCCAACAAAGACTTAACTGTCCAAAATTTCTGGGTGGCTAGCAATAAATAAGACCAGGCCGTTTGTATTTTAAGACCCTCTCCAAGTGATTCTGGCAACATGATAATTGCTTTTTTTTTTGGCCACATCTTGTGGCATGCAGGATGTTAGCTCCCTGACCAGAATCGAACCCATTATCCCTGCGCTGGGAGCTCAGAGTCTTAACCACTGGACTCCAGGGAAGTCCCAGTTACTGCTATTATTATTACATTAACTCTTACCGTGAATACATGACAGGAGGTCCATACACTTACTCAGTATACGCCAGTCACTATTCTCAGCATCTCACATATATTATCTCACTTCATCCTCACACGGCCCTAAAAGAAGATGCTATTAACACTGCCTGCCCTTCACCCTCCTTCTGTAGATGAAATTATTAAAATACAAAGAGATGATCTAAATGGCCCATGGCCCAAAGCCACAGGGCTAGGAAGTGGCAGAACCAGAAAGCTCACATGTCTGAAAATCCTTGATACAGTTTCCTAACCTAAGACAGTAACTATATATTCTGGTCAGGTCATATAAAATTCTGCCTTATTTCATATATTATATTTAAAGGACCATAACAAACAAGAGTTGGCTAAAGAGAGCACAGTGATATCTAGTTTAGGTGATATCAGCTTAAACCACATAGGGACAAAGGGCCTAGGGCTGTTTACATACTTCAGCATCACAGGGACGGAATTTGTAACATTTTATCTGTGTCCTCCATTACACTGTGAGTCCTTGAACCGTGAGACCCATGTATGTCTTTTCAGCTATATCCTTGTGGTTCCTGAAAGTGAAAGTCGCTCAGTTGTGTCCAACTCTTTGCAACCCATGGACTATAGAGTCCATGGAATTCTCCAGGCCAGAATACTGGAGTAGGCAGTTGTTCCCTTCTCCTCAGGATCTTTCCAACCCAGGGATCAAACCCAGGTCTCCCACATGGCAGGCGGATTCTTGACCAGCTGAGCCACCAGGGAACTAAAGAGTTTAATAAATTAATCAATAAATCTAGAAAAGGCTCAATGACTGTCCTGGAAAATGAAAGACTATTTCATGGAAAAGAAACACATTCGAGTCATGTTGCTTCAGAGAGTTCTAAGATCAACAGGCAAAGGGGAGGGGCAGAGTGGAGACAGTCTAGAATATCTTTCCAGCAATCAAGACCTGTCCAGTGACAGGAAAGCAGGCTGCGGTTTGAGGCTCAAGACCAGAACACAGTAGACAAAAGGCAGGATGTTGGACTATGGGGCCTCTAAGAGCTCTTCCAAGGCTCCAGCCCTTTTATTCTAAGTTAAGATACACTGGTTTATTCCCTCACACTTTCTACAGAAACTGGTCACACAAGGCCAATAGTCCAAGCACAGAGGCTACTACAAAGGCTTCCACAAACTCCCAGGACCCTCAAGGACCTAGAGAAGAATAAACCACCAGGGGAACCTTCCCAGGAGGAAGGTAATGGATACAACAGGAATCAACAAGGAGTGAAGAGACTTCCAGGCAAGAAACAGGAGAAAAGTCAACAAAAGTATTAGGGAAGAAATGCTGCCATTTGAACACATCTGAGCTACATCTTCAGGGATGCCTGTGGGAAAGCGGACTCTGTGGAGATGCCGTAAGAATCCGAGGAGCAGGAGCATTCAGCCTGGCAGTACTGGTCTGAGCTCAAAGAGGTGAAGAAAGCCCTGCAGTGTGAAGACGCAGCTAACACTCAAGAAATCATGGGGCTAAAAAGAAAAGGCCTTCAGAGGTTAGTTAACCAAACACACACACTCTTTATGGATGCTGCCCTGGTTGCATTCAATAAAGAAAGTTTAGTTTACTTTCTTAAATTACATTTTACAAACCAAAGGCTGCATCATCAGCGATTCTGTTTTCAAACATTATTTTCTGCTACGGTCTATTCTTTTCACTGACTACCACACTTGCAATCATCAAAGTTGTTATCAAAACTCAGCTCTGAGCCTAATATGTTATCATCCCTTAAATGATTATAACATTTACCAATAATACTACGAAATAAAAAGCATTATCCATCAGTCTAAAAAGCTACAACTTTATAAGTAGAAGATTGTTAAGAATAAATGGAGTCTGAAAAAATTAATTTATGTCTCAGGTACAAAAAACTATCTCACCCAACTTATAAACTGTGAGATTGAGCCATCTAAAAAAAGGGCAGGGAGAAAATTAACAAAGGATTAAAGGGAAATAAATCTAAATCCCAAACCAGTGAACAAAACGTAACACATGTGAACAATAAACTTAATGGTCTTCTGGCCATTCATGTCTCAACATCCCTGTCAAACTATTTTAAGGATCTGAAATCTTGCTCTATAAAAAGCAAGTTCCCATCCTCTGAACTACACTTAAGAGATTCTATGGCAGTAGTTACTCAAGCATAAAAAACCAAGCTTCAGATTTGTGCTTCCTATTAGTACAAAAAAAATGTCTACCTCTTTCAGGTAAAGCTGAGCCTGTGGCCAAAATCTTGGCACTCTAGGAGATTGAGGTTTTCAGTTCTAACACTAATTTAAGGTGCAAAGGCTTTTTCCCTATTCACTACCACTTAGATTGTTAACATGGAGATAAAATATTTGACAACTCCACCACCAACAGTCTTCAAAGGATTTCTGACTTTGGTTAACCTTAGCTGGGAAAATACAAAACTACAGCTGAAAACTCCTCAACAAAAATTAAAACTTTAAAATCCTAAAACATCTACATGTTAGCTGATAAGCTATGAATTTCAGAAACTGAGCACTGAGTAACAGTTGCTTAAAAAGGTCCAACTACACAATCTTACAAAGATGGATAAGCAACCAGCTCACCAAAATTTAAATCTTTCTTAGCAAATGGAAAAGATAAATAATATCCAGTAACTCTGGGACACTGTGATGTTATTTTTCTTATCTATATGGTTTCTGCATCAATGTTACTATTCTCCACTCCCTTGACAAACAAAAGGAGCCCACTGTCCTGGATTTCTCTAAGAGGACAGTAAATGTCACAATAACAGTAATAAAAGCAACAATTTCTAAACCCATCATTTTTACCAGATTCTGGCACTCAAACAAGGTGTAAGGCACACGGCAGCAAGCAACTATTTCTCACTTCTGACTCTTCTGCATCACTGCCTCCCAAAGGACTAGAGAATCTAGAGCTCTGGATGTCACATCCACAAATTCAAGTATCATCTTTAAAGAGCTCGCAGGTTCTACAAATGGTCAACATTAATGAACGAACCTCACGACAGAGAAACTCACCCAGATATAATAAAACATGTTTCAAAGCTCCACCTAATTTTTGTTTTTAATTTTAGGAATAAACACAAGTTGTTGTTTTAAAATTATGTAATAAGTGAGACTCTGGAAAACCCCAGACTCATCCCGAGGGGCTTGGAAAACGAGAAAGCAAAATGTGATGAGTTCCATTGTACCCAACCAGGCTAACGTGCAAGATCACACACTCCTCTCCGTCAGAGCGTCCCTGCCAATACCGAAGAACAACAAAGGCAAGTTGAGGAGGCTGCACAAGGCTTAACTCAGCACTTGTCCGCTTTCCCAGCCTCCGAAGCAGGTCGCTGCGGGCCCGGGGACCTCCGGCACCCTGCGCATCCCGTCCGGCCCGCGCTCGGCTTTGTCTGGCCCGGCAGGACCCCTTCCCTCCCGATCTTTCTCCACACCCACCACTCGCCCAGTAGTAGTTGTGGGGGGTTTCTCCCTCTCGCCCCCTCCCCTCGCAAGCCCCGGGTCTTTTCAAAAGCGGCTTCTCCTACCAGGCCCGAGACTCGGGTCGGGAAGGGGGCCCGGGGTGGGGTCCGGGAGAGAAGAGAGAGGGGCACACAAAGCCAGGCTGACCCCAGAGCCACCCCCAGCTCCCTGCAAAGCAGCGTGGGATCAGCGATCTGCGGGCTGGATAAACAGTCCTCCGCTCCGTTCCCCGCCCAGCTCCAACCTAAGGGCCGCCCCCCTCCCCCCAAAGTGCACCCAAGAGCGGATGACAGCGCTGGACCTAGCCCCCACCCAGCCTCGGTGCCCACCACCGCGAGGGGGGCAAGGGGCCTGGGAGGCCTGGGGTCTACACACCCTCGCCCTAACCGAGCACTTACGGCCGTATTATTCGCTCCGGTTGCCTCTGCGGACCAGACGGCCGCCGCCTTCTCCTCCACCCCAATGAGGTTAAGCGCTCGGTGCGGGGATTAAAAAAAAAAAAAAATTAGAAGCCCAAAGCGCCTGCGCAATGAGGTCTCCCTTTTTTCCCTTACCGCCACGACCCGGCTGGACCATAGAGTGTGTAAACCGAGAGCAGAGAGGCGCCTGCTTCTCTATGGTAACGCCCAGCGCAGGCGCCGCCCTGGCTGCGACGGGATTCGGGACCTGCCAGTCCCCAGAGCTCTTGCCTACGCGGAGAACGTCAATTGGCCTTGATGGGGACCCGTAGGGAAAGGTTCTTTAAGAAAAGGGCGGCCAGGCTGGAGTTAGACCCCCGGCGAGTTGCGGCAAAACTCAGGCTAGGCAGAGAGGGTTGAATCTAAACGGCCATGGCAGTAGAGCACCAGAAAGCAGGGAGCGTAGAGCTCAGGAGGAACCAGGAAAGCTTGGGTAAAAGGCGTCCAGCCAGAACTTCCTCCGGTGGGGGCGAGGAGGTCTACTACCTGAGGGAACCGGCCTTTCACTTCTGGGTTACGCGCTTGGCGCACCCTCTGGGCGTCCAGGGCGAAGGAAATTGTGCCTTGCGACTCTCCGTACCGAGGCTCCCCCTTCACTTTTCGGGTAGGCGCGGGCGCTGGAGCCGGAAGCACAACTTTTTAACGGTTCTTTGCCCTCTTTGAAGCCGAGCCAGCCCTGGAGACGTCTTCTCCTGGAAGCCTCGGAGACCCTGGAGACTTTCTTCCTTGAGTGCCTGCACAGAACAGGCGGCTTCCATCCCCTCTCTCGTTTTTCTCTTGGAAGAAGTGTGGGAGAGTGTCTCAGAGGTTTAAAAGCTGTGGAAATTACAGGGCTCCCCTTTGAGGGTCTCGAAGGGCACACAGTTTTGCTGCGTCAGGCGCCTACCCTCACTGGTAATTTGACATTGAAAGCTTTCGTGAGATTGCACACTGCTCCGGGGAACCCACTCAGTATGAGTTGGCTTCCCTCCGTCTCGATTCTCATGCGCGGAGCTCCTGCTAGTGGGGTGTGTGGACACCCGTGAGATCTTACCTGTGAAGGTCCAGGACTTAGATGATGTGCTTGGAGAGACTCAGTTAAACAAGACTTATGTAGACTCCTCTGTGGAGTGCAAGAAAGGGAGCGGACTGTGGGCTGAAGGAGTAGCGATGGCAAGTAGGAGGTGACTCCTGTTTAGATCTAGGAGAAAGCACAAGCGACGTTTTGAAAACCGCTGGGTGGTGATAAAAGAGCTTTCCAGAGAAGATAGCATGGGGCAAGGGCTCAGGAGGCAGTGGACGTTTTACTGAGTGCAATGAAGAGAGCAGCCTAACTGAATTGGGGAAAAAAGAAAAAAAAGACAAGTGGAAAGCAATGTTGGTAACTAGGATGGGGAATGTTCAATTTTTTTAATGTTTCCGGCCCCACCACGTGGCATGTGGGATTTTAGTTCCTTGACCAGGGTAGAACCTGTGCCCCCTGCATTGAAGCTCATAGTTTTAACCACCGGACCGCCAGTTGGGTCCCAGGAATGTCTGATTTTTTACGTGATAAAATACACCTGACATAAAATTTACCATTCATTTTAAAGTGTATAGTTACGTACATTTACACTGCTGTGCTGCCGTCTTCAGAATTCAGCTGTAGGAATCTGGAGTTCTTTGCTCTTTAAACAGCCCAGTCCTATCCTGCCCCAGCCTCTGGCAACCACTCTTACTCTCTCTATAAATTTGACTGTTCAGGTTCCTCATGTAATTGGAATCATGTTCCTTTCGTGACTGACTTATTATACTATTTCACTGAGCATAATATCCTGCTTTCATGTTGAAGCAGGTGTCAGAATTTCTCTGCCCCGCCTTTTTTGCCACATTATTCATTGTAATAATCTATAAATTCTTTGGGGTCCTTTTTTGACCACACCCCACAGCATTCAGGATCTTAACCAACCAGGAAGGGAACCTCCTACAGTGGAAGCACTGAGTCTTAACCACTGGACTGTCAGAGACATCCCAGAATTACCTTGCTTTTTAAAATTAAATAATATTCCATTGTATGTATGAGATATATATATATATATATTCCCAAAATGAACCCTTGGGTTACTTATACCTTTTGGCTACTGTGAATAATGCTTCTGTGAACAAAAGTGTACAAATATCTCTTTGAACTCTGCTTTCAATAGGATAGGAAATATTTTGAAATCAGGTAGAGAGATCTACATTGTTTTAGGTCCTCAACTACGGGTAATAACATAGTGGAAGTACTGTTTTAGAAAGTGACCCTGAGTGTGGCAGCTCAATACAGTCTCCATTTATAGGAAGCATTTCGGAAGCTTTAATATATGCTAGGCATTGAACTACTGCTTTATGTAAATTATTGATATGTCATTGAATCCATAAAATAAACAGCCAGTTATTAACATCATTTTACAAGTGAGGAAACCAAGGTTCTGGGATACAGATGGGCTGAGGGGAAGCTCACCAACCATACATACACACAAGTGATAAGAAAACAAACTTCTACAGGAGCTGGGCACCCATGGGCAGTGACTATTCACTTCTTTGGACAAGAATGCTAAAAAACAATAGTTTACATGTGAGAGGGAGGTTTCACAGAAGAAAGAATAGGCTAACAGCAAGAGCTTCCACTCTCAAATTACTGATGTGTAAAAAAGCTTAACACAGCAAACCTGCATCTTCCAAGTTTCCTAAAAGAACACTCAAGTTTTAGTCCAGGCCTACACATTGCGCTTAAAAATTATAAAATTCCAGGTAAGTAGATCTTTGTCTATAATAGAGAAAATAATGAGACACACCATTCCCTACTCAACACTTAATCTTTAACTTTTGCTCTCTCAAAAATCCTGTGAGGTCATTTGAAGCAATGAGCTCCATTTAGCAGATGAGTAAATAGAAGACCAGAAAGAAGAAATGATTTGCCCAACGCCTAATGGCTGATTGGTACCAAGGCTGCAACTGAAACCTGAGCCTGTAGAATTCCGACTCTGTGCTTTGGGCGTTCTTAACGCAGTCTGAGTGGCCAGTCTGTTCAATTAGTTTCACCTTCCTCAGGGGCACGGCCCAACTCCTAAGAAGCTAGTGTCAGTTAAACAAGGAGTCAGAGAACTACTCTGTACTGATTGTGCGCCAACCACTGAGCAAAGTAAGAAAAAAAATCTTTGTTTTTGGGAAGAGGAGATAGAAAGCAGAGTANGATATATATATATATATATTCCCAAAATGAACCCTTGGGTTACTTATACCTTTTGGCTACTGTGAATAATGCTTCTGTGAACAAAAGTGTACAAATATCTCTTTGAACTCTGCTTTCAATAGGATAGGAAATATTTTGAAATCAGGTAGAGAGATCTACATTGTTTTAGGTCCTCAACTACGGGTAATAACATAGTGGAAGTACTGTTTTAGAAAGTGACCCTGAGTGTGGCAGCTCAATACAGTCTCCATTTATAGGAAGCATTTCGGAAGCTTTAATATATGCTAGGCATTGAACTACTGCTTTATGTAAATTATTGATATGTCATTGAATCCATAAAATAAACAGCCAGTTATTAACATCATTTTACAAGTGAGGAAACCAAGGTTCTGGGATACAGATGGGCTGAGGGGAAGCTCACCAACCATACATACACACAAGTGATAAGAAAACAAACTTCTACAGGAGCTGGGCACCCATGGGCAGAATTTTGGCTTTAAGTAAGATGGGAAGCCACTGTCAGGTTTTTAAGCAGAGGAGAAACATGATTTGACTTCTATTTATTTATTTAATTGAAGTACAGTTGATTTACAATTGTGTTACTTTCTGCTGTGTACCAAAGTAAATCAGTTATATATACATTCTTTTTCATATTTACCATTATGATTTATCACAGGATATTGAATTAGTTCCCTGTGCTATACAACAGGACCTTGTTTATCGATTTCTGTTTTTATAGACTCACTTTAGCTTCTATTTTGAGAATAGATTGTAGGGGAGCAAGAGGGGGACAACTTAGGAGACTAGTAAAATACTACAAGTGAGAGACAGGTGACTTGGGAAAAGTACACATAGTGGAACGGCAAGGTGTCTGTGTACCCTCAGGCACACGGATTTGATGGCTCAGTTCTTGTAGGGAATGAGACAGAGTCCAGAGTGATTCCCAAGATTTTTTACCAAGAGCAGTTTGAAGTTGCTATTTATTGAAACGGAGAAACTTATTGAAGTTGGGAATGAGAAGAGACAACTTTGGAGATGCATATCAAATTAACACATGGAAATATCAAGAAGAAAGTTAGGCATATGAACCTGGAATTCCAAAAAAAAGGTGCAGGCTTTGGGCATGTCGTGAGAGATGCCAGCATTTAGAGAACATTGTAGCCATGAGATCATCTAGATAAATAGAAATTTGAAAAAATTATCTAAGAACTGAGCCCTGGGGCATTGTAGCATTTAGGGATCAAGATGGTAATGAAACTAGGAAAGGAAATAGAAAGCAGCAACTGAAATAAGAGGAAAAGCAACCAAGTCAGTTAAGTCACCCTTGGAGAGGGAATTGGTGCCAGGATCCTTCTGGATGCTCAAGTCTCTTATTTTAATAACAACATAGTATTTACATATAACCTATGTACATATCCTCCCATATACTTTAAACCATCTTTGCTTATATTACCTAATGCAATGTAAATGCTATGTAAATAGTTGCCAGAACATGAAAAAAATCAGGTTTTGGTTTCTGGAACATTCTATAATTTTTTTAAAAAATATCTTTGATCCCTGATTGGTTGAATCTGTGAATGCAAAACTTGAGAATACAAAAGGATATCTGAACTCACCAGCTGTAATTGACTGTTGGCTACAGCCTTGCAATGCTGAGGATGAAAGCCTGCTTGGAACTGGTTCAAAAGATAACTGTAGGAACAGAAGTGGGGATAGGGGGTCAACAGGTAATTTGGAGGAGTTTAAGGTGGGGGGCAGAAAAACCGGGTGATAAAGTGATAGGTAGGCTTGAAAGAGTTGTTTCTAATTATTTACACCCACAAATATTTTAGTATTGTAAAAAGACAATTTTTTAATAAACATAACCTCAATGCCATTATCATGCTTGAAAAATTAACGGTATAGTACATCCCTCAGTATCCATGGGAGATTGGTTCCAGAACTTGCAGCAGTTAATAAAATCCATAGATGCTTAAGTCTCACAGTTGGCCCTCCAAATCCAGGGTTCCATATCCATGGATTTAACCAACCTCAGATCCATGCGTAAATGGACCCATGCAGTTCAACTGTAATAACTGGTATTATCACTACCCTGTCAATCTTCAAATTTCCCTAATTATCCCATAATTTTTCTTGCTACCATGTGTATTGACATATAATTCATATTAAATATAATCCATCCACTTAAAGTATGCAGTTCGATAGTCTTCAGTACATTTAAAGAGATATATAATCATCACCCACCCCCCGAAATCCCTATACTCATTGGCAGTCACTACCCAGTTGTAGGCAACCACCAATCTACTTTTTATCTGTAGATTTGCCTATTCTGAACATTTTATGTAAATGGAATTGTGCAATATATGACTGGCTTCTTTTACTTAGCATGTTTTGAAAAGTCATCTACATTGTAACATGCCATGTTACCTCATTCCTTTTTATTGTCAAAATTCCATTATGTATGTAAGCTACATTTAGCTTATCCATTCATTAGCTGATAGACATTAGGTTGTTTCAAACCACTTTTTGGTTATTATACATAATGGCATTCTGAACATTCTATTACAAGATTTTATTTGAACATGATATAAATCGTAACAATGTTCTTAAGTCAGTATCCCAAGGCAAAAGGAATAAAAGCAAAAATAAGCAAATGGAACTTTATCTAACTTAAAAGCTTTTGCACAGCAAAGGAAACTAGAAACAAAACGAAAAGGCAACCTACAGAATGAGAGAAAATATTTGCAAACCATGTAACCGACAAGGGCTTAGTTTCCAAAACATACAAACAGCTCATACAACTCAATAACAAACAACCCAATCATAAAATGAGCAGAAGTCCTAAATAGACAATTCTCCAAAAAAGGCATACAGATGGCCAACATGCACATGAAAAGATGCTCAGTATTGCTAACTGTTACAGAAATACAAATGAAAGCTACAATGAGGTACCACCTCACACTGGTCAGAATGACCACCATTAAACAGTCTACAAATAACAAATAATGGAGAGGGTATGGAGAAAAATGAAACTTCCTACACTGTTGGTGGGAATGTAAGTTGGTACACTATGAAAAACTGTATTGAGAGCCCTCAAAAAACTAAAAAAGTGCTACCATATGATCCAACAATCCCACTCCTGAGAATATACCTGAAGAAAACTATAATTCAAAGAGATACATGCACCCCTATGTCTGTAGAAGCACTGTCCACAATAGCCAAGACACGGGAACAATCTAAACATCCATCAGTTCAGTTCAGTCCCTCAGTTGTGTTCAACTCTTTGTGACCTCATGAACCGCAGCACGCCATGCCTCCCTGTCCATCACCAACTCTCAGAGTCCACCCAAACTCATGTCCATCAAGTCGATGATGCCATCCAATGATCTCAACCTCTGTCGTCCCCTTCTCCTCCTGCCTTCAATCTTTCCCAGCATCAGGGTCTTTTCCAATGAGTCAGCTATTCACATCAGGTGGCCAAAGTATTGGAGTTTCAGCTTCAAAATCAGACCTTCCAATGAACACCCAGGACTGATCTCCTTTAGGGTGGACGGGTTGGATCTCCTTGCAGTCCAAGGGACTCTCAAGAGTCTTCTCCAACACCACAGTTCAAAAGCATCAATTCTGTGGTGCTCAGCTTCCTTTATAGTCCAACTCTCAAATCCATACATGACCACTGGAAAAACCATAGCCTTGACTAGACGGACTTTTGTTGGCAAAGTAATGTCTCTGCTTTTCAATATGCTGTCTAGCTTGGTCATAACTTTCCTTCCAAGGAGTAAGTATCTTTTAATTTCATGGCTGCAATCACTATCTGCAGTGATTTGAGAGCCCAGAAAAATAAAGTCAGCCACTGTTTCCACTGTTTCCCCATTTATCTGCCATGAGGTGATGGGACCAGATGCCATGATCTTAGTTTTCTGAATGTTGAGCTTTAAGCCAACTTTTTCACTCTCCACTTTCACTTTCATCAAGAGGCTGTTTAGTTCTCCTTCACTTTCTGCCATAAGGGTGGTGTCATCTGCATATCTGAGGTTATTGATATTTCTCCCAGCAATCTTGATTCCAGCTTGTGCTTCTTCCAGCCCAGCGTTTCTCATGATGTACTCTGCATATAAGTTAAATAAGCAGGGTGACAATATACAGCCTTGACGTATTCCTTTCCCTATTTGGAACCAGTCTGTTGTTCCATATCCAGTTCTAACTTTTGCTTCCTGACCTGCATACAGGTTTCTCAAGAGGCAGTTCAGGTGGTCTGGTATTCCCATCTCTTTCAGAATTTTCCAAAGTTGATTGTGATCCACACAGTCAAAGGCTCTGGCATAGTCAATAAGGCAGAAATAGATGCTTTTCTGGAACTCTTGCTTTTTCGATGATCCAGCAGATGTTGGCAATTTGACCTCTGGTTTCTCTGCCGTTTCTAAAGCCAGCTTGAACATCTGGAAGTTCACAGTTCACATATTGCTGAAGCCTGACTTGGAGAATTTTAAGCATTATTTTACTAGTGTGTGAGATGAGTACAATTGCGGGGTATCCATAGACAGATAAATAGATAAAGATGGTGTGTGTGTGTGTGTGTGTAATGGAATACCATTCAGCCATAAAAAATAATGAAATTATGCCATTGGTGGCAATGTGGCTGCAACTAGAGATTATTATCCTAAGTGAAGTCAGAAAGAGAAAGACAAATACCATCTGATATCACTTATATGTATCATCCAAGATATGGCACAGGGCCTCACTGGTGGCTAAGTAGTGAAGAGTCTGCTTGCCAGTGCAGGAGACATCAGTTCGATCCCTGGTCTGGGGAGATGCTATATGCCTTGGAGCAACTAAGCCTGAGCACAGCTATTAAGCCTGTGCTCCCAAGCCTGGGAACTGAAGCTATTGAGCCCATACACTGCAACACTGAAGCTGAATGTCTCTAGAGCCCATGATCCACAAGGGAAGCCACCACAGTGAGAAGCCCATGCACCATAGCTAGATAGTAGCCCCCAGTCACCACAGCTACAGAAAATCCCACGCAGCAACGAAGACTCAGCATGGCCAAAAAGTATATGTGGCACAAATGAACCTATTTATAAAACTGAAAAAGACTCATAGCTGTAGAGAAGAGACTTGTGGTTGCCAAGAGGTTGGGGGAGAGGGGTGGACTGGGAGTTTGAGGTTGGTAGATGCAAACCATTACATTTAGAATGGATTAACAACAGGGCCCTAATATAAGAAAAGAATGTACACATGTGTATAACTGAGTCACTGCTGTATAACACAGACTGGCACAGCATTGTAAATCAACTATACTTCAATAAAAAGAAAACAATTGGCCATAAATATACGGGTTTATTTCTGAACTGCAAATTCTATTCCACTGATATGTGTTCTTACATATGTGCCAGTACTATACCATTTTGATTACTGTAGGTTTGTATTAAGTTTTTAAAATCAAGCAATGTAAGTCCTTCAACTTTATTTTCTTTTTTGGATTGTTTTGGTATTTGGAGTTTCTTGAATTTCCATATAAATTTTGCTATCAGCCTGTCCATTTCTGCAAAAAAGGCAGTTGTAGTTTTGATAAGAATTGCTTTGGCTCTGTAGAGCAGTTTGGAGATTTTTGCCCCTTGATATTAAGTCTTCAGATTCCTGAATGTGGAATATCTTTCCATTTATCTGACTTATCTTCATTACTTTTAACAATGTGTAGTTTTTATAGTATCTATTCCTATATATCTTCTCTTTTGGTACTGTTATAAATGGAGTTTTCTTTTTTATATGTAATTCTATTTTGTATTTATTTGGCTGTTCTGTTCTTCATTGCTTTAGTTGCGGGGGTTGGGGCAGGTGTGGAACGTGTCTCTAGCTGCGGTGCACAGGCTTCTCACTGTAGTTGATTCCCCTTCCGTGGAGCACAGGCTCTAGGCACGCGAACTTCAGTAGTTAGGGCACATGGGCTCTGTAGCTGTGGCTCGCAGGCTCTAGAGCACAGGCCAGTAGTTGTGGCGCATAGGCTTAGTTGCTCCTCAGCATGTGGGATCTTCCCGGCCCAGGAACTGAACTCATGTCTCCCCTGGGGCTGCATTCTTGTACATATGGTGGGACTGTGGAAGTGACATTTCCCAGATGGGATGCAGACAGCAGAGGTAAGCACTGGTTCACCCCACCAGCAGCCTGACTGCAGCGGTGGCGGCAACGCCAAGGAGGGAGGCTGAGTCTGGGGTTGTAGCTCGGCTCTGGGCCGCTGCCGATGTAGCCGCCTCCCTGGAATTGTTTTCTTAATTTCACTTGCAGAATGTTCACTGGGAGTGAACATAGAAATGTAATTAATTTGTGCATATTAATCGTGTATCCTGCAACCTTGCTGGACTCACTTATTAGATTCTTAGTGGCATTCTTGGCATTTTCTATATACAAAGTCATGTCATCTGTATATTGATTTCTTTTTTTTTTTTTTTTTTATAGAAATGTAATTAATTTGTGCATATTAATCGTGTATCCTGCAACCTTGCTGGACTCACTTATTAGATTCTTAGTGGCATTCTTGGCATTTTCTATATACAAAGTCATGTCATCTGTATATTGATTTCTTTTTTTTTTTTTTTTTGGTCGTGCTACACAGCCTCCAGGATCTCAGTTCCCTGACCAGGGACTGAACCTGGGCCACAGCAGTGAAAGCCCAGAATTCTAACCACTAGGCCACCAGGGAACTCTTAAGGAAACCTATATTCTTTCTTATTCTTCCTTTCCAATCTGGATCCCTTTTATTTCATTTTCTTGTCTAATTTTCCCAACTAGGACCTCTGGTACAATGTTGAATAGAAGTGTTGAGAATGGACGTCCTTGTCTCGTTCATGATCTTAGGAGAGACCATTCAGGCTTTTACTATTATATGTTAGCTGTGGGTTTTTCATGTATGGCCATTATCAGATTGAGGATGGTCTCTTCTTAGTTTGTCTAGAATGGTATTAATATTGTGTATTACATTGATTTTTATGTCAGACCAAGCTTGGATAAGTCACCTGGTCATGTATAGAAACCTTTTAATATGTTGCTTAGTTTTTTATTTGCTGGTATGTGGTTGAAGACTTTTGCATCTATATTCATAAGATATATTGGTCTCTAATTTTCTCAAGATGTCTTTGTTTCGGTACCAGGATAATAATGGCCATATAGAATGAATTGAGTTGATTTAAAAAGTGTTCCCTCCTCTCTTGTTTTGGAAGAGTTTTTAAATATTGCTCTTTATTCTGTTCTAAATGTTTCAACTGTGTGCTCTACTATGCTTAGACGTTCAGTCATGTCCGACTCTTACCACTGCATAGACTGTAGCCTGCCAGGCTCCTCTGTCCATGGGATTCTGCGGCAAGAATACTGGAGTGAGTTTCCAGTTCCTTCTCCAAATGTTTCAATTACTCACTCATTAAAAGGAATAAAATAATCCATCATGGACAGACCTGGAGATTATTATGCTAAGTGAAGTCAGTCAGGCAGAAAAAGATAAATATCATATGATACCGCTTATATGTGGGATCTAACAAACTTCAGTTCAGTTCACTCGCTCAGTCGTGTCCGACTCTTTGCGACCCCATGAGTTGCAGCACGCCAGGCCTCCCTGTCCATCACCAACTCCCAAAGTTCACTCAGACTCACAGCCATCGAGTCAGTGATACCATCCAGCCATCTCATCCTCGGTCGTCCCCTTCTCCTCCTGCCCCCAATCACTCTCAGCATCAGAGGCTTTTCCAATGAGTCAACTCTTCGCATGAGGTGGCCAAAGTACC
>SJYX01005579.1:233222-273677 GCA_006410675.1 Oreotragus oreotragus | reverse complement strand
GACACTGTTTCCACTGTTTCCCCATCTATTTCCCATGAAGTGATGGGACTGGATGCCATAATCTTCGTTTTCTGAATGTTGAGCTTTAAGCCAACTTTTTCGCTCTCCTCTTTCACTTTCATCAAGAGGCTTTTTAGCTCCTCCTCACTTTCTGCCATAAGGGTGGTGTCATCAGCATATCTGATAAGGTTGGTATTAATGTACCTTTTTTCTTTTTTTTTTTTTAAGCAATTTGTTCAAATCAGGATCTAAACAATGCCAATACATGTCATTTGACTTGTCTCTCAGATCTTTTTTAATGTGTATATTTCCACCCTCAATCTCATTTTTCCTTGGTACTTATTTATTGAAGAAGCCAAGTCATTTGTCCTGTAGGTTTCCCACATTCTAGATTTTTCTGATTATATTCCTGGGAGCCTCTAACATATTCTTCTACCTCCTAGACACTTGATAGTTATGTATGCTTTATTCTGACTCAGATTTGAATTTTCTGGCAAAACTACTTCACATATCCATCAGGAGTCACATCACTGCCTATAGTCTCTTTTTGTGAAGTTGACAGTCATCGCCGAGTACTGCCTAGATTCTTTATCACAATTGGAACTAGTCCATTTGAAGGTAGACTAAGGAAGGCAAAGTAACTGGGCGACCATTGATCCATAGTACGTGAGATTTTTTTTGAAGTTCTCTTTTGGGGATCATGACATCCTACATTATTTTTAGAGCCTTCAAGTCAGGAGATGAGATCTACTCACAATTCTGCCACGGACTGGCTGAGCATCCTTAGCAAATCATCTTCTTTTTTGGGCTTCAGTTTTCCTATCCATATAATGGGTACGTAAACTATGGAGGACTGCTTTTAGTGAACTTAACTTCTACCAAAAATCATTTGGCTGGGTTAAAAAGGATATACTTACAATATATTATCCTTCCCCTCACAGGTTCATTTCAAAGGCAGTTTATTGATCATTAAATCCTGTCCTGTATATAATAAAGTCAGTTAAAAAAGTATTGTGAGAGCAGGGAGATTGTGCCTAAAGCCTTGGTTCCTGGATTCTAGTTCTGGTTGTGCTTGCTCTCCACTGGTCATACTCTCTCTCCAGATCCTGCTGCTGCTGCTGCTGCTAAGTTGCTTCAGTCGTGCTACCCCATAGACGACAGCCCACCAGGTTCCCCCGTCCCTGGGATTCTCCAGGCAAGAACACTGGAGTGGGTTGCCATTTCCTTCTCCAGTGCATGAAAGTGAAAAGTGAAAGTGAAGTCACTCAGTCATGTCCTATGCACAGAATAAAAGATTGCACTAGTAATCTCTATAGCTCTACAACAGAGACTTCCCTAGTGGTTCAGTGGCTAAGACTCCAAGCTCCCATTGCAGGGGGCCTGGGTTCAATGCCTGGCCGGGGAACTAGATCCCAGATCCCACATGCTGCAACTAAGAGTTGACCTGCTGCAACTAAAGATCCTGCATGCTGTAACTAAGACCTGATGCAGCCAAAGAAATTTTTTTTAAAGCCCTACAAGGACCTTTATAATTTTAAGTATTTTCTTGATTTTTTCACAGTTTTAAGGATGACATTTTAATTAACATCTTCAACTCTACCTTTTTTTTCTCCTTTATAAACATTGAAGTATAAGTTGATTTACAATATCATTTTAGTTTCAGATGTACAGCATAGTGATCCAGTTATACATGTATATGTATATATTGTCAAATTCTTTTCCCTTATAGTTATTACAGAATGTCGAGTATAGTTCCCTGTGCTATACAGTAGGTCCTTGTTATTTATTTTATATATGTATGTCACTTCACTCATGTCCGACTCTCTGAAACCTTATGGACTGTATGTAGTCCACTGGGGTCTTCTGTCCATGGGATTCTCCAGGCAAGAATACTGGAGTGGGTTGCCATTTCTTCCTCCAGGGGATTTTCCCAACCCACGGATCGAACCCACATCTCTCATGCCTCCTGTATTTATCACTACTGCCACCTGGAAAGCCCTGTTTTATAGTGTGCATATGTTGATCCCAACCTCTTAATTTATCCAGCCCCATTCCCCTTTCCCTTTGGATAACCATGAGTTGTTTTCTACGTCTCTGAGTCTCTATTTTGTATGTTAGTTCATTTGTATCAGTTTTTTAGATTCCACATATAAGCAATGTCATATATTTGCCTTTGTCTGGCTTAATTCATTCAGTGTGACAAGCTCTACATCCATTCATGTTGCTGCAAATGGTATTATTTCATTCTTTTTTATCAGCTCTACTTGTTTTTATCTGCTTTCTGTTTATGTTTTACTTAACAACTGGTTAATGGGTACCTAGGCACCAGCTCACATAGGCAGTTCAGCTTGGGCATAGAAAATGTTCTGGAAACAAACACATCAAAATATCACTAACTGATTATGTCTGGGTGGTAAAATTATTTGTCATTTTTAAAAAACAAATGTTTGTATTCTTCATTTTATTCTATTAACATATATTTTTGTAATTTTTATGTTATTCTTAAGGATTTGATAGCATATGTCTGATTGCATGACCTAACAAACAGAAATCACTAAATGCTGAGTGGAAAGATTTCTTTGTCTTCCTATGACTCAGTTAGGCAGTATATTCCAGTCTAGGTTAACCTAAATACTTTGGTAATAGGTAGTTACTTCTAACTAGATAGCTTTTCTTAATCTTCAGTAATCTCAGTGAAAAAGAAAACATTGTGTGCCTCCAGAAATTAAAATTCAGCAAGAACAGCAGCAACATATACTTTGCACATTGGTGTCATAGCCCCTTGAAATCTGGATTTGTCAACTGGGGGAACAGTTTTTTCTTTGCTACAGAAGTGCTGTGTGTTACAGAAATGTGTAGGCAAAGGTGGGGTGTGTCTCTGCATGTGATGAAAACAGGAGGTTGGAAACTAGTTTGCTTAATCATGTTGGTAACCACTCCCTGGAGAGCAATTACGCTTATTACTTGACTTTCCAGTAAGCGTCACCTACCTGAGGAGATAACACAGGCCTGCCTCTCCTGGGTTTCCTCACCTGTCAAAGTGCTCTGCTGCTGGAGTGCCCCTCCCCAAACACCACAGTAGCAGTTACTGGAGCCCTGGTAGAGGAGGGGCTGCCCCCATAGCTGGCCACACGGACAAGTCGCTCAGTCCCAAGCACCAGAGCCAGTTCACTTTTAATGGAGAGGACAGTTCTGGTTTCCAGTGTTGTCACAACTAGTGCAATTGATGTTACAAAAACCAGCTTCTCAGTAACAAAGGTTGTATGAAATTCAGTGTTCTTACCCTCAGAAGCTTGACAAATCCAGGTGGTTTGATGGGTAACTCTGCTACAAAACAAATGACCAAATAATCCTTTGAAGCTTCCCTGTCATCCAGTGTGTCAAAATCTGGATCTACTCAGGCTTTTTGAAGGTCATTCCTCACACCTCCATAAGGTCAAATGGCATATTCCAAAACATAACCAGACATAACATTTTCGTTTTAGAATTTCTTTTTGAACATCCATCTGTGAGGTCTCTCGAGCAACACTGGTTCGTGACAACTTACAGACCAACTTGTGCCACTGCCTGCTCTGCCCGTCCAAACACGAAGAACTGTTTAGAGAAGTCACTGGCAAGTGCAGGGGCAATCTGCTTGCATTTATGCATGCGTGCGTCCTCAGTTGCTTCAGTCATGTCTGATTCTTTGCCACCTGATGGACTGTAGCCTGCTAGGCTCCTCTGTCCATGGGATTCTTCAGGCAAGAATACTGTGGTGGGTTGTCGTGCCCTCCTCCAGGGGATCTTCCTGACCCAAGAATTGAACCCATGTCTCTTGCATCTCCAGCACTGCAGGCAGATTCTTTATCGATGAGCCACTTTATCAAAGTCCACTTGCATTTATACATCATCCAATAGCCTCTCTTTAGATAGAACCTGATGTGCCTCTGGGTAAGCATAGCTGGAAAGACACAGTTTTTACACTCAAGGATGTCAGTTTGGTATGGAAAACAAGAATCATTGGTCTATACACTTACTGTAATGATGGAACAGAAAGCAGGGTACTTCGCGGGTGTGGGTGGGTCAACAAAAGCTGAGGAGGAGTGAAAGAGAATGTTCCTGAGCCTAAACCAAATAAACAAAGCACTGGAAACTTACCATTATGACATCAGATTCTCAGAACTAGAATGATGATTTAGACAGGTTCCTATATTGGATAGGGTTTATTTATTCTCATACTTTTAAGCAACTCTAAATATTTTCATTTTAACAAGTCATTTGGAGTTTTACATAATATTTTAAAATTGGGCACATTTTGCTAGATGGACCATCTCACACACACACACACACACACACACAAACACATTTCACCGTCAGATAGCAAAGTGAGAAAAGAACACATTAGATAGACCAGGATGTATAAATGAAACTGCTCTATCATATTTGCTTTGGTAAAAATAACAGACCCTTTTCTTATTTGTTCACATATATTGGAGCTTCCCTGGTGGCTCAGAGGTTAAAGCGTCTGCCTCCAATGCGGGAGACCCGGGTTCGATCCTCTGGGTCGGGAAGATCTCCTGGAGAAGGAAATGGCAACCCACTCTAGTATTCTTGCCTGGAGAATCCCATGGATGGAGGAGCCTGGTAGGCTACAGTCCACGGGGTCGCAAAGAGTCGGACATGACTGAGTGACTTCACCTTCACCTTCACCTTCACATATATTGAGAATAAAATAATTCCAACTACCTGTTGTAAATTTCAGGTGGCATTCATGGGGAACTTTGACTTGAATGACACCACTGTGTTCTTTCTATTCTTGTTTTTGCCACCTTAATTCCTTAATTATACCAAGTAGTTCTTGAAAGAGAGGTGGAATGTGTCACTCTGCCAACTTACAGTTTAAAAAGTTAAACAATGCCTTAAGAAATCAGCAACTTTTAAAATTATTTGTAAAGTTTGTATTGGTATTTCCTACCTAGTCTTACTTATTTAGAGTTTCCTATTCTTGGATGAAATTCTCTTTTCTTCAGGGGCCTGCAGTAACTCAAGTCCTTTCTCTTCTTTTCAAATAATCTACTTATTTCACGCCATATTTTTGTTTTCCTTATTACTTCATCTAATTTTTTTTTTTGGCCATGCCCCACAGCTTGCAGGATCTTAATTCCCTGACCAAGGACTGAACCCAGCCCCTAGCTGTGAAAGTGCTGTGTCCTAACCACTGGATCACAGGGGATTTCCCTTGCTTTATCTAATTTTTAAATAAATGATAGCATATACAATACTAGTCTGTTCACTAACTGTCACTAATCTGCAAATGTGTTTTTATTTTTCAAATTCTCTGAATTTGCCTTTGTTTGGCATGATGTAGCTGCCTACCATCCCTGGCATCTCCTTCTCTCACGAATTTGGCTGCACTGCCTTTCTTTACAACATGTAGCATGCTGCACTGTCGTTCTGAGTCAGCCAGGATTACGCATCCTCCCTGCTCTTGTGACAGGGAAACTCCACTTGCCCATCTCATTCCCTTTGAATTCAACCATCACGTGAATTCAACTCATTTCATTTGCTTTCAACCTGTAATTCCTGATGGCAGTAGTTTGCTGCCAACTCTTGAAGCTAACAGGTCTGACTAGAATCTGACAGTTCCACGAACATAATATTTTACATTTATAACAGTCAAAGACAAGATGATAACTTTCTTAACAATGGTTCCTCTTGGTCCATTGATAACACAATATCTCAGTTTAAACATAAAGTGTGTGTACTATACCTCAGAATATAAATTAGATTCCTTTTAGTGTCAAACAGGAAAGAAGCAGAAAATTTTTACTGCAAAGAGACTGCTAACGTCAGGGGGTTTACCAGAAAATTGCTGGTGTAAAAGTTACAGAAACAATGCTACTCCAAACCTAGGTGAAAGCCAAGACGTTTGTCTTGTGGCAGGTAGAGTCATTTTTTTCCTCTTTGTACTTTCAGCCTGGATATATGAAAAATACAGCATTCCCTAAATGTTATCCAGAGATTGGTGAGCACCAGTATTTATCCAACCGGCCTGGTGGAAATGACAGAAGAGGGGAATTTCAGAGCCAAGGCATTTTTTCACAGTGCCTCAGATTCTGCCTTAGACTCATGAAAAGTTGGTACTCAAGAAGGTACTTTAGGGATAATTTAATCCACCACCCCTCTTTGTGAGAAAACTGAAGCCAAAGCAGTGAAGAGATTCACCTTAGGTCTTACACAGATGGGTAGACAGAGGTTCAGAACCGGACTGGATAATCCTGACTCTGTTTCAGTCATGTTAAAGCTGGCCAACATGTACATTTGACAAGCCACACTCTGAACTGATGTCCATAAAGGTATCCTATATCCAGCACATTAACACCCATTTCTCTGAGAATTGGGGCTTCCTGGTGGCTCAGAGGTTAAAGCGTCTGCCCGGAATGCAGGAGACCTGAGTTCGATCCCTGTGTCGGGAAGATCCCCTGGAGAAGGAAATGGCAACCCACTCCAGTACTCTTGCCTGGAGAATCCCATGGAGGGAGGAGCCTGGTGGGCTACAGTCCATGGGGTCGCGAAGAGTCAGACACGACTTCACTTTCACTTTCACTTTCACTTTCTCTGAGAATTAGGCAAACAAGTTGGAGAATTTTGAATGGAAGACAGTGGCTGTAAAAGTGGGGAGAAATTCCTGTACAGATTTGCTCACTGGAAGCAAGTCCTTGGCTTTCCCAAGACAAAGGACTGTATTAGTCACGAGGTTAAAGTTAAAAACTGATTGTGCCACCTGGCTGAGAACAGACAACCTTTTGGGAAAGCTGTAGGGTGAAATGAATATTCTCTGGAAGGACTGATGCTAAAGCTGAAGCTCCAGTATTTTGATCATCTGATGTGAATAGACGACTCATTGGAAAAGTCCCTGATGATGGGAAAGATTGAAGGCAGAAAGAAAAGAGAGTGTCAGAAGATGAGATGACTGGACATCATCGATGCAATGAACATGAACTTGGGGGCAAATTTCGGGAGATGGTGAGAGACAGGGAAGCGTGCCATGCTTCAGTCCATGGGGTCTCAAAGAGCTGGCCACAATCTGGGTGACTGAACAGCAACAGGCTGAAATGAGAACGGAATAAAGGAGTTGGTGGAAAATTTAATTTGGGGCTGTCTCACAACACTGAGAGTTACTAGGTTTTGGTTTGCTGGCTTTGAGTGAAGTATTTCAGGCAGACAAAAAAGAAGAGAAACTATGATGAACTCTGTGTAGCCCATCTGAATTGGTGCCTATATTTCCAAACCTGTTCTTGTGTTTATGCATACATTTATATATGTATCTGTAAATGATAGTATTTTTAAAATTTGTTCATATTTTAAGTTTTATATGAATGCTATTATATTGTATATATCTTTCTGCAACTTACTCTAATTTTTTTTTTTCCACTCAGTACTGTATTTTTAAGATTTTTTTTTTTTCCCTGTGGATAAAGAGGATAGCTTCAGGTCATCTGTTTCCCTATTTTGTTTAAAGGTCAACACTAGCATTCCTTTTTAAAATTATGTATTTATTTGGCTGCATTGGGGCTTCCTTGTGTCATGCTGGATCTTTCCTTGCAGTACGTAGATTCTCTGGTTATGGTTCACAAGCTCAGTAGTTGTGGCACACAGGCTAAGCTGTTTTGCAGAATGTGGGATCTTAGCTCCCCAACCAGGGATTGAACCTCCATCCCCTGCATTGCAAGGCAGATTCTTAACCATTGGACCACCAGGAAAGTCCCCAGCATTCCTTTATTTTTTTATTTATTACTTTTGACCATGCTGCGGGGCATGTGGGATCTTAGTGCTCCCGCTAGGGATGAACCTGGGCCCTCAGCAGTGAAATCACAGAGTTCCTAACTACTGGACCATCAGGCAATTCCCCTAGGTCATCTATTGAACTACTTTGTGGTATTCCATTGTATGCATGTTTTCGTATTTATCTAATCTCCTATTAACAGACAAGTGACTTTGGGGGCTTCCCTGGTAGCTCAGCTGGAAAAGAATCCTCCTGCAATGCAGGAGACGCCGGTTTGATTCCTGGGTCAGGAAGATTCCCTGGAGAAGGGATAGGTTCAGTTCAGTCTCTCAGTCGTGTCTGACTCTGTGACCCCATGGGCTGCAGCACACTAGGCTTCCCTGCCCATCACCAACTCCTGGAGCTTGCTCAAACTCATGTCCATCAAGCTGGTGATGCCATCCAACCATCTCAACCTCTGTCGTCTCTTTCTCCTCCTGCCTTCAATCTTTCCCAGCATCAGGGTCTTTTCTAATGAGTCAGTTCTTTGCATCAGGTGGCCAAAGTAATGGAGCTTCAGCTTCAGCATCAGTACTTCCAGTGAATATGCAGGACTGATTTCCTTTAAGATGGACTGGTTGGATCTCCTTGCAGTCCAAGAGACTCTCAAGAGTCTTCTCTAACACCACAGTTTAAAAGCATCAGTTCTTTAGCACTCAGCTTTCTTTATAGTCCAACACTCACATCCATGCATGACTCCTGGAAAAACCATAGCTTTGACTAGATAGGCCTTTGTGGGCAAAGTAATGTCTCTGCTTATTTAATATGCTGTCTAGGTTGGCCATAGGCATTCTTCCAAGGAGTAAGTGTCATTTAATTTCATGGCTGCAGTCACCATTTGCAATGATTTTGGAGCCAAAAAAAATAAAGTCTGTCACTTTTTCCACTGTTTCCCCATCTATTTGCCATGAAGTGATGGGACAAGATGCCATGATCTTAGTTTTTTGGGAAAGTGAAAGCGAAGTCGCTCAATTGTGTCCGACTTTGCGACCCCATGGACAGAGGAGCCTGGTGCAGGCTCCTCTGTCCATGGGACTTTCTAGGCAAGAGTACTGGAGTGGTTGCCATTTCCTTCTCCAGGGACTCTTCCCGACCCAGGGATCGAAACCAGGTCTCCCGCATTGTAGACAGACGCTTCACCATCTGAGCCACCAGGGAATTTTTTTGGGATGTTGAGTTTTAAGCCAGCTTTTTCACTCTCCTCTTTCACTTTCATCAAGAGGCTGTTTAGTTCCTCTTCACTTTCTGCTGTAAGGGTGGTGTCATCTGCATATCTGAGGCTATTGATATTTCTCCTGGCAACCTTGATTCCAGCTTGTGCTTCATCCAGCACAGTATTTCACATGATGTACTCTGCATATAAGTTAAATAAACAGGGTGACAATATACAGCCTTGATGTACTCCTTTCCCAATTTGGAACCATCTACTGTTCCATGACTGGTTCTAACTGTTGCTTCTTGACTTACCCACTCCAGTATTCTTGGGCATCCCTGGTAGCTCAGATGGTAAAGAATCTTACTGCAATGTGGGAGACCTGAGTTGGATCCCTGGGTTGGGGAGATCCCCTGGAGGAGGGCATGGCAACCCATTCCAGTATTCTCGCCTGTAGAATCCCCATGGACAGAGGAGCCTGGTGGGCTATAGTTCACGGGGTCATAAAGTGTCAGACATGACTGAGCAACTAAGCACAGCACAGCACAGCACAGCACCTTGAGTTTTGAGGGGTTTAGTTTTGTTTGTGGTTGTTAACCTCACTACTGTAAACATTTTTATAAAACTCCCTTCTGATCCCTGAGTGCAAGTTTCCTAGTGATGTTTACAAAGCATTAGTGTGTGCACATCCTCAACTTGACATTTTCACTAATCACTTTTTTTTTACTGATCTGAAGAATGTAAATGGTATTTCTTCATGGTGTTAATTTGCATTTCCCTGGTTCCTCATACAGTTGGCTATCTTTTTATGTGGCTACTGGCGATCTGAATCCTTTTCTGCATGGACTACTTTTTCAGATGTGCTACTTGTCTTTTTATTATTGATGTTTAGAAATTTTTTGTAGATATCAGTTCTTCATTAGTTGTATACAGCCAGTATCTTCTCCCAGTCTAGAACTTGATTGATTTTTTTCACTTTTGTAACAGTGTTTTTCCTGATTAGATTAATTAATCTTTTCTTTTTAAAAATGCTTATTGTTTCTTTTTAAATTTATTTTGTTTTGTGGGGGTTTTTTTGGCCACACCATGTGGCATGTGGGATCTTAGCTCCCCGACATCTTAGCTCCCTGACCAAAGATCGAACCCATGCCCTCTGCAGTGGAGCACAGAGTCTTAAACACTGGGCCATGGGGGAAATTTTCTGTTTGTTTTTTTTTTTTAAACACCTTTCCTTGTTTTAATTTAGTGTCATAAAGATATTCTCCAGTATTTCCCTCTAGCTTTTGTAAGCTTTGTTGTTGTTGTTTTTAACAAACTTTGTACCTAGAATTTACTTTTGTGTGCAGTGAGAACCAAAACTAATTTTTTTTCCAAACAGACAACCAATTGCTCTATAACCTTTTCTTGAAAGTGCCATCCTTTTCTCGAAGGAGGGTAATGCCACTTTTGCCATATATTCTAGATTCTCTACTGGTTCTATGAGGTTATTCTTCCTTCCCTGTGCCTTGGTGCACTACAATTATTATTTCTTATAGTAAGTTACAAGATCTAGAAAGCCAGCCTCTACCTGTCAACTTAACAGAGTGGGAGCTAAGTGCATTTGAGCTATCTCTCTTGAATCCTACCCAAATGGATGCATAGCAAAGGGAAGAAAACCCAGAAAGAGGGTATGGGAGATGCCATTAGGAGCTGAGTCGGAGTGAGTTTGGAACCGTTAAACTGGAGATCAGTATCCCACATGAGGAATGTGCTCTGTGGAGACCTGCAGCTTCTTCAAGGAACTCACACGTGTCCCACAGAGATCCAGCCTTGGAAGCCTGCCTTTGCAAGGCTGCTGTCATCACTCAGTGCCACTAAGTGAAACAGCGTCCATCAGGAGAGGATTCCAACTGATCCCAGTGAAGCAAAAAGACATTTACTTTGAAAATGAAGAAAACAATTCCACTTTTTCTTTTTTCTGCCAGCCTCAGGAGTTGTGGGATCTCAGTTCCCTGACATATTTAACTTATATGCAGAGTACATCATGAGAAACGCTGGGCTGGATGAAGCACAAGCTGGAATCAAGACTGCCAGGAGAAATACAAATAATCTCAGATATGCAGATGACACCACTCTTATAGCAGAAAGCGAAGAACTAAAAAGCCTCTTGATGAACGTGAAAGAAGAGAGTGAAAAAGTTGGCTTAAAGCTCAACATTCAGAAAACTAAGGTCATGGCATCTGCTCTCATCACTTTGTGGCAAATAGATGGGGAAAGAGTGGAAACAGTGGAAACAGTGACAGATTTAATTTTCTTGGGCTCTAAAATCACTGCAGATGGTGATTGCAGCCATGAAATTAAAAGACGCTTGCTCCTTGGAAGAAAAGCTATGACCAACCTAGACAGCATATTAAAAAGCAGAGACAGTACTTTGTAACAAAAGTCCATCTAGTCAAGGCTATGGTTTTTCCAGTAGTTATGTATGGATGTGAGAGTTGGACTATAAAGAAAGTTGAGTGCTGAAGAATTGATGCTTTTGAACTGTGCTGTTGGAGAAGACTCTTGAGAGTCCCTTGGACTGTAAGGAGGTCCAACCAGTCAATCATAAAGGAAATCAGTCCTGAATATTCATAGGAAGGACTTATGCTGAAGCTGAAACTCCAATACTTTGGCCACCTGATGCAAAGAACTGACTCATTTGAAAAGGCCCTGATGCTTGGAAGAATTGAAAGCAGGAGAAGGGGATGACAGAGGATGAGATGGTTGGATGGCATCACCGACTCAATGGACATGAGTTTAAGTTAACTCCAGGAGTTGATGATGGACAGGGAGGCCTGGCTTGCTGCAGTCCATGGGGTCACAAAGAGTTAGACATAACTGAGCGACTGAACTGAACTGAACTGAGTTCCCTGACTAGGGATCAAAGCCAGACCCCCTGCAGGGAAACTCCAGTTCCCAATCCCTGGACCACTAGGGAAGTCCCAACAATTCACTTCCAATAGCACCAAGGTGAAGAATGAAATACTTAGGAATAGATTTAACAAAAGTAGAAAATCTGTACAATAAACATTGTTTAAAGAAATTAAGGAAGACTTAGGTAGCTGGAAAGACATCATGTATTCATGGACCAAAAGTCTTCCTATTGTTAAAAGACTCTCTAAACTGGTGAATGGCATTGAATGAATGGCAATGAATCCACAGATACAACGCCTCATGAGTGAAGGCCACAGCCAAGGCTTGCCTTGCACAGCAGGACAGCTCCCAGATGGCAGACTGGGTCAGAGAAACCAGTAAGAGCTGGAATGTATCGGGCAGGCAACCAGGGACAGGAAATGGGCACACACAAGAGGGTGAATTGGGAGGTCACCGCGGGGGGAGCATCACAGGGCCGGTAGGAGAAGACACGCTCTCACTGGCCCCTCCTCTGGAATGTGTGGGTTTTAAAACTTGGTATTAATTTCCTTTCCAAAAGCCCTATTAAAAATAGACCAAGGAATGTATTTTTTTCAGTTTGGTATATCCATGCCATGAAATATTATTCAGCCTTAAAAGGGGAGGGAAACCCTTAACACCAGCTACAAAATGGATGAACCTTGAGGACGTTATGCTCTGTGAAATCAACCAGTCCTAGATGCTTCCACTTATATGAGGCACCTAGAATAGTCAACATTCTTAGAGACGGAAAGTAGAAGGGTGGGAGCCAGGGGCTGGGAGGAGGGAGCGGAGGTTGGTGTTTAGTGGGGCCAGAGTTTCAGCTGGGGAATATGGGGACGTTCTGGAGACAGATGGTGGCAGCACAACAGTGTGAATGTGTTATACTTGATGTGACTGTACACTGAAAAACGGTTAAAATGGCAGCTTTTATGTTACGTATCATTTCCCACAGAAGGAAAATATAGACTAATTAAAAAATGGACAAGAAAACTGTTTTGTCGTTCAGTCTGAGTGACTAAGAGAGTGATGATGCTATTGACTGATCGAGGAAGTGTGGGGGCGTGGGAAGCAGGTTTGTGGGGAAGAGGAAGCCAGCCCTGAGCATCCCTCTTTGTGCGTGTGTGTGAGCAAGACTCTGCACCCACGGTCACCCATCCTTACCAGGTGGGTGTTCTTCTGTTAGTTTCTTCACAGGGACATAATAGGCGTGGGACCAGGAGGTGACCCCAGGCTTGCCCCTCGCCCTGTGCCATGCTGGGGTTAGGGTAGCAGTGAGCCACCTCTGAGGGTACAACCAGCAGGCAGGGGGTGGTATGGAGCTTGGAGGGTAGAAGTCAGAGGTGCCTGGGGAAACCATGGGCATGGCTAGGCCCCCAGGAGGGGTGGGGAAGAGGAAGAGGAAGAGGAAGAGGAAGAGGACGGGGGCAGCTCTGGAGGAAGACCTAGTTACAACACTCTCTCTTCAAGGGAACTGCTGGCACAGCATCCCCCACGTGCCCAGGTGAGACCTGGGCCTCGCTTAGCACCTACCCAACAGCTGCCTCTGGGGCCTCCACTAGCCACAAGAGAGGAACCAGCTCAGGGTGACCTTCTTCTAAATCAGGTTAGCTCCAGGGACCCCTGTCAACACTCGGGCCTCCACTTGGCAGTGAGCAGCTAGCCTGGAGGAGAGGCACACTTTGCACTGCCCTGCAGAGAGTGGGGCGTCTCAGCAGAAGCAAAGATGCCAGCAGGCTGAGCCAGCCAAGGATGACAGACAGTGGGCAAGGCCTCCTGGTGGACTGGATTTGTTACGATGGGCTGGGGAGGGGGCGCTGAGCAATTCCCAAGTCATGTTAAAAACTATATGGGTCTCAAGGAGATGACCACTTCTCAGCTCTAAATAATAGAAGTATCCAGAAGGAAGGAACCAGAGGCTTCTGCCAATTGATCTGGAGACTTGGAAAAAGTCCCACAGTTATTAATAAACGCTGTGTTCTGGGAACTGATTTCATGCACCAGACAAAGGGATTAAAAAGTTGCTGTTGAAGGCAAAGTGGTTTCAGCCAAAGCTCCACTTTCTGTTCTCCCAATAAATGAGCATTTTTCTCCCCGGGAGCGCTGAGAGCTGATTGGCCTCTTGATAAATCTGGTGACCAGGGAGCTGTGCCATTGATTGGCACCGGTATACTTCTGTGACCTCTTAATCTTCTAGAGTGTCCCTGGGGGCGACACCACCTCTGAGGGTGGGGGTCAAATAGGTGCTTGGGTGGCTTCTGGGAACCAGAGCTGAGGATGTAGCCTCTCAGGGCCCAGAACCCTGGAATCCTGGCAGATAAACACTGTGTTAATTCATCTTGCAAAATTATGCAGTGAACTTCACCTTGTCCAAGGGATGTTGCTGGAATGTTGGCTTCAGAGTTGTTTCCTTGGGCATGTCTAGGCCCAGGTTCGATTCCAGCAAGAGCTTACAAATAAACAGATAAGAGACCCAAGGAAACACTCCTAGAAACAATGGTCAGCTCCCTTCACTCAATTATTAACCTGTGAGCAACTTTTTTTTTTTTTTTTTCTGCACCACGCAGTTTGCAGGGTAGGATCTCAGTTGCCCAACTAGGGATTAACTGAGGGCCCCAGCAGTGAGAGTGCCAAGTCCTAACCACTGGATCACCAGGGAGCTTCCCTAACCTGTGAGCAACTCTCAGACAAGACACAGTGCCCATCAGTTCAGCCACTTTGAAAATGAATATTGAATGAATCGAGTGTCGTCAGAATTATTTCTAAAGATAACTAACCACTACTTACAGCTGCCTTCCTGTGAGAATTTACTTCATCATCTCAGCTGAGGACACAAAAACTAGGCTTTTGCTTTGCCCTCCCTTCTACCACTGGGTCCCCAGTCCCCAGAGCGGGGTCAGCAGCAGGTGTCCACAGGACGGTCATTTCCTTCTGGCCCTGCCACTCACTCCCCTTCCAAGGGTGGCAGGTTCACGTTTCCTCTGCGAACTCAGTTTGCCTGCTACACTCAAAGGTTCTTCCTTTTTACAATTCTTTTCCTGCAGCCCCTGTGCCTGCTAATGAGAAAGTAGCCACAGGTTTTCTAATTCTCTCAAAGCCTCCCACCTATGCTTCTGCAAAAAGCCACCTAGGGGAGTCTTTATCCCTTCCGACTCATTTTCCTTCCTGCCAGAAGAGTGATTTTATAAAACACAATCTGAAATGGGTAAAAAAAAAAAAAAAAACTGATGTCAGAGGAAGACAAATATCATATGATATCACTTATGTGTGAAAAAAAAATGATACAGGAAATTTCCTGGCAGTCTAATGATTAGGACTCAGCGCTTTCAACTGCTGAGGGCCCAGATTCAATCCCTGGTCAGGGAACAAAGATCCTGCAAACCACATGGTGCAGCCAACAAACAAATAAAATATGATACAGATGAACTTACTTACAAAATAGAAACATATAGACATAGAGAATAAATTTACAGTGACCCAAGGGAAGGTGGGGAGGGATAAATTTGGAATTAGGGATTAACGTATACACATTGTTCAGTCACTTAGTCCTGTCTGACTCTTTGCAGATGTAACATATACACAGTAATGTAACATATATACATCACTGCACATAAAAGTGGAGAAGGAAATGGCACCCCACTCCAGTATTCTTGCCTGTAGAATCCCATGGACAGAGGAGCCTGGTGGGCTGCTGTCCATAGGGTCGCACAGACTCAGACATGAAGCGACTTAGCATGCATGCATGCATTGGAGAAGGAAATGGCAACCCACTCCAGTATTCTTGCCTGGAGAATCCCATGGACAGAGGAGTCTGGTGGGCTGCTGTCCATAGGGTCGCACAGACTCAGACATGAAGTGACTTAGCATGCATGCATGCATTGGAGAAGGAAATGGCAACTCACTCCAGTATTCTTGCCTGGAGAATCCCAGGGACAGTGGAGCCAGGTGGGCTGCCATCTATGGGGTAACACAGAGTCGGACACGACTGAAATGATTTAGCAGCAGCAGCACATAAAACAGATAAACAAGGTCCTCCTGTATAGCACAGGGAACTGTATTCAACATCTTGTAATAACCCATAATGGAAAAGAATCTGAAAAAGAATATATATATACATATGCATAGCCAAATCACTTTGCTGTGGACTTGAAACTAACACATCTAGCACATTAGGACCTTGTCCTTTATCCATTCTATATGCAATCATCTGCATCTGCTAATCACAAACTCCCATCCCATCCCCTCGGCCTTGGCGATCAAGTCTGTTGTCCACATCTGTCTCCACATGTTCTGACCTGGGTCCATGGGAGCTACCTCCCCAGCTTCAGCCTTTGGATAAAGCCACAAGAACACATCCTGAGCTCTGACCCACCTGCCTAGTTTCTCTGAGAAAACAAAGGGTGGCAATCAAACTACAATAAGATCTCTCTAAACAGCGACTAGAATGGCTAACCTCAATGAGATTCTAACAGGATTTCCCTGGTGGTCCAGTGATTAGGACTCCATGTTCTCACTGCCGAAGTCCTAGGTTCAATCCCTGGGCAGGTGCGTAGAATAAAAGTAAAACTTAAAAAAAAAAAAAAAAAAAAAGACTCTACCAAGTGTTGGCAAGGATGTGGAGCAACTGGGGACCTCATACAGCACTGTTAGAAACATAAACTTGCTTTGGAAATAGTTTGGTGGGTTTCTACAAACTTGTAATGCATTTATCTCATAATCAAGAGATTCCACTCCTGGGTATTTACCCAAGAGAAACAAAAACCTATTTTCAAAGACTTGTACAGATGTTTAGAGCAGCTTCACTAATGACAGTAGAAGACTGGACATAGTTCACAGGTCCCTCAGCTGGCGAAGGGATAAACTGCTTCATTCAGGATATCACCCAGAGAGAAGAAGACAAAATACTGCTCCACAGATGATCACGAGAACGTGCTGTCCTGTGAAAGAAACAGACAAAAATGAGTGCCTGCCCTACGATTCCATTCATACACACAGGCAAACTCCGGGTCAGAAATGAGACCAGTGCTTGCTGGGAGGCAGGGGTACCAGGAGGGGGTTGGCAGCAAAGGGGCATGAAGGGGTGAAGGAAGTGTTTTGTACCTTGAACACTGCTGCTCTCACTAGTGTGCACATTTGTGCAAACTCCTTCAACTGTACACTTAACATTTAAAAAATAAAATAAATAGAATTTCACCATATGTGAAATATCTCAGTAAAGCTGAATTTTTTAAATGGTGAAGAGACAGTAAGTGCTTTTAGAATACCAAGAAAGGAAAACTCAATTTACAGTTTTCATCCTTACTTAAATTTAAAATTTTCACAAGGATGGAACTAGAGATTATCATACTTGGTGAAGTAAGCCAGAAAGAGAAAGACAAATATCATATGATATTACTTATAGGTGGAATCTAAAATATGACAGAAAAATGAACTTATCTATAAAACAGAAATAACTCATGGACACAGAAAACAAATTTATGGTTACTAAAGGGGAAAAGGGCTTCCCTGGTGGCTCAGAGGTTAAAGCGTCTGCCTCCAATGTGGGAGACCCGGGTTCGATCCCTGGTTCGGGAAGATCCCCTGGAGAAGGAAATGGCAATCCACTCCAGTATTCTTGCCTGGAGAATCCCATGGACGGAGAAGCCTAATAGGTTATAGTCCACGGGGTCGCAAAGAGTCGGACACGACTGAGCGACTTCACCTTCATCTTCAAAGGGGAAAAGAGAGGAGGGATAAATTAGGACTTTGGGATGAATATAGACACATTAACACATCACTTCATGGTAAATAGATGGGGAAACAATGGAAACAGTGTCAGACTTTATTTTTTGGGGCTCCAGAATCACTGCAGATGGTGATTGCAGCCACGAAATTAAAAGACGCTTACTCCTTGGAAGGAAAGTTATGACCAACCTAGATAGCATATTGAAAAGCAGAGATATTACTTTGCCAACAAAGGTCCATCTAGTCAAGGCTATAGTTTTTCCAGTGGTCATGTATGGATGAGCTATTTCAAATCCTGAAAGATGATGCTGTGAAACTGCTGCACACAATATGTCAGCAAATTTGGAAAGGTCAGTTATCATTCCAATCCCAAAGAAAGGCAATGCCGAAGAATGCTCAAACTACCACACAATTGCACTCAACTCACACTCTAGTAAAGTAATGCTCAAAATTCTCCAAGCCAGGCTTCAGCAATATGTGAACTTTTTTTTTTTTTCCCACTCTAGTATTCTTGACTGGGAAATCCCATGGACAGAGGAGTCTGGCAGGCTATAGTCCATGGGGTCACAAAAAGTCGGATACTACTTATAGCAGCTAAATTATAACAATGCATAATTACTTTAGAGGTAGCATTAAAATAACTAATTTCCAAGTTAATTGCTCTTGTAATTACCATCTCAGAATCATAAATGAGAAATGTGAACTTCCTGAGTAGGAAGAGGATTTGTAACAGAGCAAAAGGAAAGAAATTTACATTAACAGAGAGATTACATGTAGGGATATTACAGAGCAACATTTTCAGATGAAATTCCTTCTATCAGCTTCCTCAGATGTCTTTATTTTGAATAGAGTTTGAAGAGACAGATCAGGAGAGTCAGAAGTTTTCCTAAGAAAAAGCAACTTGATAAAGGCAGAAATAAAAAAAACACTGAAACGTTCTAATAATGCAGGTAATTCATTACATTATCTGTTTTTATTGTTCCGCCATTAAAAAACAGACACATCGCCAAATGCTTAGAGAGTAGCAAGCGGGAAAGCTTTCCTTGTGCTCCGTAAGAGGGAGGAAATTCAAAGAACCCTGAACTCGTCCCGAAGGTCGGTCTGTGCCCGCAGGCTTGGCTGAGACACCCTAGCTCCCTGGTGATAGCATTTTCACCACCAGGAGCACAGAAGCCAGCTTTTCCGTTTCTGCTTGACTTTTGACTCGTTTAAGAGAACTGCATTCAAATTTGGAAATTTTGCACACTTTGGAAAGAAAGATTGTTAAAACTTCTTATGTATTTAAACAGAAATGTGAGCCTCAACACAAACGCCCTTCACTGACACTCCGGACGTGAGGTTTATAACGCGCCTCTGGCTGCAGAGCTGTGCACTCCCTCTGCACAGAAGCCTTCATGAAATCCACCATCGGGGAGCCCTGCAGTTCAGCTCAGTCCAGTCCCTCAGTCCTGTCCGATTCTTTGCAACCCCGCGGACTGCAGCATGCCAGGCCTCCCTGTCCATCACCAACTCCAGGAGTTTACTCAAACTCATGTCCATCGAGTCAGTGATGCCATCCAGCCATCTCATCCTCTCTCGTCCCCTTCTCCTCCCACCTTCAATCCCTCCCAGCATCAGGGTCTTTCCAAATGAGTCAGCGCTTTGCATTAGCTGGCCAAAGTGTTGGAGTTTCAGCTTCAACGTCAGTCCTTCCAGTGAACACCCACGACTGGTCTCCTTTAGGATGGACTGGTTGGGTCTCCTTGTAGTCCAAGGGACTCTCGAGAGTCTTCTCCAACACCACAGTTCAAAAGCATCAGTTCTTCAGTAAATACTAACTGAGGACAGAATCCAAAGAGGCAGGCGCAGGGGTGAGGCCAGACACAGAATTTCCACGCTGTGTCTCTCACGCCTTGAGGCAGAGTTGCTTACCTTGTGGTCTAACGTTTTATGATATAGAATAAAGGGCGACGTGTGTGCACGTTAGTTGCCCAGTCCTGTTCAGCTCTTTGTTGACCCCATGGACTGAAGGAAGGAGCCCGCCAGGGTCCTCTGTACATGGAATACTCCAGGCAAGAGTAGTAGAGTTGCTTCTCATTCCCTTTTCCAGGGGATCTTCCTGACCCAGGGATCGAACCCAGGTCTCTCGCATTGCAGGCAGATTCTTTACCATCTGAGCCTCCAGGGAAGCCCAAAGGGCAACACAGCAAGTAAGATAAGCAGCACTGGGACAGCTCAGGGATGAGGAAGAGAGAGCTTCAGCTTCGGGTAGTAGGATTTAAATTAGATGATGAAAATCAGGAAGAACTTCTATAGATCTGGAGGAGGAGGACAGTCCAGGCAGCTCGAATAAGTGACGCAGGCCATCACGTGGGACAGGGCCGCAGAAGACACGTCTCCAAAGGGGACTCGGCACAGTCACTGCTGCGTGTGAGTCAAAGCCTCTGCCAACAGCACGGTGCTGGTGGCTTAGTCACCCAGCCATGTGCAACTCTTGCCACCCCATAGACTGCAGCCCCCGGGGCTCCTCTGACCATTGGATTCTCCAGGCAAGAGTACTGGAGGGGGTTGCCGTTTCCTTCTAAGGTGGATCTTCCCAACCAGGGGATTGAACCCGGGTCTCCTGCATTGCAAGCGGACTCCCTACTGACTGAGCAGCAGAGAAGCCACCAACAGCGTGACGACACCCGCATCATCTTTGCCCTCTCCTGTGGCCGTCAAGGAGGACTTTCAAGGCAGAGCAACAGGCCCAGACGGAGGTTTGTGCAGAGAAGCCGGCTCAGTTCCTCAGACGTGCTAGAAAACTGGAGAAGTAACAGATGCCGAGGCCGGACAGTGGGCACCTGGCTGGACCCGGCAGGAAGGCTTGTGCGGATGGCAGACAGCCAGGCGGAGCCAGAGGGAGGGCCCAGAAGGACGGGCTGCAAAGTGTGACCCTTGCTCTGCAAACAGCAATGGGGGGTGCTTGCGCCTCTGCAGAGGGGAGCGTCCCATACAGGCTTTGGGGAAGATCCCCGAGGAGGCTGACGGCAGAGAGCGAGGTGCTGAAATGGTCCAGCTGGGAGTGAAGGCAAGGCGGCCGAAGAGCCGGGAGCAGGGTGGAGGGCAGAGGACATGCCGAAACTGGGGAGCCCTCGGAGGAGAGAAGGGGGATGCATGCAAGGAGGGGGCTCTAGGGGAAGATGGGGTGCCCTGACCCAGTCCTCCTCAGGCCCCGAGTGGTGGAGCTGGGTGTGCTGGAGTGGAGCTCTGGGGCTTGATCTATAGCTTCTCGGAGCCCAGAAGTGCTGCAGAGAGCTCCGTGGGGCGGGGGCCAAGGTGGGAGCCGAGAGAGGGGCTGCAGGGAAGGGTCTCCATGCCCTCCTGGGGAGCAGAGCCTGACCCTCTCTCCCCATGCTCCCTCCTGCTGAACTCGCACTCTGCTCTGTTCAGGGTGTCAGCACCTGAGATCTCTGCTGAGTTTTATACGAGGCTAACGCGAAACGCTGGGCTGGAAGAAACACAAGCTGGAATCAAGATTGCCGGGAAAAATATTAATAACCTCAGATATGCAGATGACACCACCCTTTATGGTAGATAGTGAAGAGGAACTAAAAAGCCTATTGATGAAAGTGAAAGAGAAAAGTGAAAAAGTCGGCTTAAAGCTCAGCATTCAGAAAACTAAGATCATGCCATCTGGTCCCATCACTTCATGGCAAATAGATGGGGAAACAGTGGCAGACTTTAGTTTTTGGGCTCCAAAATCACTGTAGATGGTGACTGCAGCCATGAAATTAAAAGATGCTTACTCCTTGGAAGGAAAGTTATGACCAACCTAGATAGTATATTCAAAAGCAGAGACATTACTTTGCCAACAAAGGTCCGTCTAGTCAAGGCTATGGTTTTTCCTGTGGTCATGTATGGATGTGAGAGTTGGACTGTGAAGAAAGGTGAGCGATGCTTTTGAACTGTGGTGCTGGAGAAGACTCTTGAAAGTCCCTTGGACTGCAAGGAGATCCAACTAGTCCATTCTAAAGGAGATCAGACCTGGATGTTCATTGGAAGGACTGATGCTGAAGCTGAAACTCCAATATTTTGGCCACCTTATGCAAAGAGTTGACTCATTGGAAAAGACCCTGATGCTGGGAGGGATTGGGGGCAGGAGGAGAAGGGGACAATAGAGGATGAGATGGCTGGATGGCATCACTGACTCGATGGACATGAGTTTGAGTGAACTCTGGGAGTTGGTGATGGACAGGGAGGTCTGGAGTGCTGTGATTCAAGGAGTCACAAAGAGCTGGACACGACTGAGCGACTGAACTGAACTGAACTGAACATTTCCTCAGCATTCTGCTTCCTCTCGCTGGGCAAAAGAGCCACCAAATACCTGGACTTCTCTTTGCCAGCCTATCCTTCTGAAATGTGACCAGGTGTGGAAATGGGGAAATGTTTCTTCTTGGCAGGCTCTGTCAGTCTAAAAAGAGGATGGGTCCCTTCTTCCTCTGGTTTTGTGGCAGATAGTAAGGAGATCCAACCAGTCCATTCTGAAGGAAATCAACCCTGGGATTTCTTTGGAAGGACTGATGCTAAAGCTGAAACTCCAGTGAGGAGTTGACTCATTGGAAAAGACTATGATACTGGGAGGGATTAGAGGCAGGAGGAAAAGGGGACGACAGAGGATGAGATGGCTGGATGGCATCACTGACTCAATGGACGTGAGTCTGAGTGAACTGCGGGAGTTGGTGATGGACAGGGAGGCCTGGCGTGCTGTGATTCATGGGGTCGCAAAGAGTCGGACACTACTGAACGACTGAACTGAACTGAACTGATGTATGGATGTGAGAGTTGGACTGTGAAGAAAGCTGAGCCCTGAAGAATTGATGCTTTTGAACTGTGGTGCTGGAGAAGACTCTTGAGTGTCCCTTGGACTGCAAGGAGATCCAACCGGTCCATCCTAAAGGAGACCAGTCCTGGGTGTTCATTGGAAGGACTGATGCTGAGGCTGAAACTCCAATACTTTGCCCACTTCATGCAAAGAGTTGACTCATTGGAAAAGACCCTGATGCTGGGAGGGATTGGGGGCAGGAGGAGAAGGGACAACTGGGGATGAGATGGCTGGATGGCATCACTGACTCGATGCACATGAGTCTGAGTGAACTCCAGTAGTTGGTGATGGATAGGGAGGCCTGGCGTGCTGCAATTCATGGGGCTGCAAAGAGTCGGACATGACTGAACTGAACTGAATATATATAAAATAGATAACCAACAAGGATCTACTGTATAGCACAGGTAATTCTATTCAATGTATTATAATATGCTATAATGGAAAAGGTTCTGAAACAGAATATATACATGTATATATAACTGAGTCACTCTGTTGTGCACCTGAAACTAACACAGTATAAAAAACCAACTATATTTCAATAAAAGTTTTTTTTAATAAATGAATAAATTAACTTTTGCTATGCCTTTATTTATAGATTGGAGGTGGCAAAAAGTATACAGAACATAGGATTTTGGGTCCAGTGGATCCAGGGGATGTGCTCTCTTCTGCCAACAAACTCTGAGGTCTGAGCCATTTACTTAGCCTGAGTCTGAGTTGGCTTGTCTGTGTGGTATTTTTGCATTAAAAAATAAAGTCTATCTTCACAGGTGTATGTTTCAGGGATCTATATACAAGGTGAGTGGGGCTTACTGGGTTGAGTAAAGAGTCTGCCTGCCAGTGCAGGAGATGTAAGAGTCACAGGTTTGATCCCTGGGTTGGGAAGTTCTCCTCACATAGAAAACAGCAACCCCACTCCACTATTCTTGCCTGGAAAATTCCATGGATAGAGGAGCCTGGCAGGCTCCAGTCCATGAGGTCACAAAGAGTCGGACACCACTGAGACAGCATACACACACATACGAGAAGAGTATGTTCAGAGCATCTCCCAGGACCTGGTATGTATTCCAAATAATGTCAACCTTCCCAGCAATAAGTACCATCAGTAAGGTGACATTAAAGTCTGTTTTGTTTCTCAGGGACATGTGAGAAGCTACCAAGCTTCCATCTACCACTGGACAGCAAAGCAAATTAAAAAATTTTTTTCCTGAAAACACAGTTTTTGGAAGGAAAAATGAATAACTTTGCCACTGGGCCCATGTTGCCTGCTTAAAAGGACCTGCCTGCTGGATATATGAGGTGCTTACAACATCCGTTTCTAGACACATGGAGCCTCTGGGATGATCACTGAGCAGCGACCTCCACGCTCTGCACAAGTGACTTTCAGGGCCTCCCACCCCCAGGCTGTTGAAACGAAAGGTCAGCATCCTGCTGGTGAGCGAGTGAGGAATTCTTCACTGACACATACCTGCTGGGTGATTTGTTGGCTTCTTTTTCCATCCAGCAGGCAGCTGTGGGTAATGTTCAACCAGAAAAAGAGGGGCTAAATTATTCAAGACATGTTTACAATGCAAACAGGGGGAGGGGAGACTCCCCCATTGGCCACACTAGGGGTGGCAAGAGTCTGTGTGGGCTTCCTTGCATTTTACTAGCAAAACAGGTGTCAGGGACCCCCCACCCCACTCCTTGCAGGCTCCTCAAGCCCCTTGCCCTCAGCTTGCTGAGACTTTTAGAAGCCCTGTTTAAAGGCAGCAACACCTGCTTGCAGGAGCTCCACAAGAGGAGCGGAGGGAGGGGAGGAATGTTCTTAACCCCTGTGGCCCCCAAGCCTGGCCCCCTCAGCCCAGCAGGACCTGGAATGGCTGGGGACCCCTGTCTCTTTTCCAGCATAGTTCTCAGGCTCCCCTCTGAGAGTATATTTTCCAGTGCTGTTTGTTCTGATAAAACTTAACTCTTCAAAGCCTGTAGTTATTTCAAAACTGCCAGTTCTTAAAAATCTGGGACTTCCTTGGCAGTCCACTTGAGGCAGGAGGCAGATAGGCCCCATCCCAGGGTAAAGCAATTGGAGATTCATTCTCTATTGACCAAAACTCCAAGATGAGAATAGCAGGGCAATTAAGGGAGGAGGCTAGACTCTGCACAGACCACATAATTCTCATTCCCAAAGACAGGGGACCTCCTTTTCCACACATGCATAGGAAAGGTTCCTTAGAGGCCAAAGAGGAGTCATGTCAAGGGATGTTCTACCCATAGGCCTTTGCAGTAGAATCCGTCTTGGCTAAGACATGCATGTGAACATAAGGGAGGATCCTGAGATACACCAAATATGGACTGTGAACCAGACAAGTCATAATGATTGGCCAAAGGAAACCTGGAAGAAATGAGGATGTGACTGACTCAGCAGCTCAGGGCCTCTCCCTCTGAGTCTGCCCATGTGTCTATCCACACATACTGTACTCTTTTTCTTCCTAATAAATACTGGCTTCACTACTTTTCATCTTTGTGGAAATTCTTTTCTGCAAAGCCGAAATGCCAGGGCCTTGTCACTGACCACGGTCTAGTAGCTGAGATCTTGTGCTTTCACCACCACAATCCAGCCTCAATCTCTGGTTGGGAACCCAAGCCGGCTCCAAGCCAGTACAGGCCACCTGAGATCACAGGAGTTAAGACTCTGTGCTTCCAGTGCAGTGGGTGTGGGTTCTATCCCTGGTCAGGGAACTAAGATCCCACATGCCACATGGTGTGGCCAAAAAAAAAAAAAGATGTTTCGTCAGCACATCTTTGGTTATCTGTCACAGAAGCTTAATTCAAACTGCTTTAAGGAGGCAGAAAAGGAAATTACTGGCCCATCTACCTGGAAAGTTCAGGGGATGTTGGGCTTGGCTGGAGCGAGGGAGTCCAATGAATGTGTCAGAAACCCATTCGGTTTTCTTTGGAACTGGTTTTATTCTGACTGGAGCTCCCTGCAGTGTTAAGATGCCCACTGGCAACCCAAGGCTTGTATGCTGGGAGTCCAGAAGCCTATTCCCAACTGTTCTAGCAGGAGTCCTAGGGAAGCCACTCAAAGCCTGTAACACACCTGTCCGTGTGGCCTGGGCAGGGTCACTCCATTCAAACCACAGGGATCGGTCACGGAGAGAGGTGGTCAATTCAAGACAGCTGTGGGGGAGGCAGAAACCACGCAGCCTGCCCTCACATTCTTCTCCTGTTGAGCAAATACCCAGCACGCTGGCTGTCAGTGTGCTGAATCTTAGGTCTTCCCGGAGCCAGAGTGGAATCAGATAGTCCTCTCCTTTGCTTTCCTCCTTCCCGTTAAGCTGATTAGGCACTTCTCCCACTTATACTGTCTTGCTGCTCCTGCTGCTAAGTCACTTCAGTCGTGTCCGACTCTGTGTGACCCCATAGACGGCAGCCCACTGGCGCCATACTGACCTGTGGCGGGGAGCCCTCAGCACTGGGGGCAGGGGTGTAGTCATGGCGGCGGGGGAGGGGGGTTTAGATCTTTCCCATCACCAGGCAGACTGAGCGCGAGGGGAACTTCCTTTCCAGGGAGTATGCATCCATGGTGGAATGCCAGTGAAGATCTCTAGAAGTGAGGGCCAAAGAGACCTCAGAGACTGGCCACCTCGGTGCCTAACTTCTTGCCCTGATCCAAACACCTAGGCTCAGGGAAGGGGCAGGGCTGAGGCAGCTGGCGAGCTCCCACAGGGCCAGGGAGGCCCAGGTCCCCGACTTCCTCCCCAGGTGTCCTGCTCCATCAGCACCCCAGCCCAGGCTTTACCTAAGTGTCTCAATTTCATTACCTGGGAGGAAAAAAATTAATTCAGTGTGAGAAGAACTAAAAGGCAATCAGAGTGCCATTTCCAAGAAAGGAAGATGAGTTGCCCAGAAAAATTTTCACTGGGCCATTAAAAGAAATAAGAACATAACAAGTAGCTAATCAATTGAAAAAAAAAATAGTGTGTTGGGAAGTAAGAGAAGGAGCTGATCAGAGAGCGTGGTGCACACGGATGGGGTGCCTACAGCTGGGTGCGTGTCTGGCATGGGGTCTGCATGTAGCTAGTACCACAGTTCACTGAAGTGGAGACACCTGTGTATTGTCAGACACCCCTGTTATCTCATGTAGCATTAAGAAATAAAGCACTCTGCCCATTAAATTCTGACACATTAGTGATCATGTCTGTAGTCAAATTCAGGGCATGTAGCTGGATCTCCGAGGGAGAGTACAGATCATGAGGACCAAGCACACAGATCAAGGATGCCTGATCGAGGCAGGCTAAAGACTCACAGAGGAGGAATTTAAGTTACATAAGTTTGGATGCCATTTATCCCAGAAGTTGGACAGAGGCTCCCTAATCATCAACAACAAAACTATGGTCTTCTCAAATTCATAATTATAGTTAGTAATTCAACACTCTTTTTTGATAATTGATAATTGGACAGAAATTAGTAAATATAAAAGCTTGAGCAATATTATCAACTAACTTGACCTAGTTGGAGATTATGGAACAATTCTCTTGACAGCAGAATGGATAGTTTTGTTAAATGCACACAGACTGTCTACCCATATATATATTATATTATGAGTCATAAAACGGGCCTAAATAAATTTAAAATTATTAAAATTTACAAAGTATGTTATCTTTAGACAATGGAATTTAAAAATTAACAAAAAAATGTGGAAAATTCTCAAATATTTGGAAACTTAATAGCATACTCTCAAACAATCCAGGTCAAAGAATAAAGCAGAAGGGGAGTTAAAAAATAATTTGAATTGAATGAAAATGAAAAACATATAAACTTAATAAAACAACATATAAGTAACATATAATAAAACAATATACAAACTCCAATGCTATTAAAGCACTGCTTATATGAAAACAAAACAAAACAAATTATGGTCTTCTGTGAGCCTGGGTCCTAATTGCCTTGTTCCCTCTTATGGGATCCTCTGTCTTAGCCTTGTCCCTAAATGTCTCAAATATGTAATTCTTGATTAGAGGAATGATGCTTTTCAGAACACGCAGCAGCACCAAAGTATTTGGAGGAAAAGAAAAAGAACATCCTTATGTAGGTGTCAAATTTTTCTCATTTGGAGCAGAAGATGGATGAGAAGACTGATCTGTAACTTCCAGAAGTTTCAGGACATCTCTGGAAAGAAACATGTAATGAGGATAAAGACACAGAAACTAGGCTAAAGTGGGTTTGTATCCTGACTCCAACCTAAAAGCTTGAGTCTCTAAGCAGAATTACGACCGAAGGAGTAATGGCCTTAAAGATTGTCTGGAAGAGGATTCCTTGCTTCCTGACCTTGTTCTACAAGAAGAGGGGAGAGGGTGGGGACTGTGTTGAAAGAAGGATTTGACTTTTCATTATTTAATTGTTTAATTCAAAACAGAGTAACTTGCATAAACCAAGTGTCAGTCACTCAGTTGTGTCCGCCTCTGTCTCTGTCCATGGGATTCTCCAGGCAAGAATACTGGAGGGGGTTGCCATTTCCTCCTCCAGGGGAATCTTCTCAACCCAGAGCTCAAACTCAAGTCTCCTGTGTTTCCTGCACTACAGGCATATTCTTTACTGCTTGAGTCATCTGGGAAGACTGCATAAACCAAACAGATAGTCATAAAACTTCAGGGCTGGAAATGAACTTAGATGTCCCTTTGCAAGTCACTGTCACATTAATGGCACTCCACTCCAGTACTCTTGCCTGGAAAATCCCATGGACAGAGGAGCCTGGTGGGCTGCAGTCCATGGTGTCGTGAAGAGTCGGACGAAAGAGCAACTTCACTTTCACTTTTCACTTTCATGCATTGGAGAAGGAAATGGCAACCCACTCCAGTGTTCTTGCCTGGAGAATCCCAGGGACGGGGGAGCCTGGTGGGCTGCCGTCTATGGGGTCGCACAGAGTCAGACGCGACTGAGGCGACGTAGCCGCAGCAGCCACATTAATGAATCCAGCTGTCCATCCTAGGCTTCATCTTCCTTGACCTGTCCAGTGGCACGGTCTTCACTTGACTTCTGGGCCTTCTGTGTCCTGGTTGTCCTCCCATCTTACTTCGATCCTCCTGCTTTGACTGGCTCCTGCCCCTCACCTGGACCTCCATGTACTAGAGTGCCCAGCTCCCTCACCACCTCCTCTAGAGCTCGCTAGGTCTTAGGACTGTAACCTGAATCTTTGTCTTCAGCTCAGAGGTCTCCACTGAATATCAGACTGTATGTCCAGTTGCACCTGTCATCTCTCTAAGTGGCTTTTGGCAGGAAAGAGGTTTCTGCAGGAGGCCCCTTTGTCTTGTTATTAACCTTAAACCAGGCGCCCCCATGATCTACTCAGTTCTGGCCCTAGCACACCTTTCAGATCTTTTAATCGCACAATACCTTGTCTAACATATTGGTTCTTCCCGTAGATCAAAGAAGAGAAATGAAGAACAAGAAATTAACAGATGACCGGATCTCTTCCCCAGCTTCCCTTTCAGCACTCTCAGGAATAAACTGTGTAAACAGATAGCATCAGGAGCAGTCCTAGCAGCAGCCGGTACACAGTAAAGGGTGGCAGCCCCTCTGACCCCTCATCTCAGTGATTCACTGAGATTACTTCCCTCTTTCCCTTTAAAAACTTTCATGGCCAAGCTTCCCTAGTGGCTCAGTGGTAAAGAATCTGCCTGCCAGTGCAGGAGAGACGGGCTGGATCCTCCAGGAAGACCCTGTGTGCCTTGGAGCAACTAAGCCCGTGCACCACAACTGAGCCTGTGCCCTAGAGCCTGGGGGCTGCAGCTACTGAAGCCCCGTGTGCTCTCGAGCCTGGGGGCTGCAGCAGGAGAAGCCACTGGAACGAGAAATCCTGGAGCCACACCTGGAGAGTAGCCCCTGCTCACTGCAACGAGAAAAAGTCTTGCACAGCAACAAAGAAAGACCCAGCACAGCCAAAAATGAATAAAATTATAAAAAAACAAACAAACAAAAAAAAAACAACAACTTTCATGGCCAAGCAAAATTTTCAGAGGTGGTATATGGGGTACACTGAGCCCACCATCTCTAGATGGCCTGCATTCTGATTAAAGGCAACTTTCCTTTCTACCTGCATTTGTCTCTCTCTTAAACATTTATTTATTCTTTTTATGGCTGCACAGATTCAGGATCTTAGTTTCCTGACCAGAGTTTGAACCCATGCCCTCAGCAGCGAAAGGACAGAGTCCTAACCACTGATCCCCAGGGGATTCCCTCAGTCATCGATTTTTGAGCAGCAGCAGCCGGACTTGAGTTCAGGAACATCTCCAGGCAGTCTGATGGGCACCTCTGACTTCCACCTGGCATGTAGCTGCTGGTCCCCGACCTTCCTTGAAGCACCTTCTCACAGGTTTCCTTATCTGTCAGTACAGCTCTTTTCTTCCAGATACTGTGGCCAAAATAGTTGGCGTCGAACTTGACTCCTTTTTTCCCTCTCACACCATGTCAACATCAGCAAATCTCTCTGTCCACCTTCACACCATCTCCAAAAGTCGAGCACCCCTCGCCTCCTTCATTGTATCACCCTGCTCCAGCCCACTATGGATGCCCGCTGGATGAAGGCCTGGGCATCAACTTCCTCTTGGGTGGTTTTCAGTCTGTTTTCAGTATAGCTGGGATCCTTTGAAAATGTAAACCCACCAGGGATTCCCTGGAAGTCCAGTGGTTAGGAGACAGCACTTCTACTGCCTTGGCCAGGGTTCAATTCCTGGTTTCGGAGCTAAGATCCTGCAAGCTGTGCCACACAGCCACCCACCCCCACCCCAAACGTAAATTTACCAGTGCTTTGAGGACCTGCCCCATCTGGCATCACTTTCCTCCCCCCTCATTCCTCCCACTGCCCTCTTTTGTCAACTCGGTGCCAGCTACACTGGTCTCTTTTTAAAATTTAATTATTTAGGGCTACACTAGGTCTTCATGCTTTGTGCAGGCTTTCTCTAGTTGTGATAGTGGGGGCTATCTCATTGAGTTAACGAAACACATATGATGTACCAGCATTGTTTCAATCACTGGGGTATAACCATTACTAGGACAAAGCTCCTACCCTTAGGAATACTGGTACTTGGGATGGGCTGTTGAAGCTGAAGCTCCAGTACGTTGGTCACCTGATGCCAAGAGTCGACTCATTGGAAAAGATCCTGATGCAGGGAAAGATTGAGGGCAGAAGGGGGCGACAGAGGATGAGGTGGTTGGATGGCATCACTGACTCTGTGGACATGAGTTTGAGCAAGCTCTGGGAGATGGTGAAGGACAGGGAAGCCTGGAGTGCTACAGTCCACGGGGTTGCAAAGAAATGACTCAGCAACTAAACAACAAGGAACAGACGACAAAGAGGAAACAAACAAGGCTTCTTTTTTCCAGAAACTGGGCAGCTTCCTGGGGAGGCAGCACCCCAAGAGGACGAGGGGGGAGCACTTCTCCAGCTGAGGGATAGGGCTGGTGGGGTGGAGCCCAGTGAGCAATTGAACAGGATGGGACAGACTGATGTTTCACTCAGAACAATTCGAACTTTTGTACCTTTTGCATGTAGTACCTATTCAGGCAATAACTTAAATTGAAAAAAATAAAAGGAAAAAGCCACCAGAAAACCTTAAATTATGAGCTAGGTGAGTAACAGGTCTTTATATGGCTGATTCTACATTAACATTAAACCAGATAACTAGCTATGTATAAATATGCAAGGTAGGAAACACTTCTACAATTTGCATTTACTAAACAACCTGCTTGCATTTTTTGTTGTACCAGACATGCATTGGCAGTCTTTTTTTTAAAGCTAATTAGAAAAAAGCCACAATATTTATCATCTAGCTAAGTGTTAAAGCAGAAATAGAAGAAAAATTGACACCTTCCTTCAGAAGAAAAAAATCATCAGTGATGATCCTGTATCCCTGCCAAAAACCATCTGAATAGTTTCTCTCTTGGACGGACAATTCAGATTGTTCCCTTGGTTTCTCGTGCAGAAGCTGTGCCTCTTCCCTTGAGCCACGGCCACAACTCTTCCCTCTGGTGCTCAAGTCATAGGAGAACCTGCGAATGGAGCCAGCAGAGACCAGCAGCGTCGCTCAGGGTCCGTTTGCCACGGAAACGATGTTTGGCAAGTATTGAACGTCTGAGCTTCTTTTCCTGGGCAGCGCAGGGTTGACAGTGCTTATTCATAACAGGGGAAATTCTAAACCTGGCCACTTATGAGCACAAAAACGTAACTTCCATAACACAGAACACATTTCCTTCTGTCAGCGCACACACAGAAGCAGAACAGACCACCCAGATACTTGGTGAGCCATTTGTTTCTAAAACAGATTGCTTCCTGAGTCGGGAGAAATTTGTAGATAAGCATGTGAAATATTCTCTGGATCAATGGAACAGAAATTGAAGCCCTGACTTCCCAAACAATTATGTTTTGTTTCTGTTTTTGTTCCTAAGAGGAAAATGGCCAGAAATATAACACCTAGATAGAACTTGAAAATAATTTCAACATGTTGAGATTTATTAATTGAAATAGAAAAATGTCCCAGGGAACTTCCTGGTGGTCCAGTGGTTAAGACTCTGAGCTTTCACTGCTAAGAGCCTGTAAAACAGGGTTCGATTCCTGTTTGAAAACCTAAGACTCTGTAAGTTGCATGGTGCGGAAAAAAAGAAAAAAAACAGCCCCAATCTGTTTATTTTGTGCTTTTAATTTGGGCCTCATGAATTAAAAACCTAAATGAGCACAGATTGTGGACAATAGGAAGTACTCTGAATAGAATGGGCTAAAGATTGTGTTTACAGTGATGACAACAGTAAAGCTAAGTTCTCTTGTATGAACTTTTCTTTTTAAATACAGCCACCAAATTCTAATACACACTGGGGAATACCAAATTATAAAACCATTTTCCCATATTTATTGCCCATATTTAATGACCCTAAGCTATGCTTATTCATAACCACATGCAACTTCATAAGCTAGAAACTATCATGGTTCATTTCATCAGTATGTTGTATTACTGGTTATCTGACATCCTTTCGCAAGTATGTTTTTAACAATAACCAATTACCCAAAGAATGTTACTAAGCACCCAGTTGCTTAACAGTCATTTCATAGTGGCAGTTTCTATCTTTAGTTGTCTAGAAACTGGTGCTGTGTGTGTGTGGGGTGGGGGGAGGTGTGCTTCTCAGGGAGGTCATTTCTTTTAAATTGAAATGTAGTTGATTTACAATGTTGTGTTAATTCCATCCATACAACAGTGACTCAGTTATACATATATACATATTTTTAAACATTAATTTCCATTAAGGTTTATTAGGATATTGAATACAGTTCCCAGTACTATTCAGTAGGACCTTGTTAACCCATTCTATAGTTTTTAGAATAATAGTTTTTCTCAGGGAAGTCTTGTTTAAAAAATAATTAGGGTATAAACCCCTTTAATAATTTTGCATTTTGCTAGCTCCTTAAATGAATGGAGAGGACTGTGGATCTCAAGTGCCTGGGATCTACTGCCATCTAGTGTTAGGTTGCTGACAGCCACTTCAAAACTGAGCTCCGAAGAATGGAACTTTTCGCCTCCTCCCACGCCTGCCCCAGTGCCCCACTTCTGCCTCCATTCCAGAGTCACCAGCTCATCTCAGCACAAGGCTTTTGTGTCTTTCCTTTTTTCCACTGTCACTAACAATCTAGCTTTCATGACCATCTTGTTGGAAGGACGTCAAAAGAAGTCAGTTGAATTGGCTCACCATATGCTATTTCTGGGCAAGTTCTTTAAGCTCTCTGGACTTCAGTCTCCTCATCGTTCAGACAGGAACAGAAGTGTCTAACTTCATAGGTTGTCCTAATTAAATGAGCTAATACACATGCAAGGATTTAATAAATGTTCGTTATCATCACACATCTATCATGCCTGAGTCCTTAATGGAAACACAAGTATTGAAAATAGTCTGGGGAATTCCCTGGAGGTCCAGTTAAGTTAGGACTCAGCACTTTCACTGCAGTAGCTGAGTCCAATCCCTGGTTGGGGAAATAAGATGCCACAGAGCTGAAAAAAGGAAACAGCTTGTATTACCTTTCATTTTATTATCAGAAGGCAGAAATTGGGCTCCATAAGACAATTCAGGCTGCTTGTTTTTCAGAGATCCATTCTGGATAAAAAGTCCTTTGCAAATATTTGCACCCAGGCTATAGCTTCTCCTTTTTTAAAAAATTGAAGTTACAAAGTTAGTTTCAGGTGTACAGTAAAGTGATTCAGTCTGTATGTGTATTTATTTTCAGATTATTTTCCATTATGGGTTATTACAAGATACTGAGTACAGCTTCCTGTGCTATACAACAGGTTCTTGTTATCTGTTTCATATACAGCAGTGTGTATGTTAATCCCAAACTTCTAAATTATCTATCCTCACCCTTAAATGTGTTTTTTCAAGCTGCATGAGCAGCTTGCAGGATCCTTACCAGGGAACTTCCTGAAACTCACTTCTCAATTTTTTTCAACTATTTAAAAATGTAAAACAAAACCCTGCAGCGGGTTGGATTGGGCAGCAGGATAACGGGTCGCTTTGAGGGCCACAGGCTGACCCATGATGTAGTTAGGTTTGGGCCTTGCGATTTTTTCTGCCTATCAGTTCAGTTCAGTTCAGTTGCTCAGTGGTGTCCGACTCTTTGCGACCCCATGAATTGCAGCACGCCAGGCCTCCCTGTCCATCACCAACTCCCGGAGTTCACTCAGACTCACGTCCATTGAATCAGTGATGCCATCCAGCCATCTCATCCTGTTGTCCCCTTCTCCTCCTGCCCCCAATCCCTCCCAGCATCAGTCTTTTCCAATGAGTCAACTCTTCCCATGAGGTGGGCAAAGTACTGGTTTGTTTTAGCATCATTCCTTCCAAAGAAATCCCAGGGCTGATCTCCTTCATACGAAGTACAAATTACTTGTACACACTCATCACACTTGTGGACTGAGCAGCCACAGGCATCACTGCACAGGGGACAGAAGCCCTGCTGTGCCTACCTGCGTCAGTCTTTGAACAGCCTTTGCCATATTGCAGTGAGACAGACTCATGATCCATCAGCCATGGTTATAACTTCCAGATTCTTGATTTTCTCCCTATAAAATCTGAGGATCAACCCCACACTACTTTGACAAATGCTCCTAATATAGTCCCCAGGAAAATGTTAACTTCAACTCTATTTCTTTGCCGTGATATATGGTAAAAATCACTCTCCCTATTCAGCTCCAGGGTACATCAAAAAACTCCTCATACATCAAGTGATGATGATCAGTACCATGCTGGAAGAGGAGTGTCTGGGCAGTAGGTCAGGAAGTGGAAATAATAAAAATCTGTCAGGCTGCACTGATAAGTTTATCTGGTGCTTTCCCAGAAACGGAAACCAGGTGGATTTCTAGATCCACAAATTCAGACACGGTTCAAAGAGGTCGGCAGGTCTGTTGCTCATTCAGTTTAATTAAACACAATGAACACAGTCTGTATAGGGACTAATCTAGAGCCAAGATGTCCTTTGTGTTTTTGGGTGCGCTGTGGCTTTGTTGGCACTTGTGGGCTTTCTCTAGTTGCAGTGAGCAGGGGCTGGTCTCAGGTTGCGGGGCACAGGCTTCTCTTGTTGCGGACAATGGGCTCTAGGTGTGCGGGCTGTTTCTCTGTAGAATCTTGGGGACCAGGGATGAACCTGTGTCCCTTGCACTGACTGGCAAATTCTTAACCACTGGACCACCAGGAAAGTCCCTATGCTCTCTGTGTATTAAAACGGATTCACCTAGGTCAGTATTATCATCATAATATTTAACAAATATTATATGAAAAAATGTTTGGTGGTAATGAATCCTTTTAATGAAACTGAATTAGCTGATGCCTTGTGGCTCAGCTGGTAATGAATCCGCCTGCAATGCAGGAGACCTGGTTTGATCCCTGGGTTGGGAAGATCTCCTGGAGAAGGGAAAGGCCACCTGCTCCAGTATGCTGTCCTGGAGAACTCCATGGACTGTACTGTATTAGTCCTTGGGGACGCAAAGAGTCGGACACGACTCAAGAGACTTTTACTTCACTTCAAAAGGCAAAACCCAACAATTTTTTATTTCAGGATATCCAAATTCCCCTTGCATACAAAAAAAAAAACAAAAAACAGAAAAAGTTTATCTGGTGGTCACTACATGAATCTTGAAACCAAATTCATGACTGATGATACTGATACAAGATGGCAGTTATTAATTAATCCATGCCAGCCCACCACAAACACACACTGGTAAAAATGATCGTATATACATAAATGAGTCTCTATTTAGTACTGATACCTCCTTCTCATTCCCCATAGAATCTGACTTCTAGTTTCAGCCATGTGACGGGTTAAATGTGCTTGGTCTAACAGAGAACTATTTTGACGGTCAAGCAAGATTTTAGATGGTCAAGCAAGATTTTATTTGACGGTAACAACAAAGGTTACAGTTTAGTACTTAAATCAGCAGTTAATAGTGATCTTCTCTCCAGGCAGAGTAACTAAAAGCAGCTGTGAAAACTGCAAAGAAAACTAGAGACAGGGCGAGAGGCAGTGGAAGCCTGGCTGCTGTAAACTGGTGTGCACCTCTGCATCTCGGCAAGGGCAGGGAAGCCAGAATCACTGACAGCTTTCCTCAGTGACTTGAACTGGCAGCTTTTTCCCAACTATCTTGTTACTGGTTGCATTCCACTATATCTAGTTAAATATACAGAATTAGTCTTCATAATAAAATCATCTTTTCAGAAGGACTATACACAATACATTAAAAAAAAAATCACGGATTCTGTTTTCTTCGTCTTTTCTTCTTTGAACTTGCAGGTGGTTGAGTCTCCTGTGTTTCTTCTTTTACACCAGATACGGGCTGTTTGAAAACTATTTCATTATCTTTATCATCATCATTCATTTTAGCCACTTCAGATTTTCGTTTCTCCAAAAATGTTGGTGTACAAACTGGTGTGGGACCCTGGGTTCAAGTGAAAGATTATAATATATAAATGTGGGAAGATATTAGGAATGACCCTCTCCCACCACCTCTCCTCTATTTTTGTAAGTTATGTGTATTATTTTAGGCCTGTTTCCATCATTTGATGATAGAGGTGCACATGATCAAGCGCTCAGGTGCTTATCACACTTCGTCAGATTGTGAGCAAGCAAAGTGACAGTAGCAGCAACTGCCTTTCCTCCTTTAAACTGTAATACCGATTCCCAGAATACTGAAGACAATCTTACCTGGCTATCCACAGCCTTCTCAGGAGTCTTAGGAGTGACTGAAGCGGCTTTCTTCTTCTTACGTAAAGCCTTCAATAAATTTTAAGAGACTACATCAGTCTGCGTGTTGACTAGATATAGTAGTCCTGAATGGACTTTCCCATTTATCGTTCTCTAATATCAAGTGGGTAATGTGATAAGCAAAAGTTTTACCTGGTGCTTTCTGGAATTTCGAGGACCAGGGTTTGAAGCATTTTCCTCATTTTTATGTAATACCTTAACCTAAACAAGCATAAAGAAGAAATAGAAAAAGAAGCTGTAAAACTAGCAGTCTCACTTATGTATATTTTACAACTTACCATTAGATCATCATACATGTACTTATTAGTTAACTCTGACACAGACTTTTAGGACTATTTCCAACTCAAAAGGACCATGAAACAAAATTTTAACTAAAATGGCATAAAAAGGATGGTCATTTTACAGTCTTGGTGTTGTTGATAACATACAATAAACCAAACATTTAATCCTGGCAGTGACACCTTTATTAGCAATCTACAAGCATTATGGTTTTCGGTAAAGTAAGGTTTCACTGATTCAATCATCTAAAACTGCTAAATCTGGTACGTGTTGCAAATTGGTTTAATCCCTTTCAGATTTCCTCCCCTGTGTAGTGTAACAGGAAATACTAAGATAGCTTGACAGACCTACAAAGACAAGCCTACTATGATTGCAGTTTCAAAAATTCAGTCAAAACCTCGTAGGGGGAGATCCTGGGTTAGACATTTTATACAGAGGAATACTCACCAATGAAGGGAAATCATAATCAATCCCCTTTTTAGCCAATCTCTTTCTGAGTAATTTTTCCTTCTTTTTAAACCGCTCCTCCATCCGTAGCTTTTGAACAAGTGACCGATTCTGATTGTACCGTTTCACTGCTGGATATGATGGCCTTTTAAATGGCATATGCCACTCTCTAAAAAGTTCTTCATGTACCTTTTCAGGTGGTATAAAATGACCTACAATTAAAAAAAGAAAAGAAAAAAGTTTCCAAACAAGTAGGAGGGAAAGGCTTTTAATGAGAACTTCAGACTCTCCCGTGTCACCTTGTGTCACTTATCGCATAATCAAATTGATGCGTCCCCCACTTACATGGAGCAGCCTGAAAGAATAAAGCAGATACCCAAGGGAAAGTCAGACAGCCCATACTTATCTACCACTCACTCACTGTGTGCCAAGAACGATTCCAGGACTAGAGATACACGAGTGAACAAGATGAGTGCATAGAGGAGAGTGTGGCAATTAAGTCTTAGGGTTCCCGAAGCTAAATGGACTGCCCCTTTTAGACTGTGTGACTCACAACAGCAGAAGCTCTTACCGGCTCATATCCTCCAGACATCTGCCCAGGACTAAGGCAGCTCACTGCTTATCTGTATCTCTCTGCTTAGGGATGCACACTGGGCCCCTTATGCAGGGAAGCCAAAATCCCTGGGATCTACCCTCCACCAGTGATATATGGTACACAAATATCCCAGTTTCTGTGCTTGTCAGCTGGGATAATTCTGTTTCCCAAGGTGGAGAGCAGGAAGGAGCCCAAATGCCTAAATAACCTGCTTGCTAACATACCTGTTACTGACTTCCTTCCTCCTTGCCAAATCTCTACTCCTTACAAGTATTTCCCTGGGATCACCTCCAAGACAAACTACTCCCCTGAAAAAAAAAGGTGAGGATACGGCTAACACCTCATATCAGAGTTTGAAACTATTTGTGCCATCCTTCAGAAGTCAGGTGGAGCACAGCAGGGATCTCATACATGTGGTCACCCAATCATCCACTTTGTCCTGGCAAGAGCCACATTCTTCATGTGCAAATAACACCCAGGATCTCAGGGGGCTCCTGGGACCCTCTCTTACAGCAATAGGAACTAAGATGCAGAGGTGTGACCTGGGTGCTGGCTCCGGATGGGCAGCTCTGGAGAGGCGGGTTGGTGGGAGCTCCACCTCCTGCAGGATGAACCTCTATCTGCTGTCACCCTTGCCCTTCTGATGGTTTCTCTGCAGAGGAGCTGCAGCCAAGGCCATGAAGACTGGCTGACACGTGACTCCTCACCCTGAACATCATCCTGTCTAGGACCATTGGTTTCCGCTGTCCTCGGCATGTATTCTAAACTGTGCTTTACATGGCTTCTGGTAACCTGACCTTCACTCGTCTATTTTTCCTCCCTCATCTCTCGCTATGTTCCTTGCAGGCAATTACGTTTGTCACTGGTTTGGCATTTGCTGTCTCCCCACCAAATTCTCAGTTCCACCCCTTCACCTGGCGGTTATTTAATCTTCAGGTTCAAACTTTAATGACTCTTCCTCAGGGAAGCCTCCCACACCCCACCAGAAGCCCTTCCTATTTACCCCTCAAGGAAACTTTCAACTCCATCTCAGCAGAAAACAGCTCTCACTCCAGAAATCTTAAAATTCCAGTTCAAATCTATCTTGAAAATGTACTTAAACTGTTGCACCACTGCTTAGGAGACACATCCCAGGGATGAGGTAGGACGTCCAAACAGCTAAGCAACCTCCCACCACAGCCATTGTCAGCAGGAGCATCCCTGAAATCCCACAGGCTAAGAACTGGTACTTACACTTCAAGAGTCTTTCACCAAAAAGGTAGTTGTTCATTGTTTCAGCAGCTATTTTGGCAACATCTTCAGATTCAAACTCCACAAAGCCGTAGCCTTTGCTATTTCCAGTCTGCAATGACAAATCCACCACAAAAAGCAGAACAATTACATTCTAATGTGCCATCAAACTCCTAGCCTGCCAGGCTCCTCTGTTCATGGGATTTTCCACGCAAGAATGCTAGAGTGGGTTGCCGTTTCCTTCTTCAGGGGATCTTCCCAATCCAGGGATTGAACCTGGGTGTCCTGCACTGCAGGCAGATATCGACTGAGCTACCAGGGAATTCCCAGAAGGAACATCATTAAGGAATAACATTAAGACACCTTCAATTTTCAACTTCAAATCACATAGCGTGCAGACTGTTACAGGGAAAGCAAAGATCCAAAATAGTCTAAATTTGCCACTGGTTTTGAAGATTTCCTGGGATTCTGATTACATATGATAAATGATTTTAGTTGGAACTTATTCAGTAGCAACAGCCAACATAAAGGTATCTGGTAGGTCCTACAGTCCTTTACTCATTGATCTCGTATTATCATATCATCCATCTACTTGGGAGATGGAATAAATGCCTCACAAAAAATACAGGTAATGTAATTCCCATTTATATGAAAAAAATGAAAAGAAATTCAGTGTCTCTCAGCCCATCAATAAAACATGGCATTCACTGTCATGTTTAACAACGACTGATCATCTCCACAGCTGAGGGCACAGGACCAGGGGCCACTCTCTCAGAGACACACATGCTGGGTTCTGGCCGCCACACCATGACAAAATGAGCTTGCTAACAAGAGTTCTAAAATCCAAATGCTCAGGTTTGGATTTGAGCTCTGACATTCAGATAAGGAATGTTTAAGCCTCAGTTTTTCCTTCTATAAAATGAGGATAAAATAAACACTCTCATAGAGTTGCCATGAAAACACAAAATAACCTGCAAGTGCTCCACACTTCTGTCCAGTACTCAAAACATGCTATTTTAGGGTGGCAGGTCATGCCTACCCCACATCTGCTCCTTTGGCAAATGATTATTCTGAGCTGAAGGTACTGAGAAATAGAACAAGAAACGCTGCCCTCCCCTTATTTACCTAAAAACAGGACACAAATTTAGAAAGGTGTCCTCTCCCTTCTATCAGAAAGATGTTAGAGGAATCCACACAA
>SJYX01005579.1:113510-229812 GCA_006410675.1 Oreotragus oreotragus | reverse complement strand
CACAGTTCAAAAGCATCAATTTTTCAGCGCTCAGCTTTCTTCACAGTCCAACTCTCACATCCATACATGACCACTGGAAAAACCATAGCCTTGACTAGACGGACCTTTGTTGGCAAAGTAATGTCTCTGCTTTCCAATATGCTGTCTAGGTTGGTCATAACTTTCCTTCCAAGGAGTAAATGTCTTTTAATTTCATAGCTGCAGTCACCATCTGCAGTGATTTTGGAGCCCCCCAAAATAAAGTCTGACACTGTTTCCACTGTTTCCCCATCTATCTCCCATGAAGGGATGGGACCAGATGCCATGATCTTCGTTTTCTGAATGTTGAGCTTTAAGCCAACTTTTTCACTCGCCTCTTTCACTTTCATCAGGAGGCTTTTTAGTTCCTCTTCACTTTCTGCCATAAGGGTGGTGTCATCTGCATATCTGAGGTTATTGATATTTCTCCGGGCAATCTTGATTCCAGCTTGTGCTTCTTACACACCTCTATAACACTGCAAATGCCTTTCCATAAATTCCCAGTATTAAGAAGAAAGGTGAAGAAGCAGAGAAAAGGGAACCCTTGTGGACTGTTGGTGGGAAGTAAATTGGTACAACCACTATGGATAACAGTATGGAGTGTCCTAAAAAAATTAAAAATAAAACTACCATATATACGATCCAGCAATTCCACTCCTGGGTTTTTATCCAAAGAAAACTAAAATACTAACTCAAAAAGATATTTGCAAATCCAACTTTAATGCAGCATTGCTTATAACAGCCAAGACATGGAAACAACCTAAGTATAATCCATGGATGAATGAATAAAGAAAATGGGTACATACAATGGTGCACACAACTGAATATTGCTGAACAAAAAAAAGAAAATCCTGCCATTTGTAACAACACGGATGGGTGGTGAAGTCATTATGCTAAGTGAAGTCATACTGAGAAAGAAAAATATTGTACAACCTCACTTTATGTTGAATATAAAAAAGGTGAAATTATAGAAACAGAGTAGAGTGATGGCTACAAGAAGCTGAAGTGTATGTGAAATGGAGAGATGTTTGCCAAAGGGTACAAATTTATAGTTATAAGCTGCTGAGTGAGTTTTGGTGATATAGTGTACAGTGTATTGGCCACAGTTAATAATGTTGCTGCTGTTGTTCAGTGACCCAGTCGTGTCCAAATCTTTGCAACCCCATGGACTGCAGCACGCCAGGCCTCCCTGTCCTCACCATCTCCCAAAGTTTGCCCAAGTTCATGTCCACTGATCAGTGATGCCATCCAGCCATCTCATCCTCTGACGTCCTCTTCTTCTTCTGTCTTCAATCTTTTCCAGCATCAGGAACTTTTCCAATGAGTTGGCTATTCACATCAGATTACCAAAATACTGGAGAGTCAGGTTCAGCATCACTCTTTCCACCGAGTATTTATGGCTGATTTCTCTTAAGATTGACTAGTTTGATCTCCTTGCTGTCCCAGGGACTCTCAGGAGTCTTTTCCAGCACCACACTTAGAAGGCATTGATTCTTTGGCATTCTGCCTTCTTTATGGCCCAGCTCTCACAACCATACGTGACCACTGAGAAGACCATAACCTTCCTTGACTATACCAACTTTCGGTGGCAGAACAATGTCTCTGCTTTTCAACATACTCTCTAGGTTTGTCATGCCTTTCCTGCCAACAAGCAATCATCTTCTGATTTCATGGCTGCTGTCACCATTTGCAGTGATTTTAGAGCCCAAGAAGAGGAAATATGTCACTACTTCCACCTTTCCCCTTCTATTTGCCATGAAGTAATGGGGCCAGATGCCATGATCTTAGTTTTTTTAATATTTAGTTTTAAGNATGGCTGCTGTCACCATTTGCAGTGATTTTAGAGCCCAAGAAGAGGAAATATGTCACTACTTCCACCTTTCCCCTTCTATTTGCCATGAAGTAATGGGGCCAGATGCCATGATCTTAGTTTTTTTAATATTTAGTTTTAAGCCAGCTCTTTCACTTTCCTCCTTCAACCTAATCAAGAGGCTCTTTAATTCTTCTTCCCTTTCTGTCATTAGTGGTATCATCCACAATATCTAAGGTTGTTGATTTTTCTCCCGCCTATCTTGATTCTAGCTTGTGACTCATCCAACCGTGTATTTCTCATGATGTGCTCAGCATATAGGTTATACAAACAGGGTGACAGTAGACAGACCTGTTGTATACCTTTCTTAATCTTGACCAATCAGTTGTCCCATACAGGGTTTTAACTACTGCTTCTTGACTCGCATACAGGTCTCTCAGGAGATAGGTAAGATGGTCTGAATTCCCATCTGTTTAAGAGCTTTCCACAGTTTGTTATGATCAACAGAGTCAAAGGCTTTAGTTGATGTAGTTGATGAAGGAGAGGCAGATGTTTTTCTGGAATTCCCTTGCTTTCTCTATGATCCAGCAAATGTTGGCAATTTGATGTCTGGTTCCTCTTCCTTTTCTAAACCCAATTTGAAAATCTGGAATTTCTTGGTTCATGTAATGCTAAAGCCTAGCGTGCAAGATTTTAAGCATGATCTTACTAGCATGTGAGATGAGTGCAATTGTCCGACGGTTAGCACAATCTTTAGTATTACCCTTCCTGGAAACTGGGATAAGGATTGATCTTTTCTAGCCCTGTGACCACAGCTGGGTCTTCCAGATTTGCAGACATATTGAATGCAACACCTTGATAGCACCATCCTTTAGGGTTTTGAATAGCTCTACTGGAATTCTATCTCATCCACTAGCTTTATTAATATCAGGATCACTGCCTTGTCATGGTGAAGGGGCTCGCATAACTCAGTGAAGAAATGGGCCATACTGTCTACAAGACCTTCTAGAAATAACACCCAAAAGAGATGTCCTTTTCATTACAGGAGACTGGAACGCAAAAGTAGAAAGTCAAGAAACACCTACAGTAACAGGCAAATTTGGTCTTGGAGTACAGAATGAAGAAGGGCAAAGACCAATAGAGTTCTTCCAAGAGAACGCACTGGTCATAGAAAACACCCTCTTCCAACAACACAAGAGAAGACTCCACACATGGACATCACCAGATNATTTCATACAAAAATGGGCTCGATAAAGGACAGAAATGGTATGGACCTAACAGAAGCAGAAGATATTAAGAAGAGGTGGCAAGAATACACAGAAGAACTGTACAAGAAAGATATTCACGACCCAGATAATCACGATGGTGTGAGAGTTTCAGAAAAACATCTATTTCTGTTTTATTGACTATGTCAAGCCTTTGACTGTGTGGATCACAATAAACTGTGGAAAATTCTGAAAGAGATGGGAATACCAGACCACCTGACCTGCCTCTCGAGAAACCTGTATGCAGGTCAGGAAGCAACAGTTAGAACTGGACATGGAACAACAGGCTGGTTCCAAATACGAAAAGGAGTACGTCAAGGCTATATACTGTCACCCTGCTTATTTAACTTATATGCAGAGTACATCATGAGAAATGCTCGGCTGGAGGAAGCACAAGCTGGAATCAAGATTGGCGGGAGAAATATCAATAACCTCACATATGCAGATGACACCACCCTTATGGCAGAAAGTGAAGAGGAACTAAAAAGCCTCTTGATGAAAGGGAAAGAGGAGAGTGAAAAAGTTGGCTTAAAGCTCAACATTCAGAAAACGAAGATCATGGCATCCGTCCCATCACTTCTTGGCAAATAGATTGGAAAACAGTGGAAACAGTGGCTGACTTTATTTCTGGGGGCTTCAAAGTCACTGCAGATGGTGACTGCAGCCATGAAATTAAAAGACGCTTACTCCTTGGAAGGAAAGTTATGACCAACCTAGATAGCATATTGAAAAGCAGAGACATTACTTTGCCAACAAAGTCTGTCTAGTCAAGGCTATGGTTTTTTCAGTAGTCATGTATAGATGTGAGAGTTGGACTATAAAGAAAACTGAGCACTGAAGAATTGATGCTTTTGAACTGTCGTGTTGAAGAAGACTCTTGAGAGTCCCTTGGACTGCAAGGAGATCCAACCAGTCCATCTTAAAGGAAATCAGTCCTGAGTGTTCACTGGAAGGACTGATGCTGAAGCTGAAACTCTAATACTTTGGCCACCTGATGCGAAGAGCTAACTCACTGGAAAAGACCCTGATGCTGGGAAAGATTGAGGGCAGCAGGAAAAGGGGACGACAGAAGATGAGATGGTTGGATAGCATCACTGATTCAATGGACATGGGTTTGGATAGAGTCCAGCAGCTGGTGATGGACAGGGAGGCCTGGCGTGCTGCAGTTCATGGGGTCACAAAGAGTCGGACATGACTGAGCAACTGAACAGTGTAGGGCCACCTGAGATGGACGAGTCATAGTGGAGAGTTCTAGCAAAATGTGATCCAATGGAGGGAATGGCAAACCACTCCATTATACTTGCTGTTAGAACCTCAAGAAGCGTATAAAAGGACATAGTTAATAATACTGTATTGTATATTTGAAAGTTGCTAAGAGAGAAGATCTTAAAACTTCTCTTCAAAAAAGTCTAACTATGTGCGATAATAGATGTTAACTAGACTTATTGCAGTGATCATTCTGCAATATATACATATATCAAATCATTATGATTTACATCTGAAACTAACATAAATTTATATATCAATCATATCTCAATGGGAAAAAGCTGAATGTAAATAAGAAGGATTAAAGAAGTGTGATGTCCTATCAATGTAGAGTGCCCCAATTCACTATATTTTCATAAGTTTACTTATACAACATATGTAGCACAGCAGAGCGTAGTAATTAAAGGGTATGGGGTCTAGAGTTACTACACCGATATCAAATGCAGGTGAAATCACTTGTCTCTGTCATAATTTCATCACCTATAAACAGAAATAAACTCTACCAGCTTTGTAAGATGGCTATAAGAATTCAATGCTAGTAAAGCCCTTAATACAGTACCTTGCTGCTGGGAAAACTGGACAACTATGTGTTTAAAGAATGAAATTAGAACATTCTCTAACACCATACACAATGCACTCAAAATGGATTAATGGCTTAAATGTTAAGACCAGATGCTATAAAACTCCTAGAGGTAAATACAGGCAGGACATTCTTTGACAGAAATCACAGCAACATCTTTTTGGATTTGTCTCTGAGAGCAATGGAAATAAGAATGAAAATAAACAAATGGGACCGCAACTTAGAAGCTTTTGCATAGCAAAGGAAACCATAAACAAAATGAAGACAACATACAGACAGGGAGAAAATACTTGCAAATGATGCAACCAACAAGGTGTTAATCTCCAAAATATACAAACAACTTATATAGCTCAACATCAAAAAACAAACAACTCAATCAAAAAATAAGCAAAAGTTCTAAATAAACATTTCTCCAAAGAAGACATACAGATAGCCAAAAAGCACATGAAAAGATGGTCAACACTGCTAATTACTAGAAAAATGCAAATCAAAATTACATTGAGGTACCACCTAACACTGGTCAGAATGGCTATCATCAAATAATCTGCAAATAATAAATGCTGGAGAGGATGTGGAGAAAAAGAAACTCTCCTATACTGTTGATGGGAATGTAAACTGGTATAGCTCCTATGAAGAACAGTATGGATATTCCTTAAAAAAACTAAAAATGGAGCTGTCATATGATCCTACCATTCCACTCCTGGAGAGAAAACCATAATTTGAAAAGATACACACACCCTAATGTTCACTGCAGCACTGTTCACAATAGCCAAGACATGGAAGCAACCTAAACATTCACTGACAGATGAATGGATAAAGATGTCACACACACATAGGAATATTATTCAGCCATAAAAAGAATGAAGTAATGCCATTTGCAGCAACATGGAAGGAGCTAGAGATTATACTAAGTGAACTAAGCCAGGCAGAGAAAGACAAATATATATATAACTTATTTGTGGAATCTAAAAAGAAAAAAAAAGGTACAAATGAACTTATTTACAAAACAGAAGCAGACTCAAAGACTTAAAACACAAACTTATGTTTACCAAAGTGGAAATGGGGACCAGGGAAGGGATAAATTAGGAGACTGGGTTTAACATACATACATAACTATATACAAAATAGGTAACCAATAAGGATCTACTGTATATCATAGGGAACTATACTCAATATTTTATAATAATCTATCCTACAAGGGAAAAAAATCTGAAAAGGAATATGTATACGTATGTGTGTGTGTATCTCTCAATCACTACTCTGCACCTGAAACTAATATTGTAAATCAACTATATTTCAATAAAAAATAAATAAAAACTCTGACATACAAATATCCACATTTCAGAACCATGTGCCTATTTTTCTTCTCATAGCATTGATCACTGTCATACTTTACATTTTATGTATTTATTGGTGGTGGTTTAGATGCTAAGTCATGTCCGACTCTTGCAACCCCATGGACTGTAGCCTGCCAGGCTCCTCTGTCCATGGGATTCTCCAGGCAGGAATACTGGAGTGGGTTGCCATTTCCTTCTCCATATGTCTTTATTAATACCTTCTTTATCATCTGTCTCTCCCCACTCACACTGCAATGGAAGCTTCATAAGAGCAGGGCTTTTTGTCTGCTTTATATGTTGCTGTAACCCCAGGATGTTGAACACTGCCTGGCACGTAATAGGTACAGAATACATTTTGGGGAAGTGAATGAAAGTCAGCTTCCTCCCTCCCTCCTCTTATCCTATGAATAGAGGGTTTAAACTGTGTTTTCACTCACTTCTTTCATAATTTCTGAAAGCTGGGAATAACTCAGGCTCTTTAAGACAGATTAGATGCACACACACCCACCTTCTGCCTAATTTTAAAAAATTCCAACCTAGATCTAGGCATTAAATAGTCACCAGCCTGCTTCACATCTTTGTTTGGAATTAAGGAACCGTGAATTAATTAGTTCTCACTTTTAACTAAATTAAGGGCAAATATCGCAAGTTCAGAAACACTGCCTCTGATCTAGTAGTGGAAGGACTTTTTCCTTAGTCGGTAGGAGGGGAAGGAATGCCTTTTTAAAATGCCAGCCGTCAGATTAAAATGCCTTTGTTTTTGATGATTTATGTAAAAATTGTGCTCAACCTATTTTCAAAATTCCCATGTTTAATTGACATTGGAAGCAATAATAAAAGTCAAATTTTTATTTTAAAAAATAGTACTTGGCATAAAAAACAATCAATAAACATTTGTTACTGTTCTTTATTATTCTTAAATCAAAAGTTTAGCTGATAATAACTAGGTGAATCATACTCCTATATACCTTGTACTCACAACAGCAGTGGACCTTGTTAAAAATAAAGGTCCAACACTCAGAAATTGATTTAGTAAGTCTTGACTATTGGCTTAAAAAAAAAAAAAAAGTATTTACTTTTGTTTGCACTAGCCACTGCCTGCCTGTGGGCTTTTTTCTAGTTGTGGTAAGCCTGGGCTACTCTCTAGTTGTGGTGCACAGGCTTCTCATTGCAGTGGCTTCTCTTGTTGCCGAGCACAGGCCATAGGCACACAGGCTTCAGTAGTTGTGGCTCGTGGGCCCTAGAGCACATGGGCCTAGCTGCCTGAGGCATGTGTGATCTTCCTGACCAGGGATCCAACCAGTGTCGCCTGCACTGCAGGGCAGATTCTTATCCACTGTACTACCAGGGGAATCTGACCATTGGCTTTTTTGTGGTGGTGGTGGAGTTGGGGAGAGATGTGCCACATGGCAGGTGGAAGCATAGTTCACCCACCAGGGATCGAACCTGTACCCCTACAGGGGAAGTACAAAGTCTTAACCGCTGGACCACCAGAGAAGTCCCTGATTCAGTCAGTGTTGGATAAGCCAGGACTCTGCATTTTTATCAAGCTGTCAGGCAATTCTGATGCAGGTTAGTTCAAGGCATGTCAACCATTGCCTTAGTTTAGGACAAAAATGTATTTCTTCATTGTCACACTTTTATTGAATACATGCTATGTGCTAGGTATTATGCCACTGATACAGTACCTGCCCACATAGGCTAGTAAGAAGCATATAACCTAGAGAGAACAGATGTATCTTCTAACTTGCATATAAATCCAAAGAGGTTATACCACTTAATTCACATTTACTAAATGCAAACCTGGCATTTTCAATTTCAGAATTTCCATGATCCATAGTGTTAGTCACTCAGTTGTGCCCGACTCTTTGCGACCCCATGGACTACAGCCCACCAGGCTCCTCTGTCCATGGGATTTTCCAGGCAAGAATACTGGAGTGGGTTGCCATTTCCTTCTCCAGGGGATCTTCCCAACCCAGGGATCGAATCCAGCTCTCCTGTACTGCAGGCAGATTCTTTACCGATTAAGCTACAGGGAAACCCATAGTGGTAGGTATTTCTAGTGCTTCAAAAGGAGACATTTCTGGAAGTTTGCCCCCAATCCCCACCCTCCACTTCCAATGGAATTTCACATTCCACCCTCGACTGTGCCAGTAAGTTGTTGATGTTTCCATTTGTAGTGATTTTTAAGACAGCTTGCTAGAGTAGGGAGGTTGCCATTTAGGGACATCATTGGTATCATGATCTCTTTAATCCAAATGTTTCCCCTAAAACGCTGGTTGACTTTGGCTCCTTAGTTTTTCTTGTGTTATAAGGCAAAAGTAGGATACAAAGCAGCACTGTTTTTTAAAAAAAATGATCGGTCTATTAACATGTATTTATTTTGTAGTTTGTATTAGTAAAAGAATACTAGAAACATCCCTTCATTTTTAAAAATTACTACTACACTGGTGTCACAGCTGGCTATAAGGTAGACAATTCCTTTAAAGTTGTATGTATTATTTAGGGGGGAAAAATCCTTGAGTGTTAGAGTAATAGTTTGTAGTCAAATGCATGATAACATCATGGGATGTGATTATCAGTGTTTAGTAATTAAATATTAAATAGTATTATATAATCTCTTCTTGATTATAACTTTAGGAGAGTTAAAGCCTCACATACTCATCTCTTCTGCAGTCTAGCTGAGATTACTGCCTCTGCTTTCTAAATGTTTTTAGTCTTCTACTGATCTGTCATATGTCAAGCTAAATCTTCTAAGGATCAAAATCTCATATGACTCCTCTAAAATTTCAAAAATTTAAGTCTATACTAGTTTCAGAAAAATGAACCAGTATAATGGCATTATTAATGACAATTATAGAAGCAAAAATAGCAGCTAACATTTGAGTGCTTACTATGTGCCAGGCAGAGAGATTTACATGGATTATCTCTTCTGTGAGGCATGTACTACTATTTTCTTACTTTCTTAAGGGAAGCAGGGCTTGGAAAACAATGCGGCTTGCCTAAAATTACATCTAAAAAGGGTGATTGGCACATTACTTGCAAAAGGAATGGGGCTTAAACCATTTGCTCTTTTTACTGGGCATCAACTATCCCAGCAAACACTGAGTGGGAGACTATTACAACCTACAAAGAAATGGCAAAATTACAACAATTTTTCTATAGTTTATTATGATTTTTGGTGGTCTGTTCTTATGCAGATGAATAATAATAATTTTATGCCAGTGAATACAAATATAGAAAAAATATTAAAATGTGCTGTATTAAATAAGAAACATACTACACTTGTGATCAAAGAGGCAGCAAAGTAGGAGATAATGACATCAAAGCTCATATATGTGCTAATTATGAACATGGCTCCTTAGAGGTTATGTGCATGTGTGCTATGTTGCTTCAGTTGTGTCTGACTCTTTGCAAACCTATGGACTGTAGCCCACAAGGCTCCTCTGTCCATGGGATTCTCCAGGAAACAACACTGGAGTGGGCTGCCATGATGCCCTCCTCCAGGGGCTCTTCCCCACCCAGGGATCAAACCTGCATCTCATTATGTCTCCTGCATTGGCAGGTGGCTTCTTTACCACTAGTGCCACCTGGGAAGATCCCATAGAGGTACATGTCAACAAAAACTGCATTCATGTGCATACATGTGGTTAATATGCTACAGGTTACTAATACTTGCTCTACAATTAAATGGGTCCTTTTGAACCTTTATTCTCAAAGGGTAAATGCAAGCAAGTTCCTGAAATCAGTAAATTAGCTATTTTATACTTCACATCAAATTATTTTAACAGAGTATATTTCTCTCTAATGTTAGAAATGACTAAGGTAAAACCTTATATTACCATCTGCTGGCTGATAAAACTGCACAATAACATCTCTTCAGAAAACTATGCTTTGAGGTATTGAAATTTGAATAAAGGACTAAAGACAAAGGGAGAAAATTGTACACAACACCAGCGTAGAGGAAGTAAAGCCTCACTTTCAGTACTTTACTTTAAATCCCCATTTTATTTTCCCCATAATTATCAACATGCAGTCCATATTTAAAAAGACATAGGTAGCAAATGCTGGAAAAGGGAAGTGCAAAAAAATTTCTATGCCAGTTTTACTGTCTTTTGTTTTCTTAATAAAGGGTACAGAGCTTAGGCTGTATACCCACTGAAGAATATTATGAAATATGACCTTAATCAAGATTTTTAATTTCTGATATCTATATAATTCATAAGTTTATTACCAGGAAAGGTACTTTCCCCTAATATAATTTACATAAACATTTACAGAGGTCAGATATTACTCTGACATTAAAAAAACAAACAGTTAAGAATCAACCAACACAACATTGTAAAACTATTTTTCTCCAGTTAAAAAATAAATTAAAAAAAAGAATCAGTGAACAAATCTTTATCACTAGAAACTTGTATTAAAGGATTTATAAGTTTAGATTATTATGAAGTTGCAAAATGTCTGTGGAACACTATTACTCTGAACAACTTAAGAAATGCATTGGTAGACATGATACAGTAGACTCTAAAATCAATATATTTTAAAAATGGTTCCACAGAACTACAAGACCATTATATTTCAAAAAGGAAAAAGCAGCAGCACCAACAATAGCAATAAATCAATCAGAGTATTTAACAGAATATAATCCATGGGATGAGGTGATGAATAGAGCTGACTAAGATAGCTGATTGAATATAGAACTGAAGACATGAATTAGAGCTCTAATTTTCCTCCTTTCACACACCTGCTTCATTTCATTTTTACTGCTTGCAAAAGTTAAGGCAAATTCTAACATGGATTCTCAATGATACATGGATCAATATGGAATGATAAAAATACAGTTAAATATCACTATAAAGGTGACTAGAGTTTCAAAAAAGACCATATAAAAGTATTAATACTGTTTTATTCACAATAGATGAAAGGAGAAAATACAGTTATTGCCTTTAAAGAACTGCAGAGATAAAAAGACAAGAAAAAATCTGGTGGTTAATAAACTGAAATAGTAAATCTAATTAGAAAGTGAAGAAGTAAAAGAAAGTAAACAAGAACAGAAATACAGAAAAGGAGTTCTCATTGACTAAGAGGAAGTGATGAGGCAGAAAGAGATGTAATAATCCCGTATCAAGTAAATTGAAAGTGACCACTTACAGAACTATCAAAGGACAAAGACAAGTTAACTCAAAAAGGCATGCAATTTAATCATTAGTTAGATAATAGCAATTTGAAGGGGAAATGAAAATATATCATTTTTAGTAGTCTTTCATCCTAAATATATATATTATATAAAAACACAGGTGCTTGCAATTGTACTATAATATAGTAGGAACCAACTTTGAAATGTCTTTAATAAGAGCAGGTTCAAACACTATTGCAAATATAAAAAACACCTACTTGTACCCAGTTTAGAGAGGAGTAATTTTCAAAATCCTGTTAAAGGAAATGAAAACTAAACAGTACTGCACAAAGTTAAATGAAATTCAAAATACAAGCCCACAGAACAAAGTTAACATTTATTGAGTAACCACATTATGCCTGGTACTTCTCTACCCCCATTGCTACCACCTGACTTCAGGCCTACATTAACTCTCTCATCTGGATCACTGCACGGTAACAAGTATCTTAACATCCTTTTTTTTTTCCTTGTTTTATTTGTTTTTAATTGGAGGACAACTGCTTTACAATGTTGTGTCAGTTTCTGCCATGCCTCAACATCAATCAGCCATAGGTATACACATGTCCCCTCTGTCTTGAACCTCCCTCCCACTTTCCACCCCATCCCGCTGCCCTAGGTTGTCACAGAGCACGAGGCTGGTCTCCGTGTGCTATACCACAACTTCCCATTAGCTATCTATTTTACACATTAACATTCATTTTCTTTTCTCCTATCCATCCTGCACACTGACACCCAAAATGATTTTTCTTAAATGAAAATTTGATGTTGGTCTTTTGTTTAGAATCATTAAATAGATCCCACAGCCTGTAACACAATGTCCAAACTCTTAACTTCTATGATCTGAGTCCCATTCTCCTTTCTAGTCTTTTCTCTCACCTCTTCCCATGATCATCCTTACTTTATACTACTCTTTCTTTACACTCCATTTATTTTTAACTACCCGATGTTCCTGAAATTTGCAATGCTGAGTTATGCACGTGTTTGTTTTTTCCTGCTTATCCTCTTGAAGGGCCTTCATCTTTTGCCCTCACAGCAATGCAAACAGCTACCACGTCTATTTTCAATATCAGCTGAAGTCCTCCTAATGTCAACTCCCCATCCCCAGCTTTTCCAAGAAAGAACTGAATATTCCATCCTTTGAAATGGATGGTACAGGGTGCCTATACAGATTTCTATTACAGGATCCATAATTTTTATTGTGAAAGTGAAGTCGCTCAGTCGTGTCCAACTCTCTGCGACCCCATGAACTCCTCTGTCCATGGGATTTTCCAGGCAAGAGTACTGGAGTGGGTTGCCATTTCCTTCTCCAGGGGATCTTTCCCACCCAGGGATCGAACCCAGGTCTCCCACATTGCAGGCAGACACTTTACCATCTAAGCTACCAGGAAAGCCCCAATAAATATATATTTATATATGTATAATATATAAATACATATAATATATATATGTATGCTGCTGCTGCTGCTGCTAAGTCACTTCAGTCGTGTCCGACTCTGTGTGACCCCATAGACGGCAGCCCACCAGGCTCCCCCATCCCTGGGATTCTCCAGGCAAGAATACTGGAGTGGGTTGCCATTTCCTTCTCCAATGCATGAAAGAGAAAAGTGAAAGTGAAGTCGCTCAGTCTGTCCGACTGTTAGCGACCCCATGGACTGCAGCCCACCAGGCTACTCCGTCCATTGGATTTTCCAGGCAAGAGTACTGGGGTGGGGTGCCATTGCCTTCCCTGGTATATATGTATAATATATAAATATATATATTTATTACATATGTATAATATATAAATATATATATTTATTACATATGTATAATATATAAATATATATTTATTATATATAATAAATAATAAACAAATACATGTGTATACAATATATAATAAATACATAAATATTTTCTTTCTTGTGAAGATATGCTTATTAGGGGATTCCTGGGGGCTCAGCAGTAAAGAATGAGACTACAATGCAGGAGATGAGGGTTCTATCTCTGGGTCGGGAAGATCCCCTGGAGAAAGAAATGGCAACCCACTCCAGAATTCTTGTCTGGGAAGTCCCATGGGCAGAAGAGCCTGGCGGGCTATAGTCCATGGGGCTGCAAAAAGAGTCAGACACGACTCAGTGACTAAACAAACAAGCAAAAAGATGCTTACTAAACTGTAGACTCCTTGGGAGCAGGAACCTAGTCTTATTTATCAGTGTATCCTTATTAACCAGCATAATGATTGGCATGTTACAGATACTTGCAAAGATTTTAACTAATTAATGAATAAGCTTCATTATTTACGTTAAAGCTTTTTCACAGTCTACCAAAAGCTACAGTCAATCATCAGTAACTGAGTCCCATCATTTACCTGAAATGTCTGTTTAACTCCACAATCATCACACTATTATATGTCCTCATCTTGCATTTTAATGCCACACTGACTTTCCAAAAGCCCACATTCATCATATAAAACCCCATCCATGAACTTATAGTGAATGATATTTTAAATCCAAATGCCTCTGTTTGCCTTTAATGGTTCTCCATAAGCTGGCCCTACCTTTATCTATCCAATTTCAACTCATCTGGTCAATTTCTTCACCATATCTTGAGTCTGGCACTTAAATTCTTACCTTTACTTTCACCCCAACTGTTTCATCCCACATTCATACCTTATTCTTACCTAATGCAATTAAATATTAACCATCATTTATAGGCCAGTCTATTTTTTTTTCCATTAAACTTTACCCAAATGCTTTCCCCTTCATTTTTAAACCAAATACATTCAGTACCAGTCACATCAGCACTTTTGCTTTTAAGAATGTTACTTTTTCTCCCCAAGTAGACTATCATTTCCTTCAGTTAAATCACATATACATCTTATTATATTTCCTTTCAGATCCCTGACAAGTCTTAGTTACTGTGATAGCAAGCCATCATAATATGGTACAGTTTTAAAAAACTTTCCCAAAGCTTATTTTAAACTAAAAAACATCCTCTCTTTAAATAAAATCTTATGTGGCAGCCCAATACATAAAAGCAATAAAAGGGGAGAGACTCTGAAATGAGGCATAGGGCTTGGAGTGCTGCCTGTCTGGCCTTCCCCTACTCGCTTAGCCATGGTGTAGCCCTGGTACACCTCTGTAAATCTTCTGGGGCTCCTTGGAATACAATGAAAACTACTGTGTTCAAGTTCTAGCTCTGACACTTACTGGCCACGTATCCTGAGGTAATCACAGACTCTCTAAGCTTCAGTTTCCCAAGATAATGAATATGCATGAGAAAAGCTGAGACAAACTAAAACAGTTGAGCAAGACAAAATAACAATAGTTAAACCTTCAAACAAAGTCAAAGACCTTTACCTCTTCCTCAAGAGCTGCAGAGAACTTTCTGAGCCATATCCATGAGTTCTCCTGCAGATANGTTCTATCTCTGGGTCGGGAAGATCCCCTGGAGAAAGAAATGGCAACCCACTCCAGAATTCTTGTCTGGGAAGTCCCATGGGCAGAAGAGCCTGGCGGGCTATAGTCCATGGGGCTGCAAAAAGAGTCAGACACGACTCAGTGACTAAACAAACAAGCAAAAAGATGCTTACTAAACTGTAGACTCCTTGGGAGCAGGAACCTAGTCTTATTTATCAGTGTATCCTTATTAACCAGCATAATGATTGGCATGTTACAGATACTTGCAAAGATTTTAACTAATTAATGAATAAGCTTCATTATTTACGTTAAAGCTTTTTCACAGTCTACCAAAAGCTACAGTCAATCATCAGTAACTGAGTCCCATCATTTACCTGAAATGTCTGTTTAACTCCACAATCATCACACTATTATATGTCCTCATCTTGCATTTTAATGCCACACTGACTTTCCAAAAGCCCACATTCATCATATAAAACCCCATCCATGAACTTATAGTGAATGATATTTTAAATCCAAATGCCTCTGTTTGCCTTTAATGGTTCTCCATAAGCTGGCCCTACCTTTATCTATCCAATTTCAACTCATCTGGTCAATTTCTTCACCATATCTTGAGTCTGGCACTTAAATTCTTACCTTTACTTTCACCCCAACTGTTTCATCCCACATTCATACCTTATTCTTACCTAATGCAATTAAATATTAACCATCATTTATAGGCCAGTCTATTTTTTTTTCCATTAAACTTTACCCAAATGCTTTCCCCTTCATTTTTAAACCAAATACATTCAGTACCAGTCACATCAGCACTTTTGCTTTTAAGAATGTTACTTTTTCTCCCCAAGTAGACTATCATTTCCTTCAGTTAAATCACATATACATCTTATTATATTTCCTTTCAGATCCCTGACAAGTCTTAGTTACTGTGATAGCAAGCCATCATAATATGGTACAGTTTTAAAAAACTTTCCCAAAGCTTATTTTAAACTAAAAAACATCCTCTCTTTAAATAAAATCTTATGTGGCAGCCCAATACATAAAAGCAATAAAAGGGGAGAGACTCTGAAATGAGGCATAGGGCTTGGAGTGCTGCCTGTCTGGCCTTCCCCTACTCGCTTAGCCATGGTGTAGCCCTGGTACACCTCTGTAAATCTTCTGGGGCTCCTTGGAATACAATGAAAACTACTGTGTTCAAGTTCTAGCTCTGACACTTACTGGCCACGTATCCTGAGGTAATCACAGACTCTCTAAGCTTCAGTTTCCCAAGATAATGAATATGCATGAGAAAAGCTGAGACAAACTAAAACAGTTGAGCAAGACAAAATAACAATAGTTAAACCTTCAAACAAAGTCAAAGACCTTTACCTCTTCCTCAAGAGCTGCAGAGAACTTTCTGAGCCATATCCATGAGTTCTCCTGCAGATACTGACACCGGCCTCAGGTGGAAGAAGTTAACTGCATGCTGTCTACACCTATGCTTACCCCAGACCAGTTGAAACTTGGTCATGGCTGATGATACTAATTCCTGAAACCACCCAGTTAGCTACCACCAACCAATCCAGAAAGAGGCACACCAGCTATCGGCACCTCACATCCGGACCCCAAATGCTGCATTTCGGAACCCTTCCCTGAAATTGGGGGAGAATAGATTCATGTATATATATGGCAGAGTCACTCTTTGTGCCCCTGAAACTATCACCCTTTTCTTCATTGGCTCTGTTCCAATATAAAATAAGTTTTTTGAATAAATGGGTTTTGTCCTTAGCAAAAAAAAAAAAAAGCCTTTGTAAACTTGAAGGCCATATATGTAAATGAGTAATTTACTATTTTGCAAGCCATGACTTAAACTGGTTATATTATACAATGTTAACAATAGTTGCATGACATAATGGTACTGACTGTGAAAGCACTCTATATTTTAAAATCCAGCTTTATTTAAAATAAAATAAAGCATTCTAAATATCATTCAATTCTGGGAATCCCAGGTCCTCTTCCTTGTTTCTTGTACTTAGAATTAACTCTTTAATCTTGATTTGGGGGCAATAAAGTGTAATGATTAAAGGATACGTTTTTGAGTTGGGCAGACTTGAAGACCAGCTTTAGTACTAATTAGGTGCGTAAACTTGGATAAGTTACATAATTCTCTCCAAGCCTTAATTTCCTCATCTAGAGAAATGAAAATAGCACTATCAACTTTTTAGTTGCTGCTAGACTAAGAAAAATAATCTGAACAAAATTATTTAATAGAGTATGAAAGCCAGTAAGTTAACTATTATTTTCCCTTGGGAAGAGCCGTGGGAGAGTTGAAGCACTTTGCATTAAAGTAGCATTACTTTTTTTTTCTTGGGCAAAGGGTCATACCACTAAAAACAAAACACAGTAAGTAAAATGTAGATGAAAAAACATGACACCTTTCACAACTCAGCGTGCCAAGTTATAAAACAGATGGTTTCTTTCCAGACATCCTATAACAATTAAATAGCATTTCTTTCTTGTCTTGTCCTTTTAAATACACCCTCCCCATGTACTTCCAAGTCATCAAATTATCAGTAAATGTTTATCAAATTATACAGATTTCCTACAATCAGAAATTTACCACATAACAAATAATTTCAAAGCAACTATCCCTTTACAAATTGGAATGGTGGCTTCCTAAGAGAAATACTGCTAATCATGGGCTATTTCTCAAAAAATTTAAAGTTGAAGTGTAATTTTAGGAAAAATACTAATTAAACATGAAGTCAACTGAAAAGGGAAACTTCACTATCTTTAAAATTATAAACATAAATATGTGCAAGTCCTTAAAAGAATACTCTTTGTCACACAAAATTACATACCTGATAGAAAAGGGATATAAGTTAAACAAAACAAGGCAAATACACACTATGCAATTTTTAAGTAAAGGTATATGTACCAATATGGAAAGATCTGCAAGAAACATCTAGGTGAAAAGAGCAAGTTGCAAAAGAATGTGTATGGTATGAGTCCATTTGAGTTTGTGTGTTTTTAAAGATATACAAACCTGTTTGTACACAGGAAATTTTCCAAAGACTATTCAAGATCCCTACTCACATTCTGTTATATAGTTAACAAAGGAAGCCAAACCACTATCAATTTAATATACTATAACATGGAAATTGAAATGATTCTTTAAAGTATTAAAAAAATGATAGATTTAACCTTCATGTGGTCCTAAGCGAAGTGAAGTCAAGTCAAAGTTCCACTCTTTGCAACCCATGGACTGTAGTCCACCAGGTTCCTCTGCCCATGGAATTCTCCAAGCAAGAATACTCAAGTGGGTTGCCATTTCCTTCTCCAGGGGACCTATCTGACCCAGAGACTGAACCTGGGTCTCCTGCACTGCAGGCAGACTTGTCACCACCTGAGTCACCAGGGAAGCCCATGAGGCCCTAAGCTATTATCAAAGAGATTTGATAGAGACTGTCATAAAAACTCTTTCCTAAATGCTCCATCAGTGAACTTTCAGTGGAAAAACAGCTCACTGATTAGAAAAACAAAATATTGGGACTACCCTGGCAGTCCAGTGGTTAAGACTCCATGCTCCCACTGCAGAGGGCATAGATTCGATCCCTGGTTGGGGAACTAAGGTCCCACATGCTGTACAATTCGGCCATTCAAAAAAAAAAAAACAAAAACAAAATATTTGTTAATATAGACAAAGGTCACTAAAATTTTCCTAAATGCTTAATATTCATGTTATTTTAACTGACATATATACACTGAGAATTAACTAAAGAAATCACTGATTTATATTAACATTCGAAATATTTATTCCTATTACCCTTTTAAATGAAACTGGTCAAGTCATATGAAGAACTAAGATACTGTTGAGTATTTTTTTTTTAATACAAATGATTGAAGTGACTTTGGTAAAGTGACACTGTAACCTGTTAGCTGCTTTTCCATTTCTCTTAACAGCTATATGGAACTTTACATGCTTAAATTTGAAACCAAGACAAGAGGAAAAGAACCTCCCATAATAATCCCCCCTAAAATGACGTTTTAGATAATCAGAATAGGTTAGAGTGAGTGAGTGAGTGAGTGAGTGTGAGTAAAGTCGCTCAGTCATGTCCGACTCTTTGAGACCCCATGGACTATAGTCTATCAGGCTCCTCCATCCACGGGATTTTCCAGGCAATAGTACTGGAGTGGGTTGCCATTTCCTTCTCCAGGGTATCTTCCTGACCTAGGGATTGAATCCGGATCTCCCTCACTGTAGACGGATGCTTTACCATCTGAGCCAGGTTTAAATACATATATATACACATATGGTTTTCTCTTATGTATAATAGGCTCTTATCCAAGAAAAGAAAAGAGATGTAGATATTGTTCCTGGCTTTGTCACTTATTAGCTGAAAACTAGGCAAGTCATTGAATGACTCTGACACTAAGTTTCTCCATCTATACAATGAGAGAGGTCTCTTTTCCAAGTATGAAAGTCTTATGCTATGACAGTGAAAAATATCAACTAAGAGACACTTATTTGCTGATTCTTAATTGCTATATGACAACAAAAAATGCTAAGGAAGAGACAATAAAATCTCTTAAATAATTATTAAAATTATATATGCCCTCTACTGAAGATTATTAAAAGAGAACCATACTATGTCTTTAAGGTTTCTACTCAGAAATCCTTTTCTGCAGGGCTGAATTTTTTATTTGGCATAAAATATGTATTTCAGATTACACTATTTATTGCGGTACTATGTGGAGCACTGATCTCTCATTTAAATAGAATTTTATTCTCTTTGAAAAATTCTGAAATATAGCCTTAGTCAGATGAATAACTTTCATAGTAGTAATAAAATTTCACTGATCTATATTAAGCTTTTTTTTAAGCTAATATTCTAAGATGTTTACCTTTGGCAGCATGGGAGTATCCCTTTTCTTCTTCTTTTCTGAATTAGGGTCATCTAACAAGTCTGGCTCAAAGGTATAAAGTTCGGTCAGCTCATTCATGGTAAAATGACGTTCAACTTGCTGTTGATCAACAACTCGAAAAGACAGTGACTGCTTAGTTACTTGCCGATCATATATCTTATCTTCCATGGTTCCCTTCGTAAAAAAGAATGAACAATACAAAAATTTTGTAAACATGAAACTTAATCAAGAAGAAATATAGTTATTGATTTATATGAAATAGCAAAACCTGATAGCAATATACTGCCATGAAACAAATTTTATGAGCAATGTTGCTTAATTCATGAGATTTTTTTTTTTTCTGTTCAGAGTAGTTTATGTTGATGAGAAATAAAACTATATTACTGGTAATCATCCTAAAATTTCTGACCAATATGCATTCATGTATTGCTTTATATATTTCCATACTTGGTGAAAGAACGAGAGCAGTCAGATACCAAGGTAAACAGAATAAGAGTACATGAAATCAAACTTTAGGGAGTTATTGATGTAAGAATCCAACAGGGCAGTTTAATTCTTTTTCAGTGGAATATAACAAGCTCTCAACAATCACTAAAAACTAACTTTATGTAAAGTCTTACTTTCTATAACTTCAGGACAAAAAATTAATAGCTACAATGCCATATCTATTATATGTTCTATAAAACATTCTGAAGTAGAATGTAAAGAAGCTCTTAATTTAAATAACAGGAAAGAGTTTACAGTGTAGTTTACCAACTATATTATGTACTCTTATGTACGACCAAAGATCTACCAATAAAACCCAGTCTCTGGTTGAGAAGCCCAGATTTGGAGGACAGTAGAGAAGGTAGCATCTGTTCCCAAAGACGATGTAACAGTTAAAAGGGCAACTTGATTCTATAAACCTGTATAACATTGAACTACATACACTTCCTTGATTTCACTTCCTTTCCTTAAATTTCAGTTTCTGTTTCTTAATACCTGAGTTTATATTTAAAGGAAATTAATATTCTTGAATAGAAATATTAAATATTATTTGTAATGATTCTTTGTTATTATAATACATTAATTGTTTCTTCTTATTTAACCACACTCTTCAAACTAAGAGATCATCTGATGCCACTGAAAACAATGATCATTTGACCTTCACATCTATAAGCAAATCAGATTTAGTTACTGGCTTTTCTATGCATAGTAAGTAAAAGAATTATAAATGTTTAACTTTCTTAAACTAGCATGAAATTGCTGAATCTGTATATCCATGCAAATTCATCTCAATCTGAGAAATTAGAGACCTGGACAAACTACAAAATAGAAAATCATGAGAGGTGAAAATTAAACTTATATTGCTTTAAGAACAGGAATGATATTTTCAACTTTATTTGCCTCTCTACAAAGCATGTATAGTTTGAATTACAAAAATATTGTCAGTTTCACCCAATCTTTCAATATGAAAAAGAGAATATAAATTACAAGCCCACCTGAGCTAAGAACCTATATACATAGACAGGTTTAGTTTGTCCAAAGCGATAAACTCTGAATATACTCTGGATGTCATAAGATGGATTCCAAGAAGCATCAAATATAATCACTCGATTAGCAGCTACCAGATTAATTCCAAGAGATCCTGCTTTGGTAGAAATGATAAATAATCGCCCTCTGAAAATGAAAACACAGATAAAAATGTTTAGAGATGAGTGATTAACAGATATTTTATTTATGATATGACTTTTTAATTCTAAGGCAGTTTTTTGAACAATCATGAGTTCAGAGAATTCATTACTTGCTTACTGAAGAAAAGGACAAGTCTAAGGAGTTGGAGTTACGATTTATATGCTCCAAAAGAATTGTAGTGCTGTAACATGAGATAGTGTGATATAGGAATAAAGATAAATATGGAAATCACATGTTTACAATGTATTCAAGATATTTATTTATATATTTCTAAGTAAATAGAGAAAATTTATGTATAATTCAAAAAATGTGTTCAGTGCTGGAGCAGGTGTGAAGAGATGCCCCACGTCCAAGGTAAAGAAACCCAAGTAAGACAGTAGGTGTTGCAAGAGGGCATCAGAGGGCAGACACACTGAAACCATAATCACAGAAAACTAGTCAATCTAATCACACTAGTGGACCACAGCCTTGTCTAACTCAATGAAACTAAGCCATGCCCTGTGGAGCCACCCGAGATGGGTGGGTCATGGTGGAGAGGTCTGACAGAATGTGGTGCACTGGAGAAGGGAATGGCAAACCACTTCAGTATTCTTGCCTTTAGAACCCCATGAACAGTATGAAAAGGCAAAATAATAGGATACTGAACGAGGAATTCCCCAGGTCAGTAGGTGTCCAATATGCTACTGGAAATCAGTGGAGAAATAACTCCAGAAAGAATGAAGGGATGAAGCCAAAGCAAAAACAATACCCAGTTGTGGATGTGACTGGTGATAGAAACAAGGTCCGATGTTGTAAAGGGCAATATTGCATAGGAACCTGGAATGTCAGGTCCATGAATCAAGGCAAACTGGAAGTGGTCAAACAACAGATGGCAAGAGTGAACGTCGACATTCTAGGAATCAGTGAACTAAAATGCACTGGAATGGGTGACTTTAACTCAGATGACCACTATATCTACTACTGCAGGCAGGAATCCCTGAAAAGAAATGGAGTAGCCATCACGGTCAACAAGAGTCCAAAATGCAGTACTTGGATGCAACCTCAAAAATGAAAGAATGATCTCTGTTCGTTTCCAAGGCAAACCATTCAATATCACAGTAATCCAAGTCTCTTTATTTGCATAATATCATACAATGTTCACAACAGCCTAATGAATAAGTTATCATTTTCAACTTCATTTCACAGATGAGAAAGAGTTTTTCAAAAATTAACGAATTTTTCCAAGGTGGAGGTGAGGGAATTTGAATCCCTGTACATTTACCTTCCTGGCCCCTGTCTTAACCACCACACTTAGTGTTGGGATAGTGGTATGAGCGATCTACTAGTACACAAGTGTCTCACTAAACACATCTTTGGGATTGAGATTCTCTAGAACATATTAATGGAGAAGATAACTGGATTTCATATTATAGAATGAGTAGAGATTACTTAGATGATAAAAAAGAGAAACAAAATTATAAACACAGGCAAAAGATTTAATAAATCTCAGAAACTGAAAATATCATGGTGTCTTTTAGGAATTGCAATACACTTTTTTGTTACTGGAGGAAAGAGGAGTAGCTAGTTATAGAAATAGGGCCTAAATCACAGAAGCCCTTGTAGAGAATTTATCTTTTCCCAAAAGATGATGAGGGACTACTGAAGCAGAATCAACTATGACACAATATAGTCAGACTTTCTTAGAAATATGATATACCTTAGGGGAAGAGAATGGATTTCCCAGGTGGTCTAGTGGTAAAGAACCTGCCTGCCAATGCAGGAGATATAGGAGATGTGGATTTGATCCCTGTGTTGGGAAGATTCCCTGAAGAAAGTAATGGAAACCCACTCCAGTATTCTTGCCAGGAGAATCATGTGGACAGAGGAGCATGGTGGGCTAGAGTCCCTAGAGGCGCACAGAGTCAAACACACCTAAAGCCACTTAGCACACAGCATATACAGGGACAGAGAGGCTAGAAAGAATCAAAATAGTTTAGGTCATAGACAATGAATACTCTAAGTTTGGGCCATGTAAGTGAAGATGGTGAGGAAAAAACAAATTTGAGAGATGTTATAGAGGCAAAATCAATAGGACTTTGGTGGTTCATTGACTGTATACCAAGTCACTTCAGTCGTGTCCAACTCTGTGTGACCCCATAGGCGGCAGCCCACCAGGCTCCCCCATCCCTGGGATTCTCCAGGCAAGAACACTGGAGTGGGTTGATTTCCTTCTCCAATGCATGAAAGTGAAAAGCGAAAGTGAAGTCGCCCAGTCATGTTCGACTCTTAGCGACCCCATGGACTGCAGCCTACCAGGCTCTCCTGTCCATGGGATTTTCCAGACAAGAGTACTGGAGTGGGTTGCCATTGTCTTCTCCGCATTGACTGTATAGGGAGATGCTATTGACGAGTCCCTTATTTCTTGCTTGGGTGTCATAGACAGGCTATGTACTGATGCTGTTCATTGAGATGTGAATACAGAGAGTGTTCACTATTACCATGACCACTGTTATTGAGGGGCCAAATTTTAGAACAAATGAAGAGACTACATATCCTATTTGGAAAATCCTCTGTTCGATATAGAAAGATGAAATACATTCATCAATTTCTATTCATCCATATATCTAAATTTTACAAATATTTAGTACATATTGTTTCAGGAAATGAGGATTGAATATGATAAATTCTACTGTATCAGTAACAACACAGTGCTAAGTGCTTACATATTGAGCTTTAAACCTCCCTTTTGGTATTTAACAAGATGTATTTTGATTAAATCAATGTAATCTTATAAGGTTATCTTATTTTTTCCACTAGATATTGAACATTTTAGAGCAATGACTATCTTACAAATTTCTTTTTATCTCACAAGGATCTTATCTTTTGGAATAGAATAATTTCCAAATAATTTTTTCTTTAAATTGATTTTAATGGGAAAATAATTCAGATGAATCACTCAACTTTTTAAAAATAATTATCAAATATTAACTTTGTATGTCTTTGGGTTAAAAAAAACTTGAATTTGAAAAATATCATAAATGTGTCAGCCACTTTGCAATGATCAGTCAGCTGGTAATTTAAGAAAAAATATTAGCTGATATCCTTAATGCCATCTATTCCATCAGCTTCATTTTTTATTAGTTATTGTCACTTCTGCTGGAACTGTCTGTACTGATATCAATATGTGAGGAAATCCTTCTGGGTGAAATGAAAATCCTGGGCTTATAGGTCAACCACAGAAAATAAGTATCTTTATTCTTTTCTATTGACCAGTATAAGTTCGATACATGAAGCAGGGCACTCAAAGCTGGTGCTCTGGGATAACCCAGAGGATGGGGTGGGGAGGGAGGTGGGAGGGGGTTCAGCATGGTGGAACACAAATACACCCATGGCTGATTCATGTCGATGTATGGCAAAACCATCACAATATTGTAAAGTAATTAGCCTCCAATTAAAATAAATTAAAAAGTTACATGGTACAAATAAATACATAAATTTAAAAAAAGAATGATTAAGTCCTAAATGTGTAATAGAAAATCCTATATTCATTTTAATATACATTCTTTTACAGGTGAAGTATATTTGAGGTTCAATGGTGCATGGTTATGTTTTAAAAAAGAAAAACCTGTATCAGTAAATTCAGAGAGCAATTTTGTTTTTATTGTTGAATAAATTATAGTTTATGATACCCTAAAANGTACAAATAAATACATAAATTAAAAAAAAGAATGATTAAGTCCTAAATGTGTAATAGAAAATCCTATATTCATTTTAATATACATTCTTTTACAGGTGAAGTATATTTGAGGTTCAATGGTGCATGGTTATGTTTTAAAAAAGAAAAACCTGTATCAGTAAATTCAGAGAGCAATTTTGTTTTTATTGTTGAATAAATTATAGTTTATGATTCCCTAAAAAAAGTCAGAGAATTTAAATAATATATAGCAAATTAGTAAGTGGCAGAAGACAAATGAAGGCAGTGATATTTAATCAATTTTGCATCAGGATTTTCACATATTTTCTTATTACTCATTTCTTATATTAACTCTGAGAGACATATGTGTTAAGTGACATTTTTATCATTTTAACAATCAGAAAATTGAAGTTTAGAAGACATTAAGTGCTCTGATTTTGTTTCTGATGTGTTAATATTGTATATATTGTTTATGAAAATTACCTTTCAATGGAGACTGAAATTATCTGTGCTTATTCTCAACTATGGAAACAGTGACAGAGTTTATTTTGGGGGGCTTCAAAATCACTGCAGATGGTGACTGCAGCTGTGAAAGTAAAAGATGCTTGCTCCTTGGAAGAAAAGCTCTCACAAACCTAGAGAGCATATTAACAAGCAGAGACATTATTTTTGCCACAAAGGTCCATTTAGTCAAAGCTATGGTTTTTCCAGTAGTCATGTATGGATGTGAGAGCTGGACCATAAAGAAAGCTGAGCACCAAAAAACTGATGCTTTTGAACTGTGGTGTTGGAGAAGACTCTTGCAAGTCCCTTGCACTGCAAGTTCAAACTAGTCAATCCTAAAGAAAATCAGTCCTAAATATTCATTAGAAGGACTGATGCTGAAGCTTTCTAAATACATTGTGTGTGTGTGTAATTTTCCTCATTTGTAAAATACAGGCAATTGAATTACATCTTAANTTTGAACTGTGGTGTTGGAGAAGACTCTTGCAAGTCCCTTGTACTGCAAGTTCAAACTAGTCAATCCTAAAGAAAATCAGTCCTGAATATTCATTAGAAGGACTGATGCTGAAGCTTTCTAAATACATTGTGTGTGTGTGTAATTTTCCTCATTTGTAAAATACAGGCAATTGAATTACATCTTAAAGCTCTACAGTATTTCTAAGAAAGTCTGATTTTATAAGACATTTGGAAATAAAGAGTCTTTGTTAAACAATTTGGGAGACACTTCTAATGTACCCCTATCTTAAAGCTGCAATGTATATTTATATTCACATACTAACAGATCAGAGGTCCATAGGGTCACGTGACTGAACCACAACAACTAACAGACCTGAGAAGACTTGGAAGAAAAAAATAAAATGAGACCCTACTTATGTTTGCTTAACCTATATTTTATCAAAGTAATGTCTAATTATTTTCACAGTGGAAACAGTGATGACTTTATTTTGGGGGGCTTCAAAATCACTGCAGATGGTGACCACAGCCACGAAATTAAAAGACTCTTGCTCCTTGGAAGGAAAGTTATGAACAACCTAGACAGCACATTAAAAAGCAGAGACATGACTTTCTCAACAAGGTCCATCTAGTCAAAGCTATGGTTTTTCCAGTAGTCATGTATGGATGTGAGAGTTGGACTATAAAGAAAGAAAGCTGAGAGCTGAAGTATTGATGCCTTTGAACTGTGGTATTGAAGAAGACTCTTGAGAATCCCTTGGACTGCAAGGAGATCCAACCAGTCCATCCTAAAGGAGATCAGTCCTGGGTGTTTTCTGGAAGGACTGATGCTGAAGCTGAAACTCCAATACTTTGGCCACCTGATGCAAAGAGCTGACTCATNGAGCTGAAGTATTGATGCCTTTGAACTGTGGTATTGAAGAAGACTCTTGAGAGTCCCTTGGACTGCAAGGAGATCCAACCAGTCCATCCTAAAGGAGATCAGTCCTGGGTGTTTTCTGGAAGGACTGATGCTGAAGCTGAAACTCCAATACTTTGGCCACCTGATGCAAAGAGCTGACTCATTGAAAAAGACCCTGATGCTGGGAAAGATTGAATGAGGGAGGAGAAGGGGACGACAGAGGATGAGATGATTTGATGGCATCACTGACTCAATGGACTTGAGTTTGAGTAAACTCCAGGAGTTGATGATGGACAGGGAGGCCTGGCGTGCTGCAGTCCATGGGTTACAAAGAGTCGGACACAACTGAGCGACTGAACTGAACTGAACTTTTTTCAAGTCTTTAGCCGACCCAGATCCCCTTCCTCTTACTGTTTAAGTGCAAGTTTACCTACCTAACTTGAATCTGCCAACACTTGCTTCCTTTTCCTGAGGGATTTTCTCTCCCTCCTGCCAGTGTTTTGTGTGTCCACAACGGGACCGAAATGCTGGTTCATTGGCTTCACCTCCCAGCCCAGCATCCCTCTGCAGGAGTAGGTATATACTGAAGTACTTTAGTTTCTCACTCTGAGGTGTAACACTGGCTTCCAGTTTCTACAAGGACAAAGCTCAGATTGCTCTCACAGAAATCTGGCACTATCCTATACCCTTTGGCTGGCATTCTTTCTTTTCTGATGTTTGCTTTACTTCTCAAGTAGCCATTTCCACTCAGGGTCATCTTGGAGGAGGGGGAGAATCTAAGTTAATATATATATTTGGACATGAATGTGGTACAATATCTTAATGACTATTCCCAGCTCCACTTTTCAATGACCCAAATATATAGAGATTATTTCTGACAGATTCAGGACACACACTTCTGGTACCTCGCTTCTATGAGTCACTGACTAAATGTTTCCTGAATAAATTAATGTCTCCAAAGGGCAATGCCACAAGTCTTTGCAAAGGAAAAGGCATGAACTCAGAGGACACCACTTTTAACCTTTCTATCTTTTGGGAGACTTAATGGACGTATAGACTCTGTCTTGGCTGTTTTTGGACTGCCTACTTGATTTGCCAATATCATTGGCTTCTGTTTCTCCGGTGGCACTTTCCTCCAGTAATGCAATGTCTCAATACCCTTTCCTTTCCTTTCCTTTCCATACTTTCAGTTTGTTGAATACTTAAATAATTATTTTTCCCTCTATGCCCTTGCAATTCATCTTTGACAAATGGAGGAGAAGAAACCCTTTAAATCTAATATTAATGCCATTTTTGAGAGCCTGCTATGACACTGTGGTAGACTATATCCACACGACGATTTCATTAGATCAGTTAAATATTAATATGTCAGATAAAATGATATGGTATGGCAAGAAAATAAATATTTAAACATAAAAAAATTTTCCTTGCTCTTTGGCCTCCTGTCTATGCCCTACTGTGCATGGTTTTGGGTTGGCCAAAAAATTGGTTCAGGTTTTCCTATACGATGTTATGACCAAACAAACATTTTGGGCAACCCAGTATATATGCATTATGCATTAACCAAATCTCCTCCATTGGCAGAAATACCTACTCAACCATAAAGAGCGATATTCTCCTAGCATCAGTCAGACAATTCCTGAAAAGATAACAATCCTTCTTAATCTTATAAGGGGCCACATGATGTTTACATCTGGATTGCATAGACTGTCAATCATGTTATCTAACATATAGCCTTCTGTCCCAAGAAACTTACATAATTTTGTTTTGACTCCTAATGGGTGGCACGCTTCTCAGAAATCTCTGAGATGCTTTTTCTGGTTATAATCCTCAAATTTGACTTGAAAAAGTTTCCATATATTTCTTTGACTGATCGATTTATTTTTCAAATATATATGATTTCATTAAATCTCAAAGAAACCAAAGTAAATATTGGTAGGCCATTTTGCAGATGAAAAAAAAATGGACTCTTAGGGAGCTTAGGTAACTCTTCTCAAAGTCATACAGCTATGTAGGGGCCGAGCCAAGTCTCTGAATGAAGCATGTATAATGCCAAATTTTACCTCATCATCCCAATACTACATTGCTTCCTGCAGCATTTAGTTTTTATTTATTTATTTATTGGCATTTTAAGCAACATTTATTACTGTGCTTTTAATACAGAAAGAAAAAGAACAAAAATGACTCACATTTTCATTCCCGATATAACCCTACTTTCCATAAACATTTTGTTTTAAATTTCAGATGTATTAAGATATAATTGAATACAGTAAAATTGTCCCTTTTAAAATGTACTATTCAATGAGTTTTGATAAATGGTTTAGATGCTGATTTTAAAAAGCAGAAGTGGCTTCAAATATTAGGCCTGTCACTTACCAGCTTTATGACTATGATGAAATAGCAAAGATATAAACATATTTGCTCATTCTTAGAATGATGAAAACAATAATAGCTATTTTATAGCTGTTGCTAAGCATGGTTTCTGGCAAAAAGAAATAGGATACCAAAATAATGCTTCTTTAGACATTTTGTGTGTGTGTGTGCCCAGAAAGAAATAATAAAAATTTCATGTTCTTCCTAGTTAAGGTACTAGGACAACCATGATGGCTGATTAATTGCTACAGTCAAGATGACTTTTAGTGAAAGTCCTCAGGTGATTGAACTGTACAGTGATACAAGTCATGGAAAATGAAGCAGAACAAAAATCCCAATTTTTCAGTACCCCTAGTTCTGCTCCATAGACCCAGGACTTCTTTTTATTATTTTTTGTTTCTTGCTTTACCTAACTTTGTTGCCTTTTTGTTTTTCTCTTTATAGAAAGAAGGGACTTTGCTGGGTTGGGGTCTTATCCACACCTTCTATAAAAATATTGCTTTACTAGTCCAGGACTACCTTTCTCTCATTTCAAATTCTTAATGTTTTTCAAATTTCTTTGACCTGCCACTTGTGATGTATTTTAATCAAACCTTGGGTTGTCAAATGTTTACTAACAAAAATAGTTGCCAGTTATTATTATTTTATTTTGAACCACCCAATGAAGCATAAGATATATTTCTTTAGTATGAGTATGAATATGTCCTGTACTTTGGGACATGTGCATATTAAAAAATATATATTGCTCATCTGAAATTCAAATTTAACTGGGTGACCTCTAGTTTTATTTGTTAAATCTGGCAACTCTAGCTATATTATGTTCCAGAATGGTATTAACCACTTCAAGTGAATGATTTCTTTTGATATTTATGATGACTTTAAGAAGTAAGCACAGTTGTCTTAATTTTGTAAATGAGGAGTAGAGAGATTAAGAAAGAGGCTCAGGTCATACAGCTATTTGAGAACAGACTGGACAACATAAGATCACCTCACAAGGGGAAATGAGAAAAGTATTTCCTAGGATGTTCATCCTAAGTACCCACTATGTTAGGTTAGCAAACATTCCTTAATTTTATTTTGAAGGATATGTGAAGTTATGCAGTATGATGAAAAGAGTCTGTGTTTTAGTGACACAAAGTTTACATTTTACGTTATATTAAAAAAATAATTAGTTTACATTTTTAACTTTCTATTTTAAAATAATCATGATAAAAAATTTTGCAAAAGTGGTTAAAAAAAAGATAGAATACAAATATCACCCAACTTCAGTAAATATTAACTTTCAATAATACAGTAAAATTATAAAAACTAGAAATTAACATTGATAAAAATTATTCAGTTTTTGCCAATTCCTTTACCTGTATCTCTTTTTGATTGTTATTAGAATTTAGTACAGAATCATACATATTTAAGCTGTCATGTCTTCTTGCTGCTGCTGCTGCTGTTAAGTCGCTTCAGTCGTGTCTGACTCTGTGTGACCCCATAGACGGCATGTCTCCTTAGTCTAGCTCAACTTGGTTGACTCAACTTGAGACAACTTGGTTTTTCTTTGTGTTTCATAACCTTGCCACACTTGCAAAATAATAGCAGCTAATGTATCTGATGTCCATAGAATAAAGTAAACAGGTATGATCCCATTCTGTTGTAAGTATTGGGGAGTGCTCTGCTTAATAGTATAACTCCAAATAACAAATACAGAAAAATGATGAAACTAGAAAAACAGTACTTGGCAAAAACTACAGTAATAATTATTTCAGGTCAGTAATCATCAATGATGCTAAAATTAGTGAGAAAGTATGATGAGAAACAGGGCATATGCATAGTTTCAAAGTATTTCCCACAGATACTTATATAAATTACAGAGAAGATCATTTTACAGTGGAAAAGCTTGGCAGGCATCCTTTAACCAGGTGATCAAACTTGATATTAACAATAACAAGACATTCCCATGTTTATGTCTCCTGGTATGATGCACTGAGGAGAGGCCATTTCAGTGTTATTTTTGTCAAAAATTTATAATCTGAATTTAATGCTGGGAAAACATTATGACACCAACCCGTACTGAGGGACATTCCACATAATAGCTGGTTAGTTTACCATATAGACTTAAAACGTTTCAAATATACAACAAAGTACAAAAATAATACCTAGATACATGTGTATAATGTACCATGATTGGGAAGAGACAAACATTTTGTTTAATTTACACTGACATTGTTGCTATTAAAATAAATGTGTTTCAAAAGATGATAAAGTTCCATCTATCTTTTTACCTCCCTTCCCAGATTTTACCATTCCAAAGTTGATGGGTATCAGTCCCATGCATATTTTTCTACTTTTATCATCTGTGTCAGTTCAGTCAGTTCAGTTGCTCAGTCCTGGCCTACACTTATGTAAACATAAACTATACATACTGTGGTAACCATCCCCCAAATGTCCACAGCCTAGTTCCCAGCTTGGATGGTTTGAATTTGAATGTTACCTCATATGGTAAAAAAAAAAAAAAAAAAGATTTTGTAAAAATGTTATCACAGAGGTTCTTAGAGACAGAAGATTTGAATACAAGGTAGGAGAAGATAATATGATTTAAGTAATGTGCCTAGGAATCAAGAAATGGTAGCAGCCTCTAGAAGAAAAATAGATAAAGAGCATATTCTATTCTGGAGGGAGAGAAGGAAAATGTTCTGTTGACACCGGGATTATAGACCCATAAAACTCACTCAGATGACCATTATATCTACTACTGTGGGCAAGAATCCCTTAGAAGAAATAGAGTAACCATCATAATGAACAAAAGAGTCCTAAATGCAATACTTGGATGCAATCTCAAAAACGAGAGAATGATCTCTGTTCATTTCCAAGGCAAACCATTCAATATCACAGTAATCTAAGTCTATGCTCCAACCAGTAATACTGAGGAAACTGAAGTTGAACAGTTCTATGAAGACATACAAGACCTTCTAGAACTAACACCCCAAAAGATGTTTTTTCATTATAGGAGACTGGAATGCAAAAGTAGGAAGCCAAGAAATACCTGGAGTAACAAGCAAATTTGGCATTGGAATACAGAATGAAGCAGAACAAAGGATAATAGGGTTTTATGAAGAGAACTCTGGTCATAGCAAATACCCTCTTCCAACAACACAAGAGAAGACTCTACATATGGACATCCCCAGATGGTCAACACCGAAATCAGATTGATTATATTCTTTGCAGCCAAAGATGGAGAAGCTCTATACAGTCAACAAAAACAAGACCGGGAGCTGACTGTGGCTCAGATCATGAACTCCTTATTGCCAAATTCAGACTTAAATTGAAGAAAGTAGGGAAAACCACTAGACCATTCAGGTATGACCTAAATCAAATCCCTTATGATTACACAGTGGAAGTGAGAAACAGATTCAAAGGATTACATCTGATAGACAGAGTGCCTGAAGAGCTATGGACAGAGGTTCGTGACATTGTACAGGAGACAGGAATCAAAACCATCCCCAAGAAAAAGAAATGTAAAATGGTTGTCTGAGGAGACCTCACAAATAGCTTTGAATAGAAGAGAAGCAAAAGGCAAAGGAGGAAAGGAAAGATATACCCATTTGAATGCAGAGTTCCAAAGACTAGCAAGGAGAGATAAGAAAGCCTTCCTCGATGATCAGTGCAAAGAAATAGAGGAAAACAATAGAATGGGAAAGACTAGATATCTCTTCTAGAAAATNAGAGTCGGACATGACTGAGCGACTGAACTGAACTGAACTGAACATTTACCTGTAGTCGTCTGCTCTGGCTAGAGTCCTGCGTTCATCCATTTCAGCTGCGTGTTTTGGTGACAGAAGGCTGGCCTCACGATCTAGACATGCCAGCTGGACTGGCCAGCCAGCTCTGTTCAGGAGTCAGTAAAGACTGCTTCAGCCACCTCTGCCTCGTCCCTGTTGTTAAACCTTCCAGGGATGAACTTTCTGCTCATCCTGACAACCGGAGTGAAGCCAGAGTATTTTTCATTCTCATACTTTGAGAAATAAAGTGAGCAGGGTGTTTGTTTTTGCTTTCTGGGGGATGACTGCAAGATTGTTTAAATCATTCAGGGGTTGGTTGGGGGAGCAGTCAGTGATTTGGGCCCTTCTATTATAATCAAAAGCTATTTAATTAGACCTAAAATTGACACAAGACAAAGACTCATAGTGTTAAAGACAACTAAGATCAATAAACTTTCAGGCTTCATAAGACTTGCCTGGAAGTCCAGTGCTTAGGACACCATGCTGTCAGGGCCTGGGTTCAGTCCTTGGTTGGGCAACTAAGATTCCATAGACTGTAAGGTGTGGCCAAAAAAAAATTAACCTTCAAATTACCGAAAGAAATAAGAGGATCAGAGGGGTGGAGCCAAGCTCTCTTCTTCAACTGTGCCCAGCAGAGCCTGGCCATCAGCCTTCCCAGGACCAGTCCTGGATGTGGGTGCCAGGAAGCAGCAGGAGTCCTAGCTGGGCAGCTTGTTTGGCCTGGTGAGCCTTTGGAGCCTTACCTGCAGCCCCCACCCCTCACAGACAAGGCCATGTCTTCATCTTCTTTAACAAAACTGGGTGCATGGGCTGTGGCCTGCCTTGTGTCATCAAGCAGCTTCAACCCTTCCTTCAACTGGAAACAGTCTGGAAAAATGAATATTTCCCAGATACTCTCACCAAAGGAACACAAAGAGAAGGGAAGAGGACTGGCAGAAACATTATCTGAGTTGACCCCAGAAGAACTTTGCCTTTAATCCTCGTATAGTTTATATACATTGGAAGGGGAGAATAAATAGATCATACTGCCTGGCATTCAGTCAGAGCTGACTAGAATTATGCAAACACTTTGAGGAATATGTCAATGTGTAGACCATTGCTTTTTGATGTTTTATATATTTTGCCCTTTTTTGACTTGTGTTTCTACTGTGATTATAAAAGAAATATAAAAAAAGAAAAAATAAATGTATAATCAATTGTAGAAAACTGGAAAATTACAAAAAGTCTTAAAAGATGCATATATATTTTTAAAATCCTAAATGTATGACTGGCCTTAAAAAAACTTGGAGATAAATCCAAACTTTATTATGGATTCTACTATTAACTTTTGATCAGAAGTATTATCCTTTATTTAGTTTTCAGTCATGCTATATGGAATGTGGGATTTTAGTTCCCTGATCATAGATCAAGCCCTTGCCTCCTGCAGTGGAAGCATGGAGTCTTAATCACTGGGCTGCCAGGGAAGTCCTCGTATTATCCTTTAGCTAATCAACATGTCTTTTTTTTTCTTTCCTGAGTGCCTTCCACAAAGGTGGAGGAGATAAGTTGGTCTCCAGTGCCCACCAAACTCTATGGAAATGTTTAGGTTCTACATTTAAACTGCATCTGTTCTTCAGTAGCACATTAAACATCGTCCCTTTCATACAAATTATTGGAATTCCAGTTGGGATTATTGAAACAAATACATTGCAGTTGGATATTCCTATGAAATCAGAAAATAATTTGTCACATTCTGCTTTGTGAAAGTATTTTTACATTTTCTCATTGTCTAACGTTTATGCTGTCCTGTGATACAGTCTCTGACCCTTCAGGAAAACTGTGACCCAGAAAATGAAGAAGATTTTCCCAGGCATTCTCTCTGTTGTCATTCACTTGCAAACTGGTCTGCTTTTCTCTAGCCTTGAATTCTGATTGCTGCTTTGACACCTCAGCACCAAGGGTTCAGAATGATCTTGTGCTGCTTTGGAAAACAGTCTGGCAGTTCTTCAAAGAGTTAAACATAGAGTTAATCATATGACCCAGTAATTCCACTCCTAGATAAATAGAAGTTGAAAACGTGTTTCTACAAAGGCTTATACATGATTGCTATAGCATTAATCATAATAGTGAACGTGGAAATAATCTAACTGTCCATCAACTAATGAATGTATAGCAAAATGTGTTATATTCATACAATGGAATATTATTTGGCAATAAAAGGGAACAAAGTCCAGATACATGCTCCAACATAGGTGAACCTTGAAAACATACAACATGAAAGAAGCCAGCCACAAAAGACCACATACTACGTAATTTGATTTAGTAGAGGAAGCTCTAGTAACAGAAGCAAGAGAGTTCCAGAAAAACATCTACTTCTGCTTGTTGGTTACACCAAAGCCTTTGACTGTGTAGATCACAACAAACTGGAAAATTCTGAGAGAGATAGGGATACCTGACCATCTTACCTGCCTCCTGAGAAATCTCTGTACAGGGCAAGAAGCAAGAGTTAGAACTAGACATGGAACAACAGACTGGTTCCAAATTGGGAAAGGCTTTATATTGTCACCCTACGTATTTAACTTGTATGCAGAATACATCATGCAAAATGCCAGGCTGGATGAAGCACAGGCTGGAATCAAGATTGATGGGAGAAATATCAATATAGAGTCCTGCGTTCATCCATTTCAGCTGCGTGTTTTGGTGACAGAAGGCTGGCCTCACGATCTAGACATGCCAGCTGGACTGGCCAGCCAGCTCTGTTCAGGAGTCAGTAAAGACTGCTTCAGCCACCTCTGCCTCGTCCCTGTTGTTAAACCTTCCAGGGATGAACTTTCTGCTCATCCTGACAACCGGAGTGAAGCCAGAGTATTTTTCATTCTCATACTTTGAGAAATAAAGTGAGCAGGGTGTTTGTTTTTGCTTTCTGGGGGATGACTGCAAGATTGTTTAAATCATTCAGGGGTTGGTTGGGGGAGCAGTCAGTGATTTGGGCCCTTCTATTATAATCAAAAGCTATTTAATTAGACCTAAAATTGACACAAGACAAAGACTCATAGTGTTAAAGACAACTAAGATCAATAAACTTTCAGGCTTCATAAGACTTGCCTGGAAGTCCAGTGCTTAGGACACCATGCTGTCAGGGCCTGGGTTCAGTCCTTGGTTGGGCAACTAAGATTCCATAGACTGTGAGGTGTGGCCAAAAAAAAATTAACCTTCAAATTACCGAAAGAAATAAGAGGATCAGAGGGGTGGAGCCAAGCTCTCTTCTTCAACTGTGCCCAGCAGAGCCTGGCCATCAGCCTTCCCAGGACCAGTCCTGGATGTGGGTGCCAGGAAGCAGCAGGAGTCCTAGCTGGGCAGCTTGTTTGGCCTGGTGAGCCTTTGGAGCCTTACCTGCAGCCCCCACCCCTCACAGACAAGGCCATGTCTTCATCTTCTTTAACAAAATTGGGTGCATGGGCTGTGGCCTGCCTTGTGTCATCAAGCAGCTTCAACCCTTCCTTCAACTGGAAACAGTCTGGAAAAATGAATATTTCCCAGATACTCTCACCAAAGGAACACAAAGAGAAGGGAAGAGGACTGGCAGAAACATTATCTGAGTTGACCCCAGAAGAACTTTGCCTTTAATCCTCGTATAGTTTATATACATTGGAAGGGGAGAATAAATAGATCATACTGCCTGGCATTCAGTCAGAGCTGACTAGAATTATGCAAACACTTTGAGGAATATGTCAATGTGTAGACCATTGCTTTTTGATGTTTTATATATTTTGCCCTTTTTTGACTTGTGTTTCTACTGTGATTATAAAAGAAATATAAAAAAAGAAAAAATAAATGTATAATCAATTGTAGAAAACTGGAAAATTACAAAAAGTCTTAAAAGATGCATATATATTTTTAAAATCCTAAATGTATGACTGGCCTTAAAAAAACTTGGAGATAAATCCAAACTTTATTATGGATTCTACTATTAACTTTTGATCAGAAGTATTATCCTTTATTTAGTTTTCAGTCATGCTATATGGAATGTGGGATTTTAGTTCCCTGATCATAGATCAAGCCCTTGCCTCCTGCAGTGGAAGCATGGAGTCTTAATCACTGGGCTGCCAGGGAAGTCCTCGTATTATCCTTTAGCTAATCAACATGTCTTTTTTTTTCTTTCCTGAGTGCCTTCCACAAAGGTGGAGGAGATAAGTTGGTCTCCAGTGCCCACCAAACTCTATGGAAATGTTTAGGTTCTACATTTAAACTGCATCTGTTCTTCAGTAGCACATTAAACATCGTCCCTTTCATACAAATTATTGGAATTCCAGTTGGGATTATTGAAACAAATACATTGCAGTTGGATATTCCTATGAAATCAGAAAATAATTTGTCACATTCTGCTTTGTGAAAGTATTTTTACATTTTCTCATTGTCTAACGTTTATGCTGTCCTGTGATATAGTCTCTGACCCTTCAGGAAAACTGTGACCCAGAAAATGAAGAAGATTTTCCCAGGCATTCTCTCTGTTGTCATTCACTTGCAAACTGGTCTGCTTTTCTCTAGCCTTGAATTCTGATTGCTGCTTTGACACCTCAGCACCAAGGGTTCAGAATGATCTTGTGCTGCTTTGGAAAACAGTCTGGCAGTTCTTCAAAGAGTTAAACATAGAGTTAATCATATGACCCAGCAATTCCACTCCTAGATAAATAGAAGTTGAAAACGTGTTTCTACAAAGGCTTATACATGATTGCTATAGCATTAATCATAATAGTGAACGTGGAAATAATCTAACTGTCCATCAACTAATGAATGTATAGCAAAATGTGTTATATTCATACAATGGAATATTATTTGGCAATAAAAGGGAACAAAGTCCAGATACATGCTCCAACATAGGTGAACCTTGAAAACATACAACATGAAAGAAGCCAGCCACAAAAGACCACATACTACGTAATTTGATTTAGTAGAGGAAGCTCTAGTAACAGAAGCAAGAGAGTTCCAGAAAAACATCTACTTCTGCTTGTTGGTTACACCAAAGCCTTTGACTGTGTAGATCACAACAAACTGGAAAATTCTGAGAGAGATAGGGATACCTGACCATCTTACCTGCCTCCTGAGAAATCTCTATACAGGGCAAGAAGCAAGAGTTAGAACTAGACATGGAACAACGGACTGGTTCCAAATTGGGAAAGGCTTTATATTGTCACCCTACGTATTTAACTTGTATGCAGGATACATCATGCAAAATGCCAGGCTGGATGAAGCACAGGCTGGAATCAAGATTGATGGGAGAAATATCAATAACCTCAGATACACAGATGATACCACCCTTATGGCAGAAAGTGAAGAGGAACTGAAGAGCCTTTTGATGAAAGTGAAAGATGAGAGTCAAAAAGCTGGCTTTAAACTCAACATTCAAAAAACGAAGATCATGGCATCCATTCCCATCTCTTCATGGAAAATAGATGGGGAAACAATGGAAACAGTGACAGACTTTTATCTTCTTGGGCTCCAAAATCACTGCAGATGGTGACTGCAGCCATTAAATTAAAAGACACTTGCTCCTTGGAAGAAAAGCTATGACCAACCTAGACAGCATATTAAAAAGCAGAGACATTACTTTGCCAACAAAGGTCCATCTATTCAAAGCTATGGTTTTCCCGGTGGTCATGTATGGATGTGAGAGTTGGACCATAAAGAAAGCTGAATGCTGAAGAATGGATGCTTTTGAACTGTGGTGTTGGAGAAGACTTTTGAGAGTCCCTTGGACAGCAAAGAGATCAAAGCAGTCAATCCTAAAGGAAACCAGTCCTGAATATTCACTGGAAGGACTGATGCTGAAGCTGAAACTCCAATACTTTGGCCACCTGATGTGAAGTGCCAACTACTGGAAAAGACCCTGATACTGTGAAAGATTGAAGGTGGGAGGAGAAGGGGACAACAGAGGATGAGATGGTTGGATGGCATCACTGACTCGAAGTAAGCTATGGGCGTTGTTGAGGGACAGGGAAGCTTGGTGTGCTGCAGTCCAAGGGGTCGCAAAGAGTCGGACGTGACTGAGCAACTGAACTGAACTGAATGACAGAAGGTGGGTTCGTGGTTGCTGTGGGAGTGGGAGGAGAGAATGAGGAGTGGCTGTTAATGGGCATGGAGATTCTTTTTTGGGGTGATGTGTTCTAGAATTACATAGTGGTGATGTTTGTATAACTTTGTGAATTTACCAAAAAGCAGTGAACTTTGCACTTTAAAAGGCTGAATTTTCTTCCACCATGGCAGCCACTGAAGAGCAGCCATACTTCTGTGCTACCCTGTGGCCATGGGCCTCAACTAGGGCCACCAGGTGAACAGGAACGTGAGCAAGCTAAGCACAGCCGTCACCATGGGTGCTCCCCCAGGTGCACCAATTCGTGTGGGACACGATCTGGGGGTGTGTGACCCCTTAGAAGCGGAGGGCCATGGAGCTGCTAAGCTCTCCAAGGACAAATAGGCTGTCAAGTCCACCAAGAAAAGGATGAGAACACGTCCCTGCAGAGAGGGAAAGAGAGGAGCTGAGCAATTTCATGGCCCCCATGAAGAAAGAGGCAGCCAAGGACTAAGCCCTACCTTTTCAGAAAAAAAAGCGGGGGGGATGAATTTTATCGTATGCAGATTAGACCTTACCAAACAACCAAAGCTGATCTTGCCATTTACTCCCCAGTTTGCTCACATGGTTTCCCTGTCTTTGTCAGGGGCCCTGTGTGGAGAGGCACCCGTGCCTGCCAGGCTCTGTGTGTAGGGGGGTACACACGGTGTTTCATCTTATCTCCATTTCTAGAGGAAGAAACAAGCATGAAGCACAGAGGCCCACATGACTGGCCCCCTGCCAGGCCATGGCTCAGACCCTGCTCAGCTGACTAGTACCAGCCCTGCCAGTCCCCCCAGTGCCTCAGCCTTGAGGCTCCTTCTCCCCTGGCCTCCACTCTCCACCTGTTCCCAGTAGATCTCCAGATCTACCACTTTACCCCATCAGAATGCCATCACTTGTTGCCAGGCTGGTCCCAAAAGCCTGCTGGTCCACTGCTTCCAAACTGTCATTCCTCTAATCTGCCAAGTATTCTTCGGCCCCAGTATCGTCCTCAAGTCTGATTCTGGTCCTTTGCCTGCTCTAAAGCACTCTGTGGCTGCTGGTGTCCGGATGGATTGAGCAGACACTCCTTGGGCTGCATGGGAGACTCTGACAACAGAGTCTTCTTCCTCGAGCAGCCTACCTGCATATCTCTGAGCGCTGCTTTCTGGGCAACTTGGAGCTCGGCCACAGCAGGTTGGGGTTCACCAAAGGCTCTGCTGGTGACTCTGGTGAGAAGCAGACCTCTACACTCAAAGGGGGCACATTCAGAGGTCTCCAGAGCTCTTCAAATCTGTGAACAGCAAAGAGCAGTAATTTTTCAGCGGGGGGCCCAGGGGCTTCTGGGCAATGTCTGAAAACAGTTTTGGTTATCACAGCAGTGGGAAGGAAGTACCACTGGCGTCTAGCGGGTGGAAGCCAGGGATGCTGCTAAACTTCCTTACGAGGCACAGCACAGCCTTCTCAATCAAGGAAAATCCAGTCTTACATGTTTACAGTGCCAAGGGTGAGAAACTGCAAAAGCAGAGAATTCTACTCTTGAAATGTAGAAAAGAAAAAATGAATATACTGAGTGACTTCAGGTGGGTAATGAAAAATCCTGCAAATCAGTGATGAAAGCATCCAGGAAGGCCATCTTGAGGTGTGGGGCTGAGCAGAGGATGAACTGAGACCTCAGCCAGCTAAGTGTTTCAAGCTGAAGGATCCTTGAGCAGGCTCACTTGCAGGCCCTGTCTCCAGCATTGGGGTTCTGTAAGTGGCACTGTGTACACACAGCTCCTATGACGCTGAGACTGCACTGTGTTCGCCCCTCTGCTTGACTGCATTACCCCCTTCATCTGACTGCCTTGTCGGCAGACTTGTGTCTTGCTCATCACTGAGTGCCAGCCTCTTGCACTAGTGCTTGGCATGTAAAAGAGGCTCAGCAGATATCTTAAATTGACGGAATACATGAAGTACCTCTGGGCTTCCCTGGTGTGCTCAGACATTAAAGAATCCGCCTGCAATGTGGGAGGCCTGATTTTGATCCCTGGGCTGGAAAGATCCCCTGGAGGGAATGGCTACCCACTCCAGTTTTCTTGCCTGGAGAATTCCATGGACAGAGGAGCCTGATGGGTCCTACAGACCGTGGGGTCACAGAGAGTTTGACACGACTGAGCAATTTTCACTTTCATGAAGTACATCATTCAAATTTTATCTCAGCAAAGTGCAGAGCGTTTTTGGAGAATAGATAAAGTAGGATGCTAGCCCCTCAGATGTCAAAACATTTCCGAAAGCACAGAGAATAGAGTCTGATACTCTAGAGCCTGGCCCACTGGGACTCCGATTTCTTGCCTCGTCCTCTCTTCTCATCCTCTCATTACACTGCTGTTACAGCAAGCTGTTGCCTCTGTAGGAAGCTGAATGGAAAGGGGCTACAGAGGAGACTCAAGGGAAGAACTGAAGAATCTTATATCCTCAGAAAAGATGGGTGGCAGATCCCAGTTAGGTGATGTGGCCATTTAAGTGTCTAGATGGAGTCAGCTGTAGCCCGGGGACACTGGGAAGAAGTCATTCATATGTATCAGGAGAGACTTGGAGAGATAAATGGAGGTGAGGCTTGGCTGATAAAAATCAGGTTGCTTATTTGTTTACTTTTACTTTTAATGTTTTATTAACCTAATATATAAAGTATTTCAGGTAAAAATCAAAATAAAAATTACTAATGAAATATTTTACATCTTTTCTTCATATTGTATCTCAGACTATTTTTTTTTTAAAGTTACTTATTTATTTGACTGTGTTGGATCTTAGTTGCAGCATGCAGAATTTTAGTTGTGGCATATGCAGTCTAGTTCCCTGAGTAAGGATGGAGCCCAGGCCCCCTGCATTGAGAGAGCAGTCTTAGCCACTAGTTCAGTTCAGTTCAGTCGCTCAGTCGTGTCCGACTCTTTCAGACCCCATGAATCACAGCACGCCAGGCCTCCCTGTCCTGGATCACCAGGTAAATCCCCAGACTAGTTATTTATATTGGACAACTTGGAGCTCTCTTTGCTCCCATTCATTGGGAAGCTGATGAGTAAAATACATTTTGTTTTAAGATTATGGACATCTTAGAGATTTTGGAGTGACTTTCTTCCTGTTTATATCCTGCCAGTTGGGCATCTAGTAATAACTTAGGATTAGTTAGAAGCCTTTAGCTACAAGAATGATAACAAATAGCATATGATTTCATTCATATGTATAATATAAAAAACTAATAAGCAAACAAAAACTCTCAAATAAGGGAAAAAACCAGACCAAACAAAAACAAACACATAGATAAAGAGAACAGAGTTGCGACTGGGAGTGAGGATGGATGGAAACTAAATTTTTGGTGGTGAGCCCACTGTAGGGTATACAGAAGTAGAAATAGTATTTCAAACATGAAGCATATAATGTGATAAATGAATCTAACTTTAGTTTAAAAAGTTAAAAATCTTAAAAAAAGAATTTATTGGAAATATATAGAACAGCTCCCAGAAGCTATACTAAGGCTTATTGATAGCTTAGTGGTGAATGGTGAACAGTGCTGCCGGATTTGTGGTCTCCAAAGAAAATTTAACTCCGGGACCAAAGACAGTCTCAGTCACTCAGAGCTTTGTGTATATTTTATTTAAAGTGAAAGTTACAGAAAAAGCTTCTGACATAGACATCAGAAGGGGATAGGAGAATACCCGCCTCACTAGTTTAAGCGGGGCCTTACATACTCCTCAACAGGCTGCTGAGAATAGATAAAAAGAATACCTTAAGGTTCTAAGAGTTCCACCAGCCCCATTCCCAAGGCATCCATCATAAGATAACTTTGGCACAAGATTAGCCAGGGAGAACGGGTTCTGGGCAACTTCTCTGGGCAAGATATACTGTTGCTGTGTAATCAGGGGTATGAGGTCTTGAGAAACAGGTTCCCAGGCATGATTTGTTACAATTATAATCATTAACATAGAGCCTAAGAAAAGCATCTCCATGAGTAAAACATTGTACCGTGTAATTATTAGTTCCTGACCTAAATAAAGGCCAGTTCTTGGGCAAGATGCATTGTTGTACAAGGCTTAAGGAAAGCATGAGTGAGAATGTCCACTTCCTCCTTAAAGCTCTGTAAACTTTAACTCTCTCATTATGAACTGCTCTTATTTTTACTTATTTATCTATATTAAACAAATATAGTTGATTTACAATGTTGTATTAATTTCTGATGCAAAGGTACAATTTAAATTAAAAAAATTCACCAGTTTTAAGCATACAATTTTGTTGAGGTTTGACTGTAATCATGTTATCACCACCACTATCAAGATGTAGGACAATTCTGCCAATCCCCAAAGTTCCCTTGTATCTTCTTACTGTCAGCCCTCTTCCTGAACCCTGGCTCCTGGCAACAACTAATCTGCTTTGTCACCATATATAGTTTTGCCTTTTCTAGAATTTCATAGAAATGTATAGCACGTAGCTTTTGTGTCTGACTTCTTTCACTTAGTATAATACTTTTGAGATTCATGTATGGTTTTGCAGATCAGTAGTTTTTCCTTTCCTGTTGCTGAGTAGACTACTTTGTATGGATGTACCACAATGTATCCATTCACCAGTGGTTGGATGTTTGGGTATTATGAAGAGAGCGGCTGTAAACATTTCCATACAGGTCTCTGTGTGGCCATGCTTTTTTTTTTGGCTGTGCTGTGCACAGAATCTTAGTTGCCCAACCAGGGATTGAATCCAGGCTCCTGGCATTAGAAGCTTGGAGTCCTAACAACTGGACCACCAGGAAATTCCCATGTGTGGATATGTTTTTGTTTCTCTTGGATAAACATCTACAAATGAAATTGCTGAGTCATGTGACAAGTGTATATTTAACTTTATTAATTTATTTTCTTAAGTGGCCATATCATATTGATTCTTACTGGTCAATGAGTAGCATATGTTCTATATACTGCACAAATCTCAAGTACACAGCTAGATAAAAATGTAAGCATAGGGGCAGGGTAAAAAAAATGTAAGCATATTCTTCAAAAAATTAAAAATAGAATCATTATATTTAGCAATCACTTCTGGGTACATATCCAAAAGGATTGCAAATAGGATCTCCAAGGGATATTTGCACACCTGCGTTCATAGCAGCACATTCACAATAGCCAAGAGGTGGAAGCAACTCCAGCGTCTGTGGGTGGTTGAATGGATAAAAAAAAGTACTGTATATACCTCCAATGGAATATTACTCAGCATTAAAAAGGAATGGAATTCTGACACATCCTACAGCATGGATGGATTGAGGTCATTATGTTGAGTGAAATGAGCCAATCAGGAAAAGACAAATACCGAATATGTAAGATTCCTCTTATATGAGGTCCCTTGTGAAGAAAACTGAGTGCCAAAGAATTGATGCTTTTGAACTGTGGTGTTGGAGAAGACTCTTAAGAGTCCTTTGGACTGCAAGGAGATCCAACCAGTCCATTCTAAAGGAGATCAATCCTGGGTATGTTCTTTGGAAGGACTGATGCTAAAGCTGAAACTCCAATACTTTGGCCACCTCATGCGAACAATTGACTCACTGGAAAAGACCCTGATTCTGGGAGGGATTGGGGGCAGGAGGAGAAGGGGACGACAGAGGATGAGATGGCTGGATGACATCACCGACTCGATGGATGTGAGTTTGAGTGAACTCCAGGACTTGGTGATGGACAGGGAGGCCTGGCGTGCTGCAAATTATGGGGTCGCAAAGAGTCGGACACGACTGAATGATTGAACTGAATTGAACTGAGAGTAATCAAACAGAGAGAGAAAATAGAAGGGTGGATGCCAGGGCTGGGAAAAGGAGGCATAGGAAGTTAGTGTTTGATGAACACAGAGTTTCAGTTTTGCAAGATGAAAAAGTTCTGGAGATGGATTGTATAGCAATGTGTATCCCCTTAATGCTCCTTAACTGTATACTTTGTTGTTGAGTTGGTCAGTTGTGTCTGACTCTTTGCGGCCTCATGGATTGCAGCACACCAGGTTTCCCTGTCCTTCTTTATCTTCTGGAATTTCCTCAAACTCATGTCCCTTGAATTGGTGATGCCATCCAACCGTTGCATCCTCTCTCATCTCCTCCTCCTCCTGCCGTTAGTCTTTCCCAGCATCAGGGTCTTTTCCAGTGAGTTGGCTGTTTGCATCAGGTGATTGAAGTTTTAGAGCTTTAGCTTCAGCATCAGTCCTTCCAATGAATATTCAGGGTTGATTTCCTTTAGGATTGACTGGTTTGATCTTGCTGTCCAGTTCAGTTCAGTTCAGTTGCTCAGTCGTGTTTGACTCTTTGCGACCCCATGGACTGCAGCACTCCAGGCCTCCCTGTCCATCACCAACTCCTGGAGATTGCTCAAACTCATGTCCATTGAGTAAGTGATGCCATCCAACCATCTCATCTTCTGTCATCCCGTTCTCCTGCTGCCTTCAATCTTTCCCAGCATCAGGGTCTTTTTCAATGAGTCCGGTGACCAAAGTATTGGAGTTTCAGCTTCAGCATCAGTCCTTCCAATGAATATTCCAGGCTGATCTCCTTTAAGATGGACTGGTTGGATCTCCTTGCAGTCCAGGGGACTCTCAAGAGTCTTCTCCAACACCACAGTTAGAAAGCATCAATTCTTCAGTGCTCAGCTTTCTTTATAGTCCAACTCTCACATCCATACATGACCACTGGAAAAACCATAGCTTTGACTAGACAGACCTTTGTTGGCAAAGTAATGTCTCTGCTTTTTAACATGCTATTTTGGTTGCTCATGGCTTTTCTTCCAAGGAGCAAGTGTCTTTTAATTTCATGGCTGCAGTCACCATCTGCAGTGATTCTGGAGCCCAAGAAAATAAAGTCTGTTACTGTTTCCATTGTTTCCCCATATATTTGCCATGAAGTGTTGGGACAAGATGCCATGATCTTCATTTCCTGAATGTTGAGCTTTAAGCCAACTTTTTCACTCTTCTCTTTCACTTTCACCAAGAGGCTCTTTAGTTCTTCTTCACTTTCTGCCATAAGGGTGGTGTCGTCTGCATATCTGAGGTTATTGATATTTCTCCCAGCCATCTTGATTCCAGCTTGTGCTTCATCCAGGCCAGCATTTTGCATGATGTACTCTGCATATAAGTTAAATAAGCAGGGTGACAATATATAGCCTTGACGTATTCCTTTCCCAATTTGGAACCAGTCTGTTGTTCCATGTCCAGTTCTAACTGTTGCTTCTTGACCTGCATACAGATTTCTAAGGAGGCAGGTAAGATGATCTGATATTCCCATCTCTTTCAGAATTTTCCACATTTTACTGTGATCCACACAGTGAAAGGCTTTGGCATAATCAATAAAGCAGAAGTAGATATCTTTCTGGAATTCTCTTGCTTTTTCAATGATCCAGTGGATATTGGCTATTTGATATCTGGTTCCTCTGCCTTTTCTAAATCCAGCTTGAACATCTAGAATTTCACAATTCACATACTGTTGAAGCCTGGCTTGTAGAATTTTGAGCCTTCTCCAAAAGTCTTCTCCAGCACCACAATGCAAAAGCNAATTTGATATCTGGTTCCTCTGCCTTTTCTAAATCCAGCTTGAACATCTAGAATTTCACAATTCACATACTGTTGAAGCCTGGCTTGTAGAATTTTGAGCCTTCTCCAAAAGTCTTCTCCAGCACCACAATGCAAAAGCATCAGTTCTTTGGTGTTCAGCCTTCTTTATGGTCCAACTCTTACATCTGTACATGACTACTGGAAAAGTCAATAGCTTTGACTAGATGGATTCTTGTCAACAAAGAGTAATGGTTAAAATGACTGATTTTATGCTACGCACTTTTCACCACAATTGAAAAAAAAAAGAAATAAGTAAAACATATATATATATATATATATATATATACAGCTGTGTGACCACCTCCAGATTAAGGTACCAGAAATTTGGCCCCTTGACCCCAGATGCTCTGGTCCATCCCCAGTCAGTACTCTGCCTACTCCTAAAGTAACTACTGTCTTGAGTTGACAGTGGGTGTGTTTTGCCTCTTTGTGACCTTAAATAGAACAATTTCTGTAACATTTTGATGCAGTTAGGAGTGTTTGAATGCTTTCTTACGTTCAAACCTAAGATGCTCCAGACTCATTATTCAGTCTCCAGAGTATCTGGTTTTCTTTTAATGAGAAATGGTGTTTAAAGACCCCAGTATGGCCATGAAGAGTTGCTGGTTGCTTCTGCTTATCACTGCTGTTGGATCTTTTGAGCAGACACTGCTAGGACATATTTTTAAAAACATTTATTTATTATTGGTGTATAGCTGATTTGCAGTGCTGTGTTAGTTCTGGTGGACAGCAGAGTGACTCAGTTATGCATATATTTGTTCTTTTTCCTATTCTTTTCCCTTATGGTTTATTACAGAATATTGAATATACTCCCCATGTTGTACAGTAGGAAGGACCTTGTTTATCCAAGACATGCTTTTAAAATGGAAAAATAATTCATAAGTTTATTTTTATATTTTCAATTCAGTTTCTAGATTATCAGGTTTTAAATCTTTGAAATCTCTGCTTGTATCTCTTCTCTCTTACCCTAAACGTTTTTGGGCCAGATGATATAATCATAGTTTCTTATAGCTCTTGTCCTACTGTCTGTGTCTCTATCCATTTCTCTCTCTGTAACAGTTTCACAATATTGATTCCAAAGATGTTATTAAGTCTTCTGAATGTGGTTTAATATTTTTTTATGTTTTTTTCCTTGTCCTTGGGATTTTTAAAATAAAATCTTTTAAAATAAATGTCAGCATCTACACACTTGGACTGCAAGGAGATCCAACCAGTCCATTCTGAAGGAGATCAACCCTTGAGATTTCTTTGGAAGGAATGATGCTAAAGCTGAAACTCCAGTACTTTGGCCACCTCATGTGAAAAGTTGAATCATTGGAAAAGACTCTCTGATGCTGGGAGGGATTGGGGGCAGGAGGAGAAGGGGACGACAGAGGATGAGATGCTGGATGGCATCACGGACTCGATGGACGTGAGTCTGAGTGAACTCCGGGAGATGGTGATGGATAGGGAGGCCTGGCGTGCTGCGATTCATGGGGTCGCAAAGAGTCGGACACGACTGAGCGACTGAACTGAACTGAACACACTGAAAAGTGAAAGTGTTAGTCGCTCAGTCGTGTCTGACTTTTTGCCACCCCATGCATTGTAGCCTGCCAGATTCCTCTGTCCATGGAATTCTCCAGGCAAGAACAGTGGGATGGGGAGTCATTCCCTTCTCCAGAGGAACTTCCTGATCAGGAGATCGAACCCGGGTCTCCTGCACTGCAGGCAGATACTTTACCATCTGAGCCACCAGGGAAGCCCATATACACACTACTGTATATAAAATAAATAATGTCAATAGATGTCAATGTCAACAAGGTCCTACTGTATAGCATAGGAATTCTACTCCATATTCTGTAATAACCTATGTGGGAAAAGAATAAAGAATAGATACATCTGTATGTATAATTGAATCACTTTACTGTATACCTGATACTAACATAACATTGTAAATCAACTATACTCCAATATAAAATAAAAATTAAAAAAATTTTTACCATTTAGAATTTTTTGATGTGGCAATTAGAAATTTTAAATTACATATGTGGCTCACATAATATTTCTATTGGACAGTGGCTTAGCACATTGTAAGCACTGTACAGAGTGTTAATGATCACTGGTTTATTATGGCATATACTATACAGATAATGTTTACTTTACAAAATCACATAAGGATAAAATGAAATATGTAAAGCTCTTAGCACAGTGTTAGGCACGTAATAAGGGCTCAGTAAATGATACCTATTGCAGGTAAGTAGAGCAGTCATCATTTCTTGTGGGATGACAGAACTGGAAGGCTGTGTAGGGTTGCCTATGCTGAAAGTTTTGAAAATCTAGCTGTGAAGATGGGGCTTAATTCTCTGTACAACCAAGAACCACTGAACCACACATGATCCAAGATGTGTGGTATATTTAATATATTTTATATAAACACACAGAAAAATAGAAAATATCAAATTTTGGGGATTGAAAGATAAAGGTGGAGGACTTGGCAAGAAGCCAGAACTGGAGACGTCTGTTAAGGCCACCTTGACCTCCTCCTTTGGCTTCTTGCTTCTCCTTGGTTTTCTCCCCTTCTGTGACTTCTTTTTTCCTCTTCTTGGTCTTTATCCTTCTCATCTTCTGTTTTGATTCTCAGCTTTTTTGAAGTTGGAAGAGTTCTTGCAACTGCCTTCTCCCTCCTCATCAGAGTCAGAGCGCTGTTCCTTACAGCCAGTTTGTTTGTCTGAGGAACACAGTGAGATTCGCTTGTCAGGGTCGTCTTTACCCTCATCACCACTCTCTTCTGGAACGGTATCCTCAGGAATGGGCTGCCTTTGTACCCAGTACAAGCCTGCAAGAAAGGAAGGCAGTATGCAAATTCCCATGTTCTCGTCTGACCCAAACAATTTATTTTCAACATAGACATATTACCTCTATATGAGATGTCTAGCTAAAGCAAGCACCACCAACAAGACCAAGGCAATATCTCCTCTTTGGAGGTTTAAGTTTTGCCCACAATTTTCTATGCAGGGGATAGTCCATATCGAAAGTCATTGCTCCCACAGCAAATGACTGGAACTGCCACATGCATGTGGATCAGGCGAACAGACACATTAGTATTTCCTTTGCTCTTACCCATCATTCCAATGGGATAATGGTGCCTCTCTAGCTTTTTGGATAAGTTTAAATCCCTGATCTTCATCATATGAAAAAAGAGAAACTTTTTCTCTTTTTTCACTTGACACAGTGATTGAAGAATCTTCAGCAGCTACAGGATGTTTCAGGCTTCTACTGGCTTCTATCTGACTTTTTGATGATAGCCATCCCAGGGGTAGAAAGTGGCATCTCACTGTAGGGTTTTTTTTTTTTTTTTTTCTCTCACTGTCATTTTGATTTGCATTTCACTGATGACTAATGATGCTGAGCATCTTTCCATACCTTTTTGGCCATTTTGTCTCTTCCTGGAAAAATGTCTATTCAAGCCTTTTGTCGAGTTAAAAATTTGCCTATTTGTCTTTTAATTGTTGAATTATAAGAGTTTCTTTATAAATTCTGGACTTCCTAGGTGGCTCAGTGGGTAAAGAATCTGCCTGCAATCCAGAGACATAGGAGATGCGGGAGATGCAGGTTTGATCCCTGGGTTGGGAAGATCCCTTGGAAAAGGAAATGGCAACCCACTCCAGTATTTTTGCCTGGAGCATCCCATGGACCGAGGAGCCTGTCGGGCTACAGTTCATGGGGTTGCAAAGAGTCAGACGTGACGAGTGACTAAACACATATATTCTAGATAAAAGTCTCTCTCTCTCTCTTTTTTTTTTTTAGGCAGGAAAAATCCTCCCTTTTAAAAGAGTTTATTCAATTTTAATTGGAGGATAATTACTTTACAATAATGTGTTGGTATCTGTCTCTTATCCGATATATGATTTGCTAATAATTATCTTCCCTTCTGTTGTCTGTCTTTTCACTTCCCTGGTGCTGTATTTTAAAAAAAGNTTTTTTTTTTTAGGCAGGAAAAATCCTCCCTTTTAAAAGAGTTTATTCAATTTTAATTGGAGGATAATTACTTTACAATAATGTGTTGGTATCTGTCTCTTATCCGATATATGATTTGCTAATAATTATCTTCCCTTCTGTTGTCTGTCTTTTCACTTCCCTGGTGCTGTATTTTAAAAAAAGTTTTTAGTTGGAGTATAGTTGCTTTACAATGTTACGTTAATTTCTACTGTAGGCAAAATGAACCAGCTATATGTATTCATATATCTTCTTTGTTTTTAGGATTTCCTTCCCATTTAGGTCACCACAGAGTGGTGTTCCCTGTGCTATAAGTAGTTTCTCGTTAGTTATCTATATTACATGTAGTATTAATAATGTGTAGGTATCAGTCCCAATCTCCCAACTCCTCCCATCCCACCCCTTTTCTCTTTGGTGTCCATAGGTTTGTTCTCTGTGTGTGTCTCTATTTCTGCTTTGTAAATAAGACTCTGTATACCAGTTTTTTCAGATTCTGCATACGTGCATTGATACACAATATTTGTCGTTTGGTTATGTCCAGTACATTTATTTTTCTTTGCTTGCTTGTGCTTCCATGTTTCTTTTTGAAAATATAAGCAAATGCAAATGGATGAATCTTCCACTTAGTCTTCTGCAAAATATAGCGTACTATTCATCTGTTTTGTATTTTGATCTTTCCTCCCTCCCTGCTTAGTTAAATCCTTAAGATGACCCCATATCAGTTTTAGAGATAGTTCTTATTCCTTTTTCCAGCTGCAGAGTACTTCAATGTCTCATAGTTGATCCAACTAATTTCCTGTTGATGGATATTTGGATTTTTCGGTCTTTTGCTATTACAATAGTACTATGATTATAGCTTTGTGCAATGATCTTTTTTTTTCCTTCATTTTTGTTGACATTTCTTTGAGATAGAAGTGGAGTCTTTGGTACAAAAGGGAAATGCATATGTAATTTTGCCAAATTCCCCTCTGCAGGGATTGTTCCACAGCTAGCCACAGAAGAGAAGTTTTGTTCCTCCATACCTTATCATCAGTGTGTTTTGTTAAGTTTATAGATTTTCATTTATTTGGTATGTGATAAATGGTATTTCCCTGTAGGTTTAACATTAAAAGAAAAACTTGTAATACATTGTTTAAAGGTCACTTTCCATTTACAGTTACTACAAAATGTTGACTATATTCCCCACGTCGTACAATACATCCTTGAGCCTATCTTTCATCCAGCCTATCTTGCAGCACTATTTATAATAGCCAGGACGTGGAAGCAACCTAAATGTCCATCAACAGAACAATGCATGAATAAGATGTGTTCCATATATATGATGGAATATCACTCAGCCATAAAAGGAACAAAATAGTGCCATTTGCAGAGACACAGATGTACCTTGAGATTGTCATACAGAGTGATGTAAGTCAGAAAGAGATAAACAAGTATTGTATAATATTGCTTATATGCAGAATCTAGAAATATGGTAGAGATGAACTTATCTGAAAAGCAGAACTAGAGACACAGATGTAGAGAACAAACTGAGAGGATGGGATGATTAGAAGACTGAGATTGACTTATATACACTACTATGTATAAACTAGATAAACTAGATAACTCAGTTCAGTTCAGTTCAGTTGCTCAGTCGTGTTTGACTCTTTGCGACCCCATGAATTGCAGCACGCCAGGCCTCCCTGTCCAAAACTAACTCCTGGAGTTCACTCAGACTCACGTCCATTGAGCCGGTGATGCCATCCAGCCATCTCATCCTCTGTCATCCCCTTCTCTTCCTGCCCCCAATCCCTCCCAGCATCAGGGTCTTTTCCAATGAGTCAACACTTCACATGAGGTGGCCAAAGTNATGAAGGTAAAGCTGGAACTCCAGTACTTTGGCCACGTCATGCGAAGAGTTGACTCATTGGAAAAGACCCTGATGCTGGGAGGGATTGGGGGCAGGAGGAGAAGGGGACGACAGAGGATGAGATGGACGTGAGTCTGAGTGAACTCTGGGAGTTGGGAGTTGGTGATAGACTGGGAGGCCTGGCGTGCTGCGATTCATGGGGTCGCAAAGAGTCGGACACAACTGAACGACTGAACAGAACTGAACTGAACTTTATTTGTAGTATGTATGTGTATGTGTCACTATATGATATCTAAAAGTGATAAAAAATCTAAGGTGGAAGCAAATTACTTTGACCTGGATAAATGAAGACAAATATCAGAAGGAAAAATAGAATAAGAAGTGAGGGTTCAGAGGGAAAAGCTGAACCACTGGTATTAAACCATGTGAGTATATCAATTTAAGCATACACACCAACATGCACACAGATACCCCCTTTGAAAATGTTCCATGGCTCTTAGGATAAATCACATGGCTACAGGAGAAGGGGGTAGCAGAAGATGTGATGGTTAAATAGCATCAGCAACTTAACAGACAAGAATTTGAGCAAACTCCAGGAGGTAGTGAAGGACAGAGAAGCCTGCAGTTCTTGCTACAGTGCCTGGTGCCATCAAGGGTTGGACGTGACTTAGCAACTGAACAACAACAGGGCCCTGTCTGCTTTACCAGCCTCACCTCATGCCTCCCTCCCCTGCACTCTCACTCTGGCCATTCTGGCCCCCTTTCAGTTTCCTGAGCGAGCTAGCCCCTATGTTGTTCCTTCCATCTGAAATGTTTCTGGCTCAATATTCACCTCCAGGCTAACTTACTCATTAGGCACAGTCAGCATAAGTGCCTAGGGTCCAAAATACTCTTAGGAGTCAACAAAAAGGTTTTACTTTCTTTTATTTATTTAANAGCGACTGAACTGAACTGAGTTTGTTCTCTGCATCTCTGAGTCTGCTTCTTTTTTGTTGTATTCACTAGTTTGTTGTATTTTTTGGATTCCATGTATAAGTGATATCATATAATATTCATCTTTCTCTTTCTGACTTATTTCACTTAGCATAATACCATCCGAGTCCATCCATGTTGCTGCAAATGGCAAAATTTCATTCTTCTTATGACTGAGTAGTGTTCCATTGTATATATGTACCACATCCTCTTTATCCATTCATCTGTTGATGGGCCCTTAGGTTTAATAAGTTTACAAATAATTAATGTTGGCAAGGATGTGGAGAAAAGGGAACCTTCATACACTATTTGTGGGAATGTAAATTGGTGCAGCTGCTATAGAAAACAGTATGGAGTTTCCTCAAAAAACTAAAACTAGAATTCCCATATGTCCAACAATTTCACTTCTGGGAATATACCTGGACAAATTCTAATTCAAAAGGATACATGCACCCCTATGTTCATAGAGGCATTATTTACAATTTTCTAGACACGGAAGGAGATCCAACCAGTCCATTCTGAAGGAGATCAACCCTGGGATTTCTTTGGAAGGAATGATGCTAAAGCTGAAACTCCAGTACTTTGGCCACCTCATGCGAAGAGTTGACTCACTGGAAAAGACTCCGATGCTGGGAGGGATTGCGGGCGGGAGGAGAAGGGGACGACCGAGGATGAGATGGCTGGATGGCATCACGGACTCGATGGACGTGAGTCTGAGTGAACTCCGGGAGATGGTGATGTATAGGGAGGCCTGGCGTGCTGCAATTCATGGGGTCGCAAAGAGTCAGACACGACTGAGCGACTGAACTGAACTGAACTGAACTGAGACATCGAAAGAATCTCCTTGTGGCTTTAATTTATATTTCCTTTATTGTGAGCCTGGTTGAGCATTTTTTCATATATTTAAGAGCTGTTTTATAACCTTAGAAAAATTAATTTCTAGGAGTCATCTTGAATGCTCTTCCCTGGCCTCCTGTCCCTATCATAGAGGCTTGTCAAGTCTATATAAAAAATTATCTCAAATCACTTCCTTTTCTCCACCTTGCCTGACACTACTTAAATCGCCCCGTCATGATCTCTTTTCTAATCTTTCTTCATACAGCAACTCTGTTAGAAATTCTGAATTGCATTTCCATTGCACTTAAAATAATTACTGAGGCTCTAGGGCCCCATACAGGCCAGCCCTGCCACTCTGTCCCCAGCTTCAGCTTGGCCACCGTCCTCCCTTGCTTACTGAGCTTCCCCCCAGCAGCCTACGTTTTGTGCACCTTGGTGCCTTTCTACTTGCTCTGCTTTTGGGAAAGCTCACAGCCCAGCCTCCTTCTGTTTGTCCTCTGGTCTCAGGGTAAATGGTCCTTCCTCACAGAGAACTTCAGCCTCTTTCATTGTGAATGAGGCTCACTCATAGCCACCAGCATTTCCCCCTCCGAGTGGCCATCACTGCTGTTGTGATTTGCCTGCAAAAGGGACCACATTTGTTCTGTTCACATAGTAGATGCTCAATTAAGTGCTCATCGACTGAGTGATTGCTTACCGTGTGGGGACTACACTAGACAGTGTAGGGAGGGCTGTTGCAAAACACGAGGGAGGAAGAGAAAGTGACCCGTTTTGGGGGGTCAGAGAGCCCTCCCTACTCCCAGATTTAGAGGTCATGATTCAGAAGCAGCTGTCCACTCTGGTCAGTGGGAAATTGACTACAGAAGAGAGCTCATGAAAAAGCAGTTTTTCTGCTTGTGGACCTTTGCTCAACTGTCTTTGTCTTTTTCCTGCTTTCTGAACGTAGTAGTTAGCATCAGGCAGAGAAAACTCACCACTGAGTCCTGATCTCCAGTTGCTATGGGAACCTCTGTTTGTCACTGTTAGGTGAGAGGATGTTCGAACAAGGTTTGGCTTCCCAGTGCTTCAGCCCCTGGTCATAGTTATATTTCCCATCGGAAGATAGCTGATTGCTGTTCTGCTGCTTTTCCTTTGTTGCTAACCGCTTTCGTGATGACGGGTGAGTGAAAAAAGTGGACCACGGAGGTGAGAACAGAAAGAGGCTGTCCTTGCGTAGTGCCTCTGCTGGGTCTGCCTTTCATTCAGCTCCAGCCCCCGTGCAGGTTAGTGGGGGATGGCCCAGGCCCTCTGTCCTGGGAAAGACAGGAGAGAACGGGTCTGCGGGCTGCTGCAGTGCACACGCTGTCTCTGGGCGGCCTATGCTGCTGCAGACAGGTGGGCCCAGAGCTTCCAGGCCTCCTGGTTCTTGAGAGCAGCAGCCAAAATTTAAATATTGGCGATTACAGGCGGGGTGTGAGGTGGTGGAGGGAAAGATTGGGAGTTTGTGATTAGCAGATGCAAACTACTATATATAGAATGAATAAGCAATAAGGTCTTAAGCGTACAACACAGGAAACCGTACTCAATATCCTGTGAAAAAAATATGAAAAAGAATATATATGTGTGTGTGTATATATATATATGTATAAAGAAATAAAAACTACAATGAAATATCACCTCCCATCAACCAGAATGACTATCATCAAAACATTCACAAACAATAAATGCTGGAGAGAATGTGGAGAGAAGGGAACCTTCTTACACTGTTGGTGGGAATGTATATTGGTGTAGCCACTATGGAGAATGGTATGGAGGTTCCTTAAAAAACTAAAAATAGAAGAACCATATGACCCTGCAATCCCACTGCTATGCATATATCTGGAGAAAAACATCATCTGAGAGAATATATGCACCCCAATATTCACTGAAGCACTGTTTACAATAACCAAGACATGGAAGCAATCTAAATGTCCATTGACAGAGGAATGGATAAAGAAAATGTGATCCATATATGCAACGGAATATTACTCAGCCGTAAAAAGAATGAAATAATGCCATTTGTGGCAACAAGGATGGACTTAGAGACTGTCACACTGAGTGAAGTAAGTCAGAGAAGGAAAAAATATATGACATCCCTTATATGCAGGATTTAAAAAGAAATGATACAAGTGAAATTATTTACAAAACAGAAAGAGACTCACAGTCTTAGAGAACAATCTTACTGTTGCAGGGTAGGAAGAAGAATGGGGGAAAGGATAGTTAGGGAGTTTGGAATGGACATGTATACACTGCTATATTTAAAATGGATAACCAACAATGTCCTAGTGTATAGAATATAGAACTCTGATCAATGTTATGTAGCAGCCTGGTTGGGAGGGGCATCTGGGGGAGAATGGATACATGTATATGCATGGCTGAGTTCCTTCTCTCTTCACCTGAAACTATCACAATATTAACAGCTATGACACAATACAAAATAAAAAGTCTAAAAAATTAAAAAAATATAATGTATATGGTACACACATATTGATCCTTCCCTGACCAGAGACTGAACCCATGTTTCCTGCTGGGCAGGCAGATTCTTACTGCTGAGCCACCAGGGTTGGGAAGACTCCCTGGAGAAAGAAATGGCAACGCACTCCAGTATCCTTGCCTGGGAAATCTGATGGACAGAATAGCCTGGAGGGCTACAGACCATGGGGTCGCAAAAGAGCTGGACATGACTGAGAGACTAAACAACAGCAATAAATCAACTATATTTTAATTTAAAAGAGAGAGAGAGAACTTAAAAAAATTGGCAGCTAATTCAAAGAAATCAAGCTAACCCTGTGGGGTAACACACAGCACTGTGTGGGCCAGCAGCGGGGAGCCACAGGCCAGTAGGCCCTGCCCTTCCTGTCCCCCTGTTAGGTACAGAGATGATGCCAGTCCCTGCTTCCCCGCGTTCTGGATCTGCAGGAGCAGTTCCCAGCTGTTTCAGCCTTTGTGAAGGGGAACTGTGGCCCCTGAGGAGCAGGTGGGCTTCTTACTTGAAAAGAATGTGGTTTACTGAATGTGGTTTTATATCCTGGGAGCATGGGGGCCACAAGGCCAGGCCTGGGAGGCAGAGGAGCTGGACGATGACTTGTCTCTGCATAAATAACAGCAAGGGGTCAGTTTCAAGGTGCTAGTCGCAGAGAGGACCCTATAGGTAGAAACTTCTTAGAGTTTTAGAGAGGACTTTAAGGGGAGGACGGTTTGGGGGTTACATGACACTCCACTGGGCATGATGTAATTGATTTCCAGATCCAGCATCTCTCTCCTGCACCCTCTCTGCTGGACCCTGCCTGCGGCCAGGTCTCTTCTCTATTTTCTTCCCCCACTTCCCCAGCCTCCCGAGGTCCCTGCGGGTGGGGGGCCACTCAGCAAGACAAACTCCTGGCTGCCAGTGGAGCAATGATCATCCTGGATTCCCTCTCGGAGGGATAGAGGTTGGGGGAGGTGATGGGACGTGTCCACTGGTTTCCGTCTACCTTCTCACAACTATCCTGGGGTTGTATTTGTCTCCCTGAGCAAGTCTGTTTTGTCCCGAGGGCTCACAGGGTGGATACCAGCGCAGGTCTTCTCGAGGTGGTTTATTTAGTCAGGGTACTTTCTTGGAAGCATCAGGACTACACACTGGCTAACCTGAGCAGAAAAGGTATTCCTTGGAAGGCCACTGAGTAACACTCAGAACTGACTGAGACGTCAAGCTTGGACTCAGAAGAGCTAGGTTTGGAAAATTAACAGAACAAAGGAATGTGGGTGTAGAAACTGTAGCCAAGAGGACCATGTGCCGACAGCCTGTAGCAGCTTTGGACGCTGCACAGCCAAGAGAGGGCAGGTACCTTATATTCATATTTTCTCCTTTGTACAGAGTTTTCAGCCAAAACCGTGAAGTGCAAATTGGGGTCATTTGGAAACTGGTATATTGAGTGACTTAAAAAGTACAATACGTTTCATATAGTATTTTTCCTTGGAATTATAGCCTAAAGAAATAATTCTAAATGTGGAATATCTTTAATTACTAAGATGTTCACTGCATTGTCAAATAGATTGTGGTATATCCACAGAATGGAAAATTATAAAGTTTATGAGGATCAATAATGAGGTGGAAAATAATTTATGATATAAGGTTGCATGAAGAAACAGGATAGACCATTACATACACTCTGATCCACTCTTGATGTTGCAGGTATTTTCCAGATGCCATCAGCCTGTGGGGTCAGTTGGAGACTGACCTGCAGCTCCTTCCTCCTATCTCCCAACTCATCCCCCACCAGCCTCATGGAAGGCCCCACCTCTGGTCCTGGAAAGATGCTGGCCTCAGAAATGGCTGTCTTTTCTATTCATTTAGGAGGGCTGTGGTTTGAAGATTGACCTGCCAGCCCATGTTTGCTTACCCCTGACAATCTCTCCCACAACAGATTTCTCCTTCCCTGTTTTCATTCCACTTCCTGGTCATCTGAGTTGGGGTAGTAACCAGTGAGCAGGATGCTCTTAGGGTGGAGAGCATCTGTCACAGACTGGGCAGCCTGTCTTGGTCCTTCTCTGGGGCCCCTTCTCGATCCAGAGAGAGCAGCCCTCCCAAGAGCCTTGGTGTCTGGGCAACACCCAGCTTCTCTCACCACCCCTGAGGTCATCTACCATTTCTCCACCCTTTCAATTTGCTTTCTAGGCAACCAGCAGTAGAAACTCCCCAAGGTTAGCCAAATTCTTTTTGGGGAGAAGGGAGGAAGAAGGTGGGCCATTCTTACATATCCGAAAGAGTGAAACTTAGAGAAAGAAGACTGGCAAGTGTGTTAACAACGCTGGTACTTAGGTAATAAGGTTAGAAGTGCTCTTTCTTTTTTTTTTTTCTGCACTTTTCAATTTTTCTATAATGTGCATTTATTGCTTTTATAATTGGAGAGAAGAAAGAACAGGGCCTCAAAGAGGTTAGTTAATTAGCCTAAGGTTGCATCAGCTGCAGATAGGTGGTTGGGAGTCAGGAACGAGGGTCATTTCCCTGAGTTCCCAGCACAGGGATAGGGGCTTCTCAGCAATGATTTTTTTTTTTAAATTTTGAGATTCTAAAGAATTGAGATATAATTGACATATAACATTGTATTACTTTTGGGCATACAACATAATGATCTAATATGTTTTTATATTCCAAAATGATTATTATAATGAGTTTAGCTAATACCTATCACCGCACATAGTTACATTTGTTTTTTCTTGTGATGAGAACTTTTAAGATCAACTCTCTTGGCAACTTTCAAATATACAATAGAGTATTGTTAACTATCATCACCAGGCTTTATGTTACATCCCCAGGATTTATCTTACAACTGGAAGTTTGTACTTTTTGACCATCTGGGATTTTTTCGTGGTATAATCTGCTACATCTCCATAAAAATAGTCTTGATCCCCATTGATTTAGGGCACTGATTCCCCAGCTTTCCTGACGTATATCTGACTCACTTTTGAGCAATGATTCTTACTGATCCCTTTGCTCTGTCCCCATTAGGTGAGAGCTGTGGGGAAGGTCCCTGTTGCTCTGGAATCAGTCTGTGTTCTGCCCACACTCAAGATGTGAGGGAGAGTTTTAAGCTTTGTATTCCTTGCTATCTAGTTGAAGGTGACTATTTCATTGTATGAACTGTGGACAGGACTGGCTATATAATTTACAGGGCCCAGAGCAAAATGAAAATGGGTTTCCAGGATCCAAAATGACTAAGGCTTTCAAGATGATGGTGTGAGAACATTAAACCAAGCATGGAGGCTGGAGGGGAAGGGACTTCCCTGATGGTCCAGTGGTTAACTCTTTGCCTTCCAACGCAGGGGGTGTGGGTTCGATCCCTCATTAGGGAGCTAGGATCCCATATGCCTTGTGGCTAAAAAACCAAAACATAAAACAGAAGCAATATTGTAACAAATTCAATAAAGACTTAAGATGGTCCACATTAAAAAAAAAAAATCTTAAAGTAATCCAGCATGGGCCCTTCTACACTTTGGTCACACCCTCAGGAAGCTGGCCCTGCCTGTGGACACGTACAAAAAACATGTGTCAGCCGTGCCCAGGGAGGGCTGCAAAGGGACATTTAGAAGGTGGGGACAGAGGGAGGCCTGGGCCTGAGAGGGGCAACAGAATTGAGAGATCCCCACTCCCTGCCGAGTCTCTGGTGAGTCTAATACCCAAAGTCCGTCTCATTTGAGTTGCTGAGGATTCAGGAGGTTCATGATTTTTTTTTTTTTTTCTAGTGTTTTTGTACTTAAAAAGTTTATTTTGTTGATTTATAATATTGTGTTATTTTCTGCTGTATGGAAAGGTAATTCAGTTAAATATAAATTTTCTTTTTCATATTCTTTTTCATTAAGGTTTATTACAAGATATTGAATATAGTTCCCTGTGTTATCCAGTAGGACCTTGTTTTTATCCATTCTCTATATAATAGTTTACATCTGCTAACCCCAAACTCTTAATCCATCTCTTCTCTGCCTTGGCAACCAGACGTCTGTTCTCTATGTCTGTGAGTCTCTTTCTGTTTGGCAGGCATGTTCATCTATCTTACATTTTAGAGTCCACATGGAAGTGGTGAGATCGTGTGGTGTTTGCCTTTCTTATGGGGTATAATGATCTCTAAGTCCCTCTATGTTGCTGCAGGTGGCATAATTTCACTCTTTCTTATGGTAGAGTAGTATTCCATTATACACCCCCCCCCCCACTTCTTTACAGGAGATTGAGTTTTATTCTTTGCCACTCATGGGAATAGAATACACTACTTCCCTGGGTCTTGTCTCCTCATTCATAAAACAAGAGCCGAGGGACTAGCGACCACAGAGCCTCAGCTGGCTCTAGCGCTGCTCGTGCTTAGGACTTTAGCACTTGTGTTGCCCCTGGGCCAGTGGCTGTGGGCCCTGAGGGCCCAGCAACTTCTTCCAAGATGCCCTCACGTTCAGTGAATGTGGATGAAACACGATGTGGTGAAGAAGCTCCAGAAGAGCTTTCCCAGGGAGATGGTGGAGACAACCCTTAACATGATTACAAGCAGGATATTTGGTATGTAATTGACATTTTCTATTACAGCCTTCGCAGAAATTGTCTGTGAATTTCCAGCCAGAAACAATATGGGTCCGGATCAAAAGGACACTGCTTCCTTGTGCCAGAGACTCGGTAAAAGGGCAGGAGGAGATGCTCAGTTTTGTGTTTGCACTGGTTCCTCAGTGAAAAGCCTGAAAATTAATTCCAAGGTCCTGCCATGTAGTTAGTTTGTATACACTGATGCTCGGAACACAGTTCCGTGTGATGGTGAAGGTTCAACTGCTCATAACTCATTCTTCTGTTGAGTTTAAGGGATCCTGCGCTAATGAGCTCTTCCAGGTATTGTGGAGATATATTCAGAGCCCAGGACAAGATGCCGGCATACAGACAGCTACGGGTTATGGGTGTGAGACACGCTGTACCTACAAATCAAATTTATTTGGTGCTTTGATGACATTTTATGTGAAGATAAAAGAAAAAAAAAACCAAGCGGTGGCACAGAGGTGCGTGAGGCAAGTGATTCACGCGAGTACATTTTGGAATTTTCAGGGAGCTTTTGGTTGGCTACACGAATAAGTTTATTTAACAGTATTTGGAGTTTGTATAAAAGAATTTGTGTTGAAAACTCTTTAACACTTTTCCTTTTTTGAAAACAAAGATTTCTTGTTTTTGCTGCACACATGGGCCAGTGAAGGACCCTTTACCAGGAATGGCCTTCTTCTCCTCATCTGTGTGGGTCACTCATTTCCCTGCCCTCTCCTGTAACTTGTGTCCACTTGGGTTCAGCAGCCTGGTGCTCATATCTCTTTTCCTCAGGTATGATGCAGTTCCCTTTCACTTGTCAGTCCTGGGCTTTCCTAGGGATATGCTGAGAAAGGAGCCTCATATTTGACTCTTGACCCTTATTTTCCTTTCCATCTGGTAGAAAAAGATGGGTCAAAAGAAGTGTTAGGAACACATTCAGCCAAGTCTCTTGGTTCTGACTTCATTGCAGAAGTAAAAGATCACTAAACATAGTTTAAAATTTACGACTTGGTGGTGGACGGGAGACAGATGTCCATCTAAAAATTTTTTTTTTGGCTGCGTCATGCAGCTTGTGGGACCTTAGTTCCCTGACCAGGGGTTGAACCTGGGCCCTGGCAGTGAAAGTGCTGAGTCTTAGCCACTGGACCACCAGGGAGTTTCCCCCAAAACATTTTCGATTGAAGGCATTTGTGAGGCAGTGGGAGCCACAGACTCTCACCTTTGGAAGGCAATTTTAAAAGGCTACACTCTAACCCGGCTCCTTTTGGTCAGGCAGACCCCAGTATCTCCACTTTACCAGCAAGAAAGTGGTGGCTGGCATAGGTGAGGTGATGAGCACGCAGTGGCACAGGGAGAAAGTGGGTCTCCTTTGTCAAAGGGTGTGGGGCTGTGGCAGATGGACAGCCAGTGTGGCAGCAACAGGATGGCCGTCTCTCCCATCAAGGGGGGTCTGCCTGCTTCCTTTCCCCTTGCGTCTGGCCTGGCCTGTGGCTCTGATCAACGGAATGTAGTAGGTGGGGCACAGCGGGGCTCCTTGGCCGAGACCTTCAGAGGCCTTGCAGCCTTTGTGTGGGTCGTCTTAAGATCCAGTTGTTGTGTCAAGAAGCTGAGCCCAGGGAACCCGCAAGATCACAAGAAATAACAAATTGTTGTTTTAAGTAAGCAAACTGGGATAGTTTGAAGTCATAGAAAATGAGTGAAATAATGCCATCTGCAGCAACATGGATGGACCAACAGATGATCATACTTAGTGAAGTAAGTCAGACAAAGACAAATACCGTATATATCACTTATATGTGAAATCTAACATGTGACACAGATGAACTCATCTATGAAACAGAAACATACAGACATAGAGAACAGACTTATGGTTGCCAATGGGAAGGAAGGGTCGGGGCGGGATGGACTGGGAGTTTGGTGTTAGCAGATGCAAACTATTACATACAGGATGGGTAACCAACAAGGTCCTGCTGTATAGCACAGGGAACTGTATTCAATATCTTGTGATAAACCATAATGGAAAAAGATAAAAAAAAAATATATATGTGTGTGTGTTGAGGGGTAGGGCTTTGCTGGTAGCTCAGCAGTAAAGAATCTGCCTGTAATGCAGGAGATGCTGGAGACTTGGGTTTGACCCCTGGGTTGGGAGGATCCCCTGGAGGAGGGCATGGTAACCCACTCCAGTATTCTTGCCTGGAGAATCCCATGGACTGAGGAGCCTGGCAGGCTACAGTCCATGGGTTTCAAACAGTCAGACATGACTGAAATGACTGGGCATGCCTATATATACATATACGTATGTGTGTGTATGTGTATACATGTATATGTATATATATATAACTGAGTCACTTTGCTGTACAGCAGAAATTAACACACACACACACACACACAATGGCACCCCACTCCAGTACTCTTGCCTGGAAAATCCCGTGGATGGAGGAGCCTGGTGGGCTGCAGACCATGGGGTCGCTAAGAGTCGGACATGACTGAGTGACTTCACTTTGACTTTTCACTTTCATGCATTGGAGAAGGAAATGGCAACCCACTTCAGTATTCTTGCCTGGAGAATCCCAGGGATGGGGGAGCCTGGTGGGCTGTTGTCTTTGGGGTCGCACAGAGTCGGACACGACTGAAGTGACTTAGCAGCAGCAACAAATCAACTATACTTCCAAAAAATAAGTTTTTAAAAATGGGGCCATTTGTTCTGTGGCCATTGATAACTGAAAGTCATGACCAACTATCATTTGGAAACATTTATACCTTCTTGGATAAATTCTTTAAGTAATCTTGCTTGAAGCGTCTGCAAAGTAATGGAATCTTTTCTCCTAATAGTAGTCACAGTAATAATAATAATGATAAATATTATTATCATGACACAGAGATTTGTGACTCAACATGTATGGAGTGTGAAGTAGGACAGAAAACTTAAAAAGCAATGACAACACATTTTTGTCAACTGCAAATCCCACATAGATGTTATTCATCTCCATAGCTGTGAGACAAGTCAAGGGACTGACCCACACTTTCCTGCAGAAGTGGGTACTGCGTCAGTATTCACCTGTTTCCCTAATGACCCTAGGGATTCTTACTCCAGGGATTCACGGGACTCGTGGGAAGAGCAGGGTGGGTGGCAGGCAGGGTTTCTGGGGTGGTGTGCTTCTCCTTCTATCTCCCTTAGTTGCTGGAGGGTCTCGAAGTGACAGGACCCAGGCCCGGGCCTCCCTCCTCAGGAATGGAGGGACCCAAGGCGGCACCAAAGTGGTGGTCGAGGGAGTGGCCTGTCCGGTTCGCTACTTGGTCAGTAGGATCTGAGGTTACTTCTTTGGTTGTCATCCCACTTCCCGGTGGTGACAGGCCCCCAGCCCCAGGGAGACGAGGTGGCTGCATCCAGGGTTGATTTATTGCCTTCCTCCTATTCTTTATGGGGCCAGTTTTAATGAGTACCCGAGCAGAAACGCCTTTGACTCCCGGGCTGTGAATAACTGCCATTAATAAAGGGGCGAGCTGCTGGCCGCAGCACCCTGCATATTTCCATATTAATAACGCCATAAACTCCCCCAGAATGATGTCTTAGATCTCACAAGGTGGAGGCTGGCTGGCTGTAGGCTCAGGTCTGTGGAGGGGGCACGTGATCCCTGGAAGGAGAAGTAGGCCTGGGACCAACTCAGCTGCCCACGCATCTCTGCCATGGGACTTGCCTCTGCGGAGCAAGTTGCTGATTTCATGGGGTGTCTGGAGGTGGGGCAGGAAGTTCTGTCTGCTTTCAAATATCTCCCACAGCAGTCTGTCAATTTGTCTGAGATCCCCTCACTTAAAGACAATTAATTTGAGTATTTAAGTTACTCTAAACTTCTGGATATCTATAAGTTAAAAGGCTAATGCCTTAGGGGCTAACTTCATTAATTTCAGCTAATCTTGTCTAATCTTCCAGACTTGTCTAGAAAATTAATGTGACTGATTCATGTGACATGTTAACCGAACAGCTACTGTGTGCAAAGAGCTAGGAATATGGGAGGGAAGGAAACAAGCAAAATCCTGCCATTGCACAGTTTCTATTTGAATTGAAACAGTAAACAAATACGTATGTAAGATTGATAGTGTGCCAGATGACAATCAATACTACATAAACTGTAGGGCACAGGAGGGAGATGGGGCATGCGTACTGGGGGGAGGGTTAGTACAGCCATTTTGTTCCAGGGAAGTTGACTGAGAGCAGACCCTTCTGAGATTCTCTCCCAGGACAAACTGAGGTGACTTGGAGAGGAGAGATTTGGGGCCATCGCTCCATAGCTGGTGGCTTCCTCTTACCCAGCTCAGGTGTCAGTGGAAGAAAGATCTCAGAAAGAAGTCATGTCTTTTCCAGCCACTATCTTTCCCTTCTGAGGCCTGGACAATGGCTAGGGCCCTCAGACCCCTTAGTTCAGCCCTTTATCAGCCCCAGGTCTAGGAAAGCCCAACGTATGCCTCTCATTTCTGTGGATTCCCAGAGACTCTTAATTTCCTGCTTTAAGCAGGAAACTGTGGGTAGTCTCTCTGCAGCCACAACTGATCCTGACCTGAAAATCCATGCCTTTCCAGAGTGCCCCACCCCAGTTAAATGTTCATGAGTAAAGTAGGCTTTGCCAAAGATTCAGGAGGGGGAGGTGGAGGGGTTTACTTTTCACTGTCCACAGACATTGCTTACTCTCTGGGTATTTTGTTATCCCAGGGGGTTAGGAGAGAGATACCCTGCCAGAGTTGCCAAACTTGTTACCTGAAAACTGGGTTGGCCTCTTGGTAAGTGTTGAGCCAATAGACACAACCAAACCAAAGCTTGGGAGAAGGAAGGATTCATTACTTGTGGAAAGCAAGGAGGACACCAGGGATCTTCCTCAAGCAGTTTCTCCCCGAACAGTTTTAAGCTAAGGGACCTGCATATTCAGGAAGCGGACTTGAGCAGAGGAGAATTCAGCGTAGAACTGGGGCTGAGGTCAACAGAGTCCAAACTTCAGTTGACTGAACTCGGGAGGGTCATCATCATCATTCCATCCTCCACCTTGGCGGGGACCTTAGTTCTTGCAGAACTCAAAGACAGGTTCTTACGTATATTCCTTGAGGAACCAGGATGGTGCCCTAAGACTCCCTTGTCTCAGCATCTCCTTCCTTCTCTGACTGGAAACTGCTTGGGTCTGCCCTTTGGAACTCAGGGAAGGTCAAAGAGGCTGAATAAAATCTATTTCCTACAAATAAGAAACAGGAGACACAGAAAGGTTTGCACGTGGGAGCCCCACAGAGTCCTGCTTAATTTCAGGCCCATCTTGGCCCTGCTACTACCAGGCTTTTCTTTTTTAAAATTCCAGTTGCCCATCTTTCCCCCTGATTTTCCAATCTCACTAACTTTTCTTTTCCTTTCTTGCTTCCCCAAGTCTATTTCTGGTTGCATCCCTCCATCACTGTTGGCCTCTGAAAGCTCCAAGTACTTCCTCCTGATTACAGGGCACAGCTTCCCCTTCCTCTAACAGCTAGATGTTAACTGACACCAAAGTGTGGGGTTGGCTTCCTCCCAAAATAATTATCTCAATGTTTTGCCAGCAGCCCAGCACACTCCTCCTCAAGGACTTCTAGTGCCCACCATTAGAAAAATAGCATCTTCACTGCTTTATTTGTGGAAGGCACTGCTCGTTCTTACCAAATAGCATTCTCCTTTCTCCTTTCTCAACAGAGTCTGGTATTATCACAGAAACCATAAGCCCAGTGAAACACACTTATCTCCCAAGGCTCCCTTGCAGCTAGAGCCGACCATGTGACGTCATCCTGGCCATGAAGCTTGGAGTGGAGGAAAGCGTTGAAAAGGGGCATGGTGTAACTAGCGTAACATTTGGCCCTTTGCCTTCTGCAGCTTCCTGCTTGGAGTGAAAGTGTGACTTTGAGGCTGAAAACTAAATTAGGGCAGGAGGGTGGGAAGATAGGAGGAACAGAGTCCTTGCTCACATTTTTGAGTACGTCTTGAACAACTACTTCTAGACTTCTTGTTACATGAGACAACTCCCTATTGAAAGATAGGCTTTCTTGGTGGCTGTTATAGGCTGAACTATGTTCCCTCTAAATTTATATGTTGAAATTCTAATCCACAATACCTCAGAATGTGACTATATTTGGAGATTGAACCTTTAAAGATGTAACTATGGTTAACTGAAGTCCTATGGGTGGGCTCTAATCTAACCTGAGTGATGTTTGTATAAGAAGAGGAAATTTGGACACATGAAGAGACACTGGGGTGTATGCACATAAGAAAGATCACATGAGGACACAATGAGAAGGTGGCCTTCTTGAAGCCAAGCAGAGAGGCCTCAAGAGAAACCAAACCTGCCACTGCTTTGACCTTGGACTTCCAGCCTCCAGAACTGTGAGGAATAAATTTCTGTTGTGTAAGCACCCCCTGCTCTACAGTATTTGTTATGGCAGCCCTAGCAAATGAGTTCAGTGGCTCTCAGCTAGATGTCAGCCTAACTCCTTCCCCATAACACTGGGTCTGGCCATCTGTGGCTCAGTGGGTCAAGGATTAGATGTAGAGGTAGAAGTCTCCAAGGTCTCCAAGGCTAATTGTGATTAGGTTTTAATTCAAGTTTCCCCCTGAGGATGGTGCCAGCATCTTAGGTACCAGGTTCAAAATGTCCCATCTCCCTGGTTGGGTGTTTTCACATTTCTCTCTCCCTTCTCCAGAGCTGTGGTTGCAATGTACCTGCTCATCTGAACCTTCCTGTCTTCAAACATTCTCTTCTCAGCATCCAGGAGTGTCAGAACATTTATCCAGCAACCAGTCTGGGTGAATGTGGCAAGAGTAGTACCTGGTGTATAGTTGGCTCTCAGGAGACATTAATTGAATTCATGGATAGGTGACCATAGGAACCATTGCCAGGTAGCATATATATTTACCACTCATTTATTTATTCATAAATTTAAAATAAAGTTGATTTTCTCCCATTATAAAAAATAACATGAACTGGTCTTCAGTTGTGTACTAGATGCTGTCTTAGGTGCCTTGCATTTGTTTATCTTCACAAGAAGTCTGAAAGCTAGATACTGTGCCAATTTTATAGGGCTTCCCTGGTGGCTCAGCAGTAAAGAATCTGCCTGCAATGCAGGATACACAAGAGACGCAGGTTTGATCCCTTCATGGGGAAGACCCCCTGGAGGAGGGCATGGTAACCCTCTCCAGTATTCTTGCCTGGAGAATCCCATGGACAGGGGAGCCTGTGCACAACAGTCCATGGGGTCTCAAAGGACACAACTGAAGGGACTGAGCATGCGTGCACATGCCACTGTTATAGAAGAGGAGGATGGAATTTAGAAACCAAAGGTGATTTATTGTTTCAGTTCAGTTCAGTTGCTCAATCGTGTCCAACTCTCTGTGACCCCGTGGACTGTGGCACGCCAGGCCTCCCTGTCCAACACCAACTCCCAGAGTTTACTCAAACTCATGTCCATTGAGTTGGTGATGCCGTCCAACCATCTCATTCTCTGCTGTTCCCTTCTCCTCCCACCTTCAATCTTTACCAGTATCAAGGTCTTTTCAAATGAATCAATTCTTCACATGAGGTGGCCAAAGTATTGGAGTTTCAGCTTCAGCATCAGCCCTTCCAATGAATATTCAGGACTGATTTCCTTTATGATTGACTGGTTTGGACTCTTGGCAGTCCAAGGGACTCTCAAGAGTCTTCTCCAACACCACAGTTCAAAAGCATCGATTCTTCAGTGCTCTGCTTTCTTTATAGTCCAACTCTCACATCCATACATGACCACCGGAAAAACCATAGCTTTGATTAGACAGACCTTTGTTGGCAAAGTAATGTCTCTGCTTTTTAATATGCTGTGTAGGTTGGTCATAACTTTTCTTCCAAGGAGCAAGCATCTTTTAATTTCATGGCTGCAGTCACCATCTGCAGTGATTTTGGAGCCCCCCAAAATAAAGTTTGGAGCCCAAAACAATAAAGATCTATTGTTTAAAAAATAATAAAAAGCATGGTGGCTTTTATGGTTTTTTCTATAACAAGGATGGCATCTTCAGTGATGTAATCCTTCCAGGCTACCTTTATGTTCTCTGTCTGGGTTCTCTTCCATAGTCCTGACAATCTTTTCCATATAGTAGTGGGTGTAATGAGCCTTAAAGGTCTTTGTGTCACCCTGATATAGAGGCTGAATTAGAGATGCTGTATTTGTATACAAGCAGACCACTTTGATGCCACTGGTGTTGAGCTTATGGGTTTCTGGGTGGCCAGGAGCATTGTCCAATATCAAAAGAACTTTTAAAAGGTAGTCCCTTACTGACAAGGTACTTACTGACTTCAAGGTCAAAGCGTCGATGAAATCAGTACAGAAAAAGTGCTCTCATTATCCAGACCTTCTTGCTGTCCAACCTAGAGACTGGCAGTTGGTGTTTTATCTTTTCCCTTGAAGGTTTTGGGGAGTCAGCGGCTTTATAGGTAAGGTCAGTCCTGATCATAAACCCAAATGCATCTGCACAAAACAAGTTAGCCTATCACTTCCTGCCTTAAATCCTGGTGCTCACTTCTCTTTCTTACTGATAGATGTCCTTTGTGGCATTTTCCCCACCCCCAGAATAGGGCACTTTTGTCTGCATTAAAACCCATTCAGGCAGATATCCTTTCTTCTCAATGACTTTCTTCATGGCCTCTGGGTACTTGTCAGGTGCCTCTTGGTTGGCAGAAGCTGCTTCTCTTGTTTTCCTGACATTTTAAAAACCAAACACTTTTCTAAAATTAGCAGACCACCCTTTGCTGGCTTTAAATCTCCAGCTTTGGATCCTTCACTTTCTTTTTGCTTTAAGTTTTGCTATAATGAGGGCTTCCTGGTGGCTTAGACGGTGAAGAATCTGCCCGCAATGCAGGACACCTGGGTTCGATTCCTGGGTTGGGCAGATCCTCTGGAGGAGGGCATGGCAACCTCTTCCAGTATTCTTGCCTGGAGAATCCTCATGCAAAGAGGAGCCTGGCGGGCTACAGTCCATGGGATCTCAAAGAGTCAGACACGACTGAGCGACAAAGCACAGCACAGCACAGCCCCATAGTGACTTTTTTCTCCAGTCATACTAGAGTCTATAGATTTGTCTCTCTTATAGCCATCCTATACCCCTATACAGCTTCATTTTCAATATGAGGTTTGAAAATATTTTGCCGAAAGTGGAAAGTTTTAATGCCTGCTGGTGTAGCTACAGCGATGGCTTCACGAATTTCCTTATGCTTTTCATAATCATCCTTATATTTATCTTGAAATGGTGGTAACTACCGCTGCGGACCTCAGTCAATGGTCCATATCAAACAATTCCGCTTTCTCTTGTAACATCATGACTTTTCTTTGCTTCTTAGGGTCACGTCTAGCATCACTGGTGGCACTTTGTACAGATCTCTTGGTGTTACTCAGGGTTTATGGTATTGTACTGAACGTGATGAAAGATACACAAGAACTGTGAGGCGTCACTTTTTACTGTGGTATGTAATTTACTTGAGAGATTAACATCTCACGTGGAGATGATTAGTGTCACATGGAGTTTCAAGTGGATACTCATAAGACTTGAACTCACCCTCCAGAGCCACAGGAGGTGACTATAAAAATGTTATACCAGTACAGTATGTACTTCAGTTGATTTTATACAGTTATGATTTAATTCTGCATCTTTACGTTTGTTTACATTTCTCTTGGCTGCAAACGGTGTCATTTTTGGTAAGTGTTTGTGTAAGTTTTGATAAATCTTAACTTTTAATAATATATTTGTGCGTATTTTATGATAGTAAATGATACAGTAGACTAGTATTTACATAAATCTCATGGATTCATGACATACAGAATGCTTTCTTTTTTCTTTTGGCATTTCTAGGCTACGTGGTTTGTTTGTGGGGTTTTTCAAACTGTTGCAAATCTCCAAAAATCTTTCCAGTATGTTTATTGAAAACAGTCTGTATATAAGTGGACCTGTGCGGTTCAAACCCATGTTGAAAAAGGGTGAACTGTATTCTTTTTAAATTTATTTTTTAGTTGGAGAATAATTGCTTTACAATGTGGCGTTGGTTTCTGCTGTACAACAATGCAAGTCAACCATAATTATATTATATATCATATATCACCTCCTTCTTGAGCCTTCCTCCTCTCCTGCATCCTACTCCTCTATGTCATCACAGAACACCAAGCTGGGCTCCTTCTGTTATATAGCAACTTCTCACCAGCTATCTATTTTACACATGGTAATGTATATATGTTGATGCTACTGTCTCTGTTCATCCCACTCTTTCTTTCCCCTACAAGGGTGAACTGTATTTTAAAATTGATTGTGATGAGGAATGCACAATTATATGAATAAAAACCATTAAATTTTACACTTTAAGTAGGCAAATTCTATGGGATGTGATCTATATATATATGTATACTATATATGTATATATATACATAGTTAAACAGCTATATCTCAATATAGCTGTTTAAAAAAAGAAAAAAAAACCCTGAAAATATCAGTAAAGCATCTGTGTTTTACAGCAATACTGACAGGAATACCACTTTGTCTCCTTCTACTAACAGCTTTTTAGGAAGGTCTTTAGGACACTTGATATGTGATAGTCCAGGTGTTCCTGTGTCTGTGTGTCCAGCAATCTGGAACTATCAACAGGCATAACAAGAAAAAAAACCCATAGAAAGCCTGCTCACTCTAACCAAAGGTCTGAGAAAAGGGCAGCCCAGCAGCTAGTACCCACCCCAGTGCAGCCAAATACCAAGGGAAAAACTCCCTCTGAGTTTCCGCTGAATTCCCCCATTCTTGTTGGTGCTGGTGGGGCTGAGTGGTGAGCTGGATTTCTGGCCCCATCTGGAGGAGACATGTTTCCATCATAACCCGGAGATAAGGAAGTGGTGTGAGTCTGTGTTCTGCTTTTGCTGGGATGGTGTCCATGGGGCCCAGTAGGGAACTTCTGCTCCATTTAGACCTGCATACCACACCTAAAAGGGTGACTGTAAAAAAGAAGGTTAAGTAGAGTCCATATTGTTATAGAATAACACCCAAAATGTACATACAATTAAAATCACTCCTCAAACCAAGAACCAAGAATATTTCAATCTGAATGAGAAAAGGCAATCAACAGACACCAATATGGAAATGATTAAGAATTTAGATTCTAAAGCAACCACTATGAAAATGCTTTAATAAGCAGTAGCAAACATGTTTGAAACAAAGGAAAAAATAGTCTCATTAAAGAAATATAAGATATAAAGAAAAACCAAGTGGAAATTTTAGAATTGAAAAATACAAGAACTGAAATAAAAAAGTCATTGGATGTGCTTAGTAGCAGAAAAAATATAAAAGAGGGGAATACATCAATGAACTTGAAGATAGAACAGTACAAATTGCCTGATCTGAATAACACAGAGAAAATAGACTAAAAAAGACATGAAAAGAGTCTCAGGGACCTGTGGGGCAGCAACAAAGGATCTAACATTTGTATCATTAGAATCCTGGAAGGAGAGGATAAAATGTGGGCCAAAAAGATCTGGAAAAATGGTTGAAAACTTCCCAACATTGGCGAAAGACATAAGCTTATTGATTCTAGAAGCCAAGTGTATCCAAATAGGATAATACAAAGAAATCTATGCCAAGACACATCAAAAAACTAAAGACAAAGAAAAAATACAAAGAAAAAAGTCTTGAAAGCCTATGGAAAGATGGGAGGCATTATATATAAGCATGGAATGATTCAAATGACAGAGGATTTCTTATAAGAAACCACAGAGGCCAGAAGGAAGACTCACACCATTTTTCAACTGACAGGCCAACTTCAAAATTTCTTTGCTCCTTCCTTAAATTCTCACTAAGTCCCTTCTTTAAGCATTCTTCCTCAAACATTACTCATAAAACACAGCCTCATCTCTCTAATGAAAATGTTAATTTTTTTCATTATAGACATATCTCCATAAGTAAAAAAATATTATTGTAATTCAATGTTTTGACTTGTTTAATCAGTTATTACCATGCTATAGAAAATCCATTATTTTGAATATTTGGCTTTTAGCAACTTTGTTGAATTGTTACTAATTCTAATAATTTTAGAGCTCATTCTTTGTAATTTGTAGCTAAAACATCTGCCAACAACATGATTTTTCTCTGTGCCATTCTAAAAGTTCCAATTATTTCCATTTTCATGTGTTATAGTATTGGCTAAGAAAAAATAACCTAGAAAAAGCATATATAGTAATTGTCATAGGACTTCCCCGGTAGCACAGTGGATAGGAATCCACTTGCCAATGCAGGGGACACAGGTTCGACTTATAGTCTGGGATGGTCCCACATGCTCTGGGGCAACAGACCGTGCACCGCAATTACTGAGCCCGCGTGCTGCAGCTGCAAAAGCCGGTGAGCCTAGAGCCTGTGCCTTGCAGCATAAGTCACTGCGGTGAGAAGCCCACGCATCGATGTAAAGAGAGGCCCCTGCTCACCGCAACTACAGAAGCCGCGCAAAGCAATGAAGACCCAGTGCAGCAAAGAAAAGTAAGTAAGTAAATACAATTTAAATCAATTATTTAAAAAATGCTGTGTATCCTAGAGTGTGTTCCATAGGATTCTGGGTTCTCAGGATGTTATGGATAATGCTTGGTAAAATTTTTAAAAGTGTTTTTTTGTTTGCTTGTATTTTGCACAGCTTCTGGGTCTTAGGTATGACAGTTTTCATTGCATGTCTGAGAACTGGGTGCTGGGGACCCCTCCTTTCTTTGTTTGGTAGCACCTTTCATGTATTGGTGCTCTAGGGACTCACTTTGGGAAATGCTGCTTTAGAATTTCACTGTAATGGATGCTATGGAGAGTTGGGTTGAAATAGCCATTCTTTGTAATGCTGAAGAAGTATCTTCCTAGTCCTGAAATATTTACTGCAGTCTTCTTAGATGATGGGATTGAGTTTGAGTGGGGCAATGATTAAATAAAATTACGTTTTTAGTCTCATGTTATCAAACTGTTTGTAATAAACATATATTAGCTTTGTAATTAGATAAAACCCCATAAAATGCAAATACTTGCTCAGTAGTTTGATCAGAATTGCTCTCTCTGTGGGGAAGGCAGATGCCATATGAAAGTCCTGTGTTTGGGAGAGGAAGCCCTCTAAGGTAGGGTAGAGCAGGGTAGAGGCCTGAGACAGGTCTCTGGAGGTGAGTGAGGTCATCTGCTTCCTGATTGGCTGCCAGCTAGATGCCATCAGGGGCCTGAACTTTTTTCTGCCCATTTCACTTGTAGTCAAATTCACCATCAGTAAAGTTGACTGAAAATCTTCCAGGCCAGCTGTTGCCATATTTGCAGGAGAAAGTCAAATATTCTAATCACTTTTCCTGACATTTAAACAAACTCAATTTTCATGTAAAATTATCTCCTACCCCACCAGAAAGCTGTTTATTTTTCTCCTACGGAGAAGGCAGTGGCACCCCACTCCAGTACTCTTGCCTGGAAAATCCCATGGACGGAGGAGCCTGGTAGGCTGCAGTCCATGGGGTCACGAAGAATCAGACATGACTGAGCGACTTCACTTTAACTGTTCACTTTCATCCATTGGAGAAGGACATGGCAGCCCACTCCAGTGTTCTGGCCTGGAGAATCCCAGGGACGGGGGAGCCTGGTGGGCTGCCGTCTATGGGGTCGCACAGAGCTGGACACGACTGAAGCGACTTAGCAGCAGCAGCAGCAGCAGCAAGGAGCTACAAGTTCAACGCTCCTTTTCAAATGGATATAATTTCTTGAAAGCCAGAAATTACAGCTCTTAATGGTATCTTTCTTCCATCGTGATTAAATCCCTTTGATGTTGGGTATTTGAATTTTCTTCCTCCCTAGTCTTAAGCTACCCTCCCTAGCTTCCTCTTTTTCTTCTTTCTTCCCTTTCTTCCTAGAAGAAGGACATCAATTAGGACAGGAAACTTTGTCATCTGAAATGACATTTTCAAAATGCCTTTATTAAAATCACCATAAGTTAGGATATAGGAGATCCACCAAAAAAAAGAATAATAATAACAACATTGTATATAATGATAATGGGGCTTCCCAGGTATGTAAAGAAACTGCCTGCAATGCAGGAGGAATAGGAGATTCTGGTTCGACCCTTGATTGGGGAAGATCCCCTGGAGTAGGGCATGGCAACCCACTCCAGTATTCTTGCAGGGAAAATCCCACAGAGGAGCCCATGGGTCTAGAGTCCATGGGGTCGCAAAGAGTCATCATGACTGAAGCGACTGGGCATGCACATGAATAATGATAATGATAACAGTTAAGGGACTTCCTTGGTGGCCCAGCGGTTAAGACGTCATGCTCCCAATGCAGGGGGCACAGGTTTGATCCCTGGTTGAGGAAGTAAGATCCTGGATGCCACATGTTGTGGCCTAAAAAATAAATTCTAATGAACTACTTTTAAGTTTAAAAATGTCAGATTTAATTAAGCACTTGTTATGTGGGAGGCACTATTCTAAGTCCTTTTCATTTCTTTAAGTCTTGTTTTAGGGTTGGGAAATCAGAGAGGTTAAGTGATTTGCTCACAAGAACACAGCTGATAAATGACAGAGCCAGAACACAGATCCAGGTTTCTTCCACTATCTGTTCAAATCAGATAAACTTGTGAAAATTAGAAATAATGAGTGTTTTCAAAGTGTTCTCTTTTAGGGGAAGAAAAAAAAGGTGAAACTGTTGGTGCTCTTGAGGAAAAAGAGAGCAGGGGAAAGAGGAAGGCATTTCAGAAGAACTGAATCGAAGAATGAGCTGATTTCAGAAGCTGGGGGGCCTCAGCTCCTTCATTTTGTTGTTATTCAGTCATTAAGTTGTGTCTGAATCTTTGTGACCCCAGGGGCTGTTGCACTCAAGGTGAAACTGTTGGTGCTCTTGAGGAAAAAGAGAGCAGGGGAAAGAGGAAGGCATTTCAGAAGAACTGAATCGATGAATGAGCTGATTTCAGAAGCTGGGGGGCCTCAGCTCCTTCATTTTGTTGTTGTTCAGTCATTAAGTCGTGTCTGAATCTTTGTGACCCCAGGGGCTGTTGCACTCCAGGCTTCCCTGTCCTTCACCTAGCTCCCGGAGTGTTCAAATTCATGTCCACTGAGTTGGTGATGCCATTCAACCATCTCATCCTTCATTTTACTGCTGAGAAAACTGAGGCCCAGCCAGGGGAGAGAGGAGGGGGGAGGGGGGAGGAGGAGAGGTATGAGGTGGAGGGGCATANCATGTTTCCATCATAACCCGGAGATAAGGAAGTGGTGTGAGTCTGTGTTCTGCTTTTGCTGGGATGGTGTCCATGGGGCCCAGTAGGGAACTTCTGCTCCATTTAGACCTGCATACCACACCTAAAAGGGTGACTGTAAAAAAGAAGGTTAAGTAGAGTCCATATTGTTATAGAATAACACCCAAAATGTACATACAATTAAAATCACTCCTCAAACCAAGAACCAAGAATATTTCAATCTGAATGAGAAAAGGCAATCAACAGACACCAATATGGAAATGATTAAGAATTTAGATTCTAAAGCAACCACTATGAAAATGCTTTAATAAGCAGTAGCAAACATGTTTGAAACAAAGGAAAAAATAGTCTCATTAAAGAAATATAAGATATAAAGAAAAACCAAGTGGAAATTTTAGAATTGAAAAATACAAGAACTGAAATAAAAAAGTCATTGGATGTGCTTAGTAGCAGAAAAAATATAAAAGAGGGGAATACATCAATGAACTTGAAGATAGAACAGTACAAATTGCCTGATCTGAATAACACAGAGAAAATAGACTAAAAAAGACATGAAAAGAGTCTCAGGGGCCTGTGGGGCAGCAACAAAGGATCTAACATTTGTATCATTAGAATCCTGGAAGGAGAGGATAAAATGTGGGCCAAAAAGATCTGGAAAAATGGTTGAAAACTTCCCAACATTGGCGAAAGACATAAGCTTATTGATTCTAGAAGCCAAGTGTATCCAAATAGGATAATACAAAGAAATCTATGCCAAGACACATCAAAAAACTAAAGACAAAGAAAAAATACAAAGAAAAAAGTCTTGAAAGCCTATGGAAAGATGGGAGGCATTATATATAAGCATGGAATGATTCAAATGACAGAGGATTTCTTATAAGAAACCACAGAGGCCAGAAGGAAGACTCACACCATTTTTCAACTGACAGGCCAACTTCAAAATTTCTTTGCTCCTTNAAAGTCTTGAAAGCCTATGGAAAGATGGGAGGCATTATATATAAGCATGGAATGATTCAAATGACAGAGGATTTCTCATAAGAAACCACAGAGGCCAGAAGGAAGACTCACACCATTTTTCAACTGACAGGCCAGCTTCAAAATTTCTTTGCTCCTTCCTTAAATTCATACTAAGTCCCTTCTTTAAGCATTCTTTCTCAAACATTACTCATAAACCACAGCCTCATCTCTCTAATGAAAATGTTAATTTTTTTCATTATAGACATATCTCCATAAGTAAAAAAATATTGTGATTCAATGTTTTGACTTGTTTAATTAGTTATTACCATGCTATAGGAAATCCATTATTTTGAATATTTGGCTTTTAGCAACTTTGTTGAATTGTTACTAATTCTAATAATTTTAGAGCTCATTCTTTGTAATTTGTAGCTAAAACATCTGCCAACAACATGCTTTTTCTCGGTGCCATTCTAAAAGTTCCAATTATTTCCATTTTCATGTGTTATAGTATTGGCTAAGAAAAAATAACCTAGAAAAAGCATATATAGTAATTGTCATAGGACTTCCCCGGTAGCACANGAGCTCATTCTTTGTAATTTGTAGCTAAAACATCTGCCAACAACATGATTTTTCTCTGTGCCATTCTAAAAGTTCCAATTATTTCCATTTTCATGTGTTATAGTATTGGCTAAGAAAAAATAACCTAGAAAAAGCATATATAGTAATTGTCATAGGACTTCCCCGGTAGCACAGTGGATAGGAATCCACTTGCCAATGCAGGGGACACAGGTTCGACTTATAGTCTGGGATGGTCCCACATGCTCTGGGGCAACAGACCGTGCACCGCAATTACTGAGCCTGCGTGCTGCAGCTGCAAAAGCCGGTGAGCCTAGAGCCTGTGCCTTGCAGCATAAGTCACTGCGGTGAGAAGCCCACGCATCGATGTAAAGAGAGGCCCCTGCTCACCCAACTACAGAAGCTGTGCAAAGCAATGAAGACCCAGTGCAGCAAAGAAAAGTAAGTAAGTAAATACAATTTAAATCAATTATTTAAAAAATGCAGTGTATCCTAGAGTGTGTTCCATAGGATTCTGGGTTCTCAGGATGTTTTGGATAATGCTTGGTAAAATTTTTAAAAGTGTTTGTTTGTTTGCTTGTATTTTGCACAGCTTCTGGGTCTTAGGTATGACAGTTTTCATTGCATGTCTGAGAACTGGGTGCTGGGGACCCCTCCTTTCTTTGTTTGGTAGCACCTTTCATGTATTGGTGCTCTAGGGACTCACTTTGGGAAATGCTGCTTTAGAATTTCACTGTAATGGATGCTATGGAGAGTTGGGTTGAAATAGCCATTCTTTGTAATGCTGAAGAAGTATCTTCCTAGTCCTGAAATATTTACTGCAGTCTTCTTAGATGATGGGATTGAGTTTGAGTGGGGGCAATGATTAAATAAAATTACGTTTTTAGTCTCATGTTATCAAATTGTTTGTAATAAACATGTATTAGCTTTATAATTAGATAAAACCCCATAAAATGCAAATACTTGCTCAGTAGTTTGGTCAGAATTGCTCTCTCTGTGGGGAAGGCAGATGCCATAATGAAAGTCCTGTGTTTGGGAGAGGAAGCCCTCTAAGGTACGGTAGAGCAGGGTAGAGGCCTGAGACAGGTCTCTGCAGGTGAGTGACATCATCTGCTTCCTGATTGGCTGCCATTTAGATGCCATCAGGGGCCTGAACTTTTTTCTGCCCATTTCACTTGTAGTCAAATTCACCATCAGTAAAGTTGACTGAAAATCTTCCAGGCCAGCTGTTGCCATATTTGCAGGAGAAAGTCAAATATTCTAATCACTTTTCCTGACATTTAAACAAACTCAATTTTCATGTAAAATTATCTCCTACCCCACCAGAAAGCTGTTTATTTTTCTCCTACGGAGAAGGCAATGGCACCCCACTCCTGTACTCTTGCCTGGAAAATCCCATGGACGGAGGAGCCTGGTAGGCTGCAGTCCATGGGGTTGTGAAGAGTCAGACATGACCGAGCGACTTCACTTTAACTGTTCAGTTTCATCCATTGGAGAAGGACATGGCAGCCCACTCCAGTGTTCTTGCCTGGAGAATTCCAGGGACGGAGGAGCCTGGTGGGCTGCCGTCTATGGGGTCGCACAGAGTCGGACATGACTGAAGTGACTTAGCAGCAGCAGCAGCAGCAGCAAGGAGGTACAAGCTCCTTTTCAAATGGATATAATTTTTTGAAAGCCAGAAATTACAGCTCTTAATGGTATCTTTCTTCCATCGTGATTAAATCCCTTTGATGTTGGATATTTGAATTTTCTTCCTCCCTAGTCTTAAGCTACCCTCCCTAGCTTCCTCTTTTTCTTCTTTCTTTCCTTTCTTCCTAGAAGAAGGACATCAATTAGGACAGGAAACTTTGTCATCTGAAATGACATTTTCAAAATGCCTTTATTAAAATCACCATAAGTTAGGATATAGGAGATCCACCAAAAAAAGAATAATAATAACAACATTGTATATAATGATAATGGGGCTTCCCAGGTATGTAAAGAAACTGCCTGCAATGCAGGAGAAATAGGAGATTCTGGTTCGACCCTTGATTGGGGAAGATCCCCTGGAGGAGGGCATGGCAACCCACTCCAGTATTCTTGCAGGGAAAATCCCACAGAGGAGCCCATCGGGCTAGAGTCCATGGGGTTGCAAAGAGTCATCATGACTGAAGCGACTGGGCATGCACATGAATAATGATAATGATAACAGTTAAGGGACTTCCTTGGTGGCCCAGCGGTTAAGACGTCATGCTCCCAGTGCAGGGGGCACAGGTTTGATCCCTGGTTGAGGAAGTAAGATCCTGGATGCCACATGTTGTGGCCTAAAAAATAAATTCTAATGAACTACTTTTAAGTTTAAAAATGTCAGNGTGTCAGACTTTATTTTTTTGGGCTGCAAAATCACTGCAGATGGTGACTGCAGCCATGAAATTAAAAGGTTCTTACTCCTTGGAAAGAAAGTTATGACCAACCTAGATAGCATATTGAAAAGCAGAGACATCACTTTGCCAACAAAGGTCCATCTAGTTAAGGTTATGGTTTTTCCAGTGGTCATGTATGGATGTGAGAGTTGGACTATAAAGAAAGTTGAGCACAGAAGAATTGATGCTTTTGAACTGTGGTGTTGGAGAAGACTCTTGAGAGTCCCTTGGACTGCAAGGAGATCCAACCTGTCCATCCTAAAGGAGATCAGTCCTGGGTATTCATTGGAGGGACTGATGTTGAAGCTGAAACTCTAGTATTTTGGCCACCTGATGCGAAGAGCTGACTCATTTGACAAGACCCTGATGTTGGGAAAGATTGAAGGCAGGAGGAGAAAGGGATGACAGAGGATGAGATGGCTGGATGGCATCACCGACTCAATGGACATGAGTTTGGGTAAACTCTGGGAGCTGGTGATGGACAGGAAGGCCTGGCATGCTGTAGATCATGGGGTCTCAAAGAGTCGGACACGATTGAGCGATTGAACTGAACTGAACTGAATAACAGTAGCTAAACTGTTTGCCATCCCTGGTAGCTCAGATGGTAAAGAATTCGCCTGCAATGCCAGACAACCTACGTTCAATTCCTGCGTCATGAAGATCCCCTGGAGAAGGGACTGGCAACCCACTCCAGTATTCTTGCCTGGAGAATTCTATGGACAGAGGAGTCTGGCAGGCTACAGTCCATGGAGTTGCAAGGAGTTGGACACAGCGAGTGACTAGCACTTGCGGTTTCACACACATATAGCATTATACCAGATGGAGTTCCCTAGTCCTCCCTTTGTTTTATTTCATTTATGCTTATTACAACCTTCTTAGGCTGAATAATGCCCCCCACCCCAAGATGTTCACATACTAATTTCTGGAGTATGTTCCCTTACCTGGTAAGTGAGTATGTTTCCTTACCTGGTAAGAGACTTTGCAGACGTGATGAAGGATCTGGAAGTGGAGAGGTTATCCTGGATGATCAGAGTGGGCTTGATGTGATCATGAGGGACAGAGATAGGAGATCAAGGAGAAGAGAAGATGGAGGAAGGGGGAAGAAGCAAGAAAGGTCAAAGAGGTGAGGCACAGATTTTTTGCTGGAACCTCCAGCAGGAACCAGCCCTGTGGATACCTTGATCTCAGCCCCATAGGAATCATTTTGGACTTCTAACCTTCAAAACTAAAACAGAAAAAAATGAGTGTTGCTTTAAGCTAGTAAATTTGTGGTAATTTGTCACAACAGCAAGAGGAAACAAATATAGATAGGTGGTATTAATGTCTCTGTTTTATATATGAAGAGACTGAGACACACAGAGAGATTAAACACTTCATTCAAGGTCACAAAACCAGAAGTGGCAGAACTGGGAATCAAATAGCCCCTGCTCGCTTGACTACTAAGCTGTTTGACCTAAGACAAGGCACTTTACTTCCCCGATACTCAGTGTTCTCATCTCTAAAAAGCAGCTAATGGTCCCTATACACCAGTTTGTTAGGGGGATTAAATGAGATAATACTTAATATTCTAGGTGGGAAGATGGTGGTAATGATGACCGTGATGATGGTGATGACGATGGTGGTGATAATGATGATAGTGGTGGTGATTATGACACTGATGGCGATAATTTAAAAGATGCCCATTGTGAGATGCAGAAAGTCAGCAGTGTACCTTTGAGAGGGAGAGTGTGGAGTGGATAGGCCAAGAGAGTTCTGGAAGGGGATGTTTTTGCTCTTGCTTCTGCCCTACTTTTGACTTTGTTCGTAGCCTTTGAATGTCTTTTATTCAAGCTACTGCCCAAACAGCCCTCCTCATCATGCCAACCCCTTGTTCCCAGAGCTCCTGCCCTGCCACATGGTCATATGTGGCTTGACATTTTAACCAGCTCCTTTGTACTAATAACAAGGACCAGAGCAGAAGAGGAGACTGCTGTCAGCCTAGAGAAACCATCAGAATCTCCCAAGTACTGTTCCTTGGTCCAGCTGTCAATTCAAACAAGGGTCAACAGGGAAATTCTCAGTGGGAATTGGGAAAGTGGATTTTGAGAGATCAAAGTAGATACATGTGCATATATGGAATTTTTTTCTGAATATAGAAGGTCTATATAAGATTATTGTATAAAATAGAGGAATGGATAAAGAATAATATTCTTCTCTAATCTTACCACTGGAGAGAATTACCACTGTATTATTTTGTTTATTACCACTGTGTATTTTCCACTGTATTTTCAGTGTATTTCCACTGTATTTTCCACTGTGTATTTTCAGTGTATTTTCCACTCATCTTTTTTTCCTCTGTGTTGATAAATACTGTGGATAGATTTGTATCTTTTCTTTTTAAAAAATATTTTATTGGAGTACACTGTTGGGTTAGTGTATCTTTATGCCTTTCAGTTAATAATCTATTGTGATTTAAGGTATCATTAAATCTTGTTCAAAAGATGCTATTTTTATTATTTTGTAAGATATTCTATTTGCATTCTATTTTCTAACTAAAAATACTTGGCTGCATTGGATCTTACGTGCGGCATGTAGGATATTTTGGTTGTGGCATGTGGGATCTGGTTCCCTGACTAGGGATCAAACCTGGGCCCCCTGCATTGGGAGCCTGGAGTCTTAGCCACTGGACTAGGGAAGCTCCTCTATTCTCTTTATATCATATGTGTCTGAATGAATATGGAGGATGAATCTCATCAGCATTTTAAAGATTTTGAATAACTTCCTTGTTGATTTTTTAGGTCCATTTCTGGGTAAAGCCAGCCCAGCAGTGACGGTGGTCTTGTTTTCGGAGATCAGGACAGGGAGGAAGATGATGCAGTCTTTCTTTTCTCAGAGGATGTGTGTGAGCCTGTGCTTTTGGGGGAGAAAAGGGGCTAGTCTTGAGGACCCAGAGGTCTTCCCATGTGTCAGCATGGGGCTTCTTTGACTCTGCCTTGACATTCCAGAAGCTCCTCAGTTTTCAGCTAAATAAAATTGGCTCTTAGATGTGTGGTTTTTTGTTTTTGGCCAAGTATTGCTCAAATGCAGTAAATGAGAAACAAGGTTTGCAATACTTCTGATGGGTTCCCTCATTTGTCCAGGTTTGAAATTTGCATAATATCTCTCCAACAAGCTTTTTCTTCAAAAGCATGAAAACATTCCTCTTAGGAAGAAGCTCTGGGACAGATATTCAATGAGGGTCAAGATCTGGGCTTCTGTGACACCCTGGACTTGTTTTTGTCTTAGCCTGGAGGGACCATTCTCCAGAGGTGACCCCCTGATGAACCACACCTGCCAGTGTTCATGCCCTGCTCGGTCTGCCCTTGACTCTGGGTGGCCCCATGACTTACTTTTGACCAATGCAGCAGAAGAGACTTTGCCTAACTCCTGAGATTTTGTCATAAGAAGCCTCACGGCTTCCGGGAGAAGCCATTTGCCATCATGATGGCCATGCTGTAAGGAAGCAAAATAGCCCAGTGGGGGGTTTGCAGGGCCTTGGGTCAGCACCCAGCTGTGGAGCCAAATGTGTGAGTGAAGCGCCATCTTCAATGTCCAGCCCAGTCGAGCCTTCAGATGACTCCAGCTCCATTTACCATAAGTTTAGACTGCAGCTACTTGAAAGATCCACAATAAAAATCTCTCAGCAGATCCACTTAACCCATGAAACATAAGGGAATAGTGACAAACTATTGTTTGTTGCTGTTGTTTTGTTTTGTTGGCCATGACAGGTGCATTGTGGGATCTTAGTTCCTCAAACAGGGATTGAACCTGGGCTCTGACAGTGAAAACACAGTCCTAACCAATGAACCACCAAGGAATCCCCATAAAATGTTGTTTTAAGACACTATATTTGTGATAATTTGTTTCACAGTAATAGATAATCCAAATTTATTACCTGTAACATATTATAAGCATTTTTTAACCTCAAGAAACCAGGCACTCTTTGAAGGCAGAACCTGTATCTTACCATTTTTGGTATTGCAAGCTAAATCCTGCAGCATAATTGAAACAAGCTGGGAGAGTTCAAACAGTACTTTATGGAAAGCCCTGGAATAACAAAAGAAGAAACTACAGAGAACAGCATAAAATGTAGTCTATCAAAAAATGTGTCATTCATTTTCTGCTTATGGTCCACCATGGAGTACTTTCCTTCTAGCTCTTGTGAAAGTCGCTTAGTTGTGTCCGACTCTTTGAGACCCTATAGTCCATGGAATTCTCCAGGCCAGAGTACTGGAGTGGGTAGCCTTTCCCTTCTCCATGGGATCTTCTCAACCCAGAGATCGAACCCAGGTCTCCTGCATTGCAGGCGGATTCTTTACCAGCTAAGCTACAAGGGAAGCCCAAGAATATTGCAGTAGGTAGTGTCTAGGTCCTGGTCGGCTTCTATGTGACAGGGGTCATTCTTTTTTCTTTTTTTACTTTTGAAGAAGTAAATATACTTATTTAAAATAAGTTGTTTTAAAATTTAAAAAGTCTTCCTCTCATTCCTGTCTGCATCCACTCAGTTCCCTTCCCTAAAGGCTCAGATATTTTTGGTCTTACTTGCACTTTTCTAGAAATATTAGATTACATATATTATCTAGCTATCTATCTCTCCATCCATCCACACATACTCTTGTGTGTGCTGGCATACTATGTACTCTGTTTTCATATAAACTATATCTTGAGATATTTTCATTTTGTTCTTTTGTATATCTTTTATTAAAAATAATATATATTATATATATATGTTGGGCTTCCCGAGTGACTCAGAGGATAAAGAATCTGCCCGCCAATGCAGGAGACACAGGAGATGCTGGTTCTATCTCTGGGTCAGAAAGAGGGCAAAGCAACTCACTCCAGTATTCTTGCCTGGAGAATCCCATGGACAGAGGAGCCTAATAAGCCACAGTCCATAAGGTCGCAAAGAGTTGACATGACTGAAATGACTGAGCGTGCATATACGTGTTATGTTGCAATCTGCAATTTATTCTATAGTCTCTTGGTGAAAGGCACGTAGATTATTGATGAAAGTGAAAGTCGGTCAGCTGTGTACGACTCTTTGTGACCCCCACGGACAATAGAGTCCATGGAATTCTCTAGGCCAGAATACCGGAATGGGTAGCCTTTCCCTTCTCCAGGGGATCTTCCCAACCCAGGGATCAAACCCAGGTCTCCCGCATGGCAGGCAGATTCTTTACCAGCTGAGCCACAAGGGAAGCCCAACAATACCAGAGTGGGTAGCCTATCCTTTCTCCAGTGGATCTTCCTGGCCCAGGAATCGAACCAGGGTTTCCTTCANCTTCTCCAGGGGATCTTCCCAACCCAGGGATCAAACCCAGGTCTCCCGCATGGCAGGCAGATTCTTTACCAGCTGAGCCACAAGGGAAGCCCAACAATACCAGAGTGGGTAGCCTATCCTTTCTCCAGTGGATCTTCCTGGCCCAGGAATCGAACCAGGGTTTCCTTCACTGAAGGCAGATTCTTTACCAACCGAACTTTTCCAATCTGGAAGCCCAGATTATTGCTAATGTTCTGCTATTTAAAACAACACCACTATGATAATTTTATACAAATACTATTCCATGCTTGTATATTTCTCTGGAGGATATATCCCTAGAAGTGGCATTGCTAGGTCTGGCTGTCCAAGTTTGTGATTCCTGTGTGTGGGGGCGGTGTTTGCAGGAGAAACCCCATCTGGCCACTAAATGCAGAGATGGCACGGGCACCTGGACATGCTTGCCGCCACAGCAAGACTAGCTCTCCAAGGAGTGCATGGCCTCGGGGAGATATGATTTTTGCTTCAAAAGCCCAAGGCATTAAATGCTGGGTGTTAAGGGGTCTTGGGGACCGGCTTGGAGAGGTGGATCACTGAGCTTAGGGGCAAAACCCAGAGAGTTATTTTCACATGTAAAACTGATTTTATGCAGGTATTGGCTAAAATGAGGATGAGCTACATGTTGAATCTTTAAGAACTGTTTCAGAGTTTCCTCTGAAATATACTTTTAATTTCTTTTGATTAGTGTTATCATGAAGGTGAAGTCGCTCAGTCGTGTCCGACTCTTTGCGACCCTGTGGACTGTAACCTACTAGGCTTCTCCGTCCATGGGATTCTCCAGGCAAGAATACTGGAGTGGATTGCCATTTCCTTCTCCAGGGGATCTTCCCGACCCAGGGATCGAACCTGGGTCTCCCGCATTGGAGGCAGACGCTTTAACCTCTGAGCCACCAGGGAAGCCCCTGTTTCAGAGTTTCCTAGAAGAATGGACCAAATCCTGGCTTTGCCTCCTGGCCCAGCAACAGTTCCTACAAGCTACTGAAAGTTTTAAAACGTTGTTTCACTTAGAAATAATCTCTAGCTCAGACTTTGTTAAGTTAGATTGGCCTTTTCCCTGAACTAGAAGTCGAGAGAAAGGCTTTTTATCAGCATTGCAGGCAAGTAGGCCCTTTAGTTGGAGAAGGCAATGGCACCCCACTCCAGTACTCTTGCCTGGAAAATACCATGGATGGAGGAGCCTGGTAGGCTGCAGTCCATGGGGTCACTAAGAGTCGGACACGACTGAGCAACTTCCCTTTCACTTTTCACTTTCATGCACTGGAGAAGGAAATGGCAACCCACTCCAGTGTTCTTGCCTGGAGAGTCCCAGGGACGGGGGAGCCTGGTGGGCTGCCGTCTCTGGGGTCACACAGAGTCAGACACGACTGAAGCGACTTCGCAGCAGCAGCAGCAGCAGGCCCTTTAGTTCGGGCAGGGGCAATTCTCAGGTATGGCCAGAAGATGGCACTGGACACAAATGATTCCGCTGGCAGTAAGTTCTCTCAGAGATGCTTCGATGTCCAGATCCAGCCTGAGTTCCATGGCCTTTCCCTAAGCTTTTGAAGCACATAATCCTTAGTAGAACATGGTGTCAGTGAGGAAGCCAAAACCAGGAAAGGACACAGAATGAAAGCAAGCCAACAAACAAACAATCCTGAGCAAAACAGCAAAATGAGTGTCAGAGAGTTGTCTGGTTCCCATGGGTACCAAACCGGCATGAGGGAAGCTGACTTTCCCTGCCCCCAGTTCAGTCCGTGAGGCTCTTGTCCACACTTTGCAAAGTCTCAGCCTTGGAGGCGTCTTTGCTCGGGCTTTCCAGGGTCTTCTGTGGTTCTGCTCAGGGCCACAGCTTCATCTTCTGACCTTGTGTCCCCTGCTGCTTGCTATCCTTGATCTCAGGTGACCTCGACCTGCAGCAGCTTGAAGCAGGAATTTGGTTCCCAACCAGAGATTGAGGTTGGGCTGTGACAGGGAGGGTGCTGAATCTTAGTCACTAGGCCATGATGGCCAAGGTCAGTGACAAGGCCTGGTCGCATGACTGCAGAAAATGAGTTTCTACCAAAAAATGGAAAGTAGCAAAACAAAGTGTTTATTAGGAGGGAAAAAAAGAATACATGTGGATAGATGCATGGGTGAGTTCAGAGAGAGAGCTGTGCTTTCATGTGTAGTTTGACTCACTTATGTGGGGCATTTCGTCTGGGTTTCCTTTGGCCAATATTCCCGTTCTGCCTGATCCTGAGTCTGTATTTGATTTATCTCAGGGTCCTCCCATTGTGTGTGAAAGAAGCCTATGGGTAGGTTGGCATCACCTACTATAGGGTGGCACCCCTCCCTTTTTTACCTCCAAGGAGCCTTATCTGTGTTTGTATAGTTGGAAAGGTCTCCTTGATGTAGAGAATGAGAAATATGTGGTCTCCTATCTGGGCAGGGCTCAGCTCCTTCTCTTTTTCATCTTGGAGTATTTGTCCAAGGGGACATTCTCCAGCTGTTCAGTCTGGGGGCCCATCTCTCTCCTGCCTCGCCCTCACTCTCAGGCCCAGGGTCCCCTAACCATCTTCTGGAGGGCCAGCCAGCTTTGCTCCTATCTGACTGTAGGGCTGGTGGGAATTGCACATGCCTCCTGTGGAATGTTTATACTTGCTTCCTAGCCCTTCTTTCTCAGCCTCCCTCCCTCTCTCCTGAGTGAAGTCTCCATGGCCTTGCAGAGGTTGGAAAAATCATGACTTCTGGGCGTGGACCAGGTTTCCTTCTCCTGAGTGTCAGGTAGGGGGACAGTATCTGGATGGGTCTCTTTGTGCCCTGTGGCCCAAGAGATGTCTTTATAAAGATGGACTGGTGGGTCTGGGATGGGAGGACCTCCTGGCTAAATAGAAGTGATGGGGCACAGATGCTGATCTGATGATGCTGTCCACAGCGGCACTGTCTTCCTCTCTCAGGGAATCTCTTTCCCTCTGAGAACGGGGATGCTCCTGGAGAGAGCTGGGTGTAAACGAAGGTCAGAGGGTGGTAAAACTGGTTGACATCCAGAGTGGCAGCTGCCTTCTCAACCTTGGCAGGGCTGGGCCTGAAACCAGGCAAGACCCCGTGGGGCTCCTGGGCACAAAACCCTTTCTGTGTCCCCCATTTCTTGATTACAGGAAACAGGCTTTGTTCGGCCTCCATGATCGTCTCTGAGTTCCAAAGGGCAGGTTCAAACAGTTGCTGATCAGGGAAGAGAGGCGTGCAGAGGCAAGGAGAAGCAGCCAAGAAACATCAGTGCAGCCTTGGGGCAGCGTTCTGGTTCTCCCTCAAGGGACACCCACAACAGTGCCTTTGAGCTGTTTTGCAGGTACTGAAGCCCCAACCAGGTGGGAGAGGTTAACTGTTCCCTGCCCACAAGCAGGTAGACCCCGATCAGTTGGAATCAGAAGGTTGACGATGCTGACTCCTGATTACCTCAACACCAACTGTCCATGAGTTGATTACACCCTTCTCTTTGAACTATTGCTATAAAACTCCTCACCACCTGATCCAGGTGGGGACACACAGTCTTGAAGGCATTAGCCCACTGAGGCCCCCTTTGCCTGGCAAAGCAATAAAGCTGTTCTTTCCCGCATCACTCAAAACTCTGTCTCTGAGATTGAATTCCGTGCTGGGGTACAGAGGCCAGATTCGGTTTCAGTTCTCACCTTTCTTAGCCCTACCTGTATATGCTCCTGATTGCAGCTCTGGTCCTGCTGCTTCTGATTCTGCTCCTTGCTGTTGGAGTGACACCTGATGTACGTTTGAGTGACACCCAGGTTATAGCGCTCTGACACCCAGGTGCTCTGTGGAGGAGGTGAAGGCCAGCAAGGTTAATGAGACTCGAGTCTTTAGCTAGACACGAAAAGAGGCACAGGATATGAAAAGCAGAGAAGGAAGAAGCAAAGCAATAAAGAAAATGGAAATCTTGAAATCTTGAGCTGTTTGGGGAGTCTAGTCTCCAGAAGTGGACAAAGCCGTAGGAAATAAATTGGAGGATGGCACAAAGCCTGGCTTTCAAAGACCAGAAATTTCCTTGGGGCAAAAGAAGGGGCCAGAAAGGGCAGAGCTGTCCTATAAAGCAAGCCTTTTCTTTCTTTCTTTCCTTTTTTTTTTTTTTTTTTTTTTCCGCAGATGGCTGCACTATGACTGGAGAAGGAAATGGCAACCCACTCCAGTATTCTTGCCTGGAGAATCCCATGGACAGAAGAGCCTGGCGTGCTACAGTCCATGGGTTTGCAAAGAGCTGGACACGACTGAAGTGACTGAGGACACACGCACACACTATGAGCCAAAGGGATGAGGAAACAGTCCAGCTTTGCCCACAGCTTCTCCAGGTGCCAGACTCGGTCCTATAGCCCTGCTGGATGACGCAGGCAGTGTGCAGACCTGTCGAGGATGAGGAGATGGACAGAGCTCTTCGTCTCTCTCTCATCAAGTGGATACTGGCCATCACATATTGACCACTTAGTAAATACCCATTTCTATGCTAAGTTTTGTGTGTATACCTCTTCATTTAGAGGGCTTCCCTGAACGCTCAGTTGGTAAAGAATCAGCCTGCAATGCAGGAGACCTTGGTTCAATTCCTGGGATGGGAAGATCGGCTGGAGAAGGGATAGGCTACCCATGCCAGTATTCTTAGGCTTCCCTTGTGGCTCAGCTGGTAAAGAATCTGCCTGCAATGCCAGAGACCTGGGTTGAATACCTGGGTCGGGAAGATCTCCTGGAGAAGGGAAGGGCTACCCACTCCAGTATTCTAGCCTGGAGAATTCCATGGACTACAATACTTTGGCCACCTGATGTGAAGAACTGACTCTTTGGAAAAGACCCTGATGCTGGGAAAGATTGAAGGCAGGAAGAGAAGGTGATGACAGAGGAAGAGATGGTTGGACAGCATCACCAACTCNTAGCCTGGAGAATTCCATGGACTACAATACTTTGGCCACCTGATGTGAAGAACTGACTCTTTGGAAAAGACCCTGATGCTGGGAAAGATTGAAGGCAGGAAGAGAAGGTGATGACAGAGGAAGAGATGGTTGGACAGCATCACCAACTCGATGGACATAAGTTTGAGCAAACTTCAGGAGTTGGTGATGGACATGAAGCCTGGGGTGCTGCAGTCCATGGGGTCTCAAAGAGTCGGACACGACTGAGTGACTTTCACATCCACATCTTTTTAATTTAGACCTTGAATCAACTTTCCACACTAGGTCCTGCTGTCCACTCCATTTTGCAAATGAGGACTCTGAGGTGCTGTCAGTGTGTTACTTGCTGGAGCATCCTAACCATGGGTATGTGGGCCTGATGGGAAGCCTGCTTTCAGCTGCAGAAGCTCCACAGGATGATGCTCTTATCCTGAGTGATGTGGTGTCTTGTGGCTTGTGTTCCAGCCCATTGTCACAAGGAGTCAGAGAAAACCACGCTCTCAAGTTTTGGGAAAGCAAGTCAGAAAAATTGGACCATCGTCACTCCCAGCCCTCATCATTCTTCTGGGCCTATATCTTTTCTGCTCTGTCATGGGACCCTCTCCCTGGGTCACCTAGCCACCACAGGGGAGAAGGGAAGGACATCTGGGATTGAGCAGAAGCATCACCAAGTGTCAGAGAGGTTTGGAAGTGGGGAGGATGGGGCTTGGCTTTTAGCAGTCAGGGATGGGCAGGTTGCAGACTGGCAGTGCGGGGCTCCGAGCAGCATGTGAGATCTTAGTTCCCCAACCAGGGACTGAACCCACAGTCCCTGCAGTGGAAGCTTGAAGGCTTAACCACTGGACTACCAGGAAAGCCCCACATCTTCTTTCTGTTCTCTTTTCTTCCCTCAGAGCCTTCACCCATCATTCCAAGTGAAGCAGGAGGTGGTTTCTGCATCGCTGAGTGGAGACTGCTCAATACAAACCCACTTTATTTGTCTTGTCAGGAATCCCTAAAAATCTGGCTAGTGTTTTTGTACCCTGTTGGCTGTAATTGGAAAGCCTGGCCATTGTGAGACCAGGGCCGTGGCCTGGGTGGGAAAACAGTTCAGAGGCAGATACTGGGGAGTCACCAAGAGGGAGGAAAAGGGGGCTGCAAGCAGAGTTATCGAAGTTATTATTCTCAGGCTTGGAATGTTTTAAGATCTTGATACTGACCAGTGTTGTTGGCCTTCCTCAATCTGTAGAAATCTATCAAAGGCCAGAGAAAAAATTCAAGCAAAGCTAATCTGGCTGCATGAAAGAATTAAAACAGATATGTAATAGGTTCCTTTGAATGATCGCTCCCTGAGTGAGGGGTGAGCTGGTTCCTTATAGGGGGATGAGGGTAAAAAGTGAGTCCAGAGGTCCAGCTGGAGAGGTGGCTTAGGTGGTTTGCCTACCCCTTTGGTGGTGCTGTGTGGAGGGGGCCTGTGAAGTACCCTGCTTCTGCTCCTGACCCCCCTGCTTTTGTTCTTGACTTAGCAGTTGGGTTTAAAGTAGCAGTTGGGTTTTTGATCTTTTGTATCTCCTTGCCCACAATTTTGCTCCACCTGTGAATGCACACAATAATTTTAGTCCCTTACAGTTTCTTTCTATTTTGTTGCTTGAGGAAATGTTTTTCCAGGTGCAAGCACTGCAGCAAAGGATCCCAGGTCCCAGCCTATCTCAGTCTGAGTTTCTTCTCAAAGAACAAGAGACAAATGAGGCCACAAATATATTGACCTGGGTAAGGGAGAGCTTGTTTGGAGGAATGCTGCATCTCCAGGGCTGGCTGGTAAGAGGATGCTGATGTGAAAGTCAAGGCCAGTGTAGTGGTGTGGACAGGGGTCATGCTGTCCCCTGATCTGGTTGACCCCACTCAGTTGGGACACTAATTCTGGGAACTGGGAGATCCAGGCTGGGTCCCACTGCCTCTAAGTAGAAACAGATGCCCTCTGTCTGCCTTCTTGCCTTCTGATGCAAGACCCTCTGGGCCTGCCCACCTGGCCAGGCTCCCTGGTTGGGTTGGGTGGTGTTGAGGGAGACCAGTGGGCATAAAGCAAGGTTGTAGAGAATGAACCTCCAGGGTTTGGAGGTGGGGACTTCACCTTGTACCCAGCCAACTCCAGAGAATTCTGTCTAGGCAGATTCAGCTCTCAATTCCTTGGAAGCTGGAAGCCTCTGGAGAAGAGTAAGCTGCACAGTTACAATGGGAGAACATGCCAGGCTGTATTCAGTGCTTTCTTTTCTGTGCCTCCATATTTACAGCCCAATGCTGTGGTCTTGATCCTAGGGTTTTCCCCTTGGCAAAGAGACAAAACTTTCCCTTCTAGCCTGTTTGCACTGAGGCTGCCCTAAGGAGGGCGGAACATGTGCTAGAAGGGCTTTGGCTGGGCAGGCAGCTGTTGACAACCTTTCCTTCCACCTGTGAGAAGAGTGGGGCTGATGGGAAAGTTAGAGTCAGGCAGGCCAGCAGGCAGAAGGTTTCTCCCCTCTGAGCAGAGTCCTGGAATCCTGGTGTTTTGCCAAAAGTTTTACTTTCAATTTAGGTTCAAAAGGTTCATTAACAAAATAAACCACTTATATATATATATAATATTCATATATTAAAACATATACATTTTATATAACACAATATAATTATATTTTATATTACAATTATATATTGGTTATAATATTATGTATTATATAATATATTATATATAATTCATATTATATACATTTTTATATAATATATATTATATATAATTTATATATATATATATATATATATATATATAAAATCAATTTGGGTAAAAACCTACCAAACTTGAACAGCTCTGGGAAGTCCCAACTGATAGTCATCTGGAGTCCCTATTGGGAAAGGGTCCCTGATGGTGGATCTGCCCCATGGATGAGACTTCAAATTGCAATTTTGGGGGCTCCTGCTTATAATCCAAGGATGCAAACATATCATCATCAGTTTGCATGCAAAATGCCACTCTGGTTTCTCTTTAACTTTTACAATGCTATTTGTTTCACCTTGTGAGTCATATGATTTCCTTAGACTGGAGGAGGGCTGGCCAGGCTCCCAGAGGTTCAAGGAATTCCAAGACCCACTCGTTTTCTTTTCTAAACTGCCAGTTGGCTTGCTGATAATAATTGGTGTGCTTGCAGGCAGGAATGTAGTGCAGGCAGGGTGCAGGCAAGGTCAAAAGTCAGTCAGAGGCCTGCTCCTCTACTGCTGAAGCCTGAACAAGACTGCTGCTGCTGGTGCTAAGTCACTTCAGTTGTGTCTGACTCTGTGTGACGCCATAGACGGCAGCCCACCAGGCTCCCCTGTCCCTGGGATTCTCCAGACAAGATCACTGGAGTGGGTTGCCATTTCCTTCTCCACTGCATGAAAGTGAAAAGTGAAAGTGAAGTTGCTCAGTCGTGTCTGACTCTCCGTGACCCCATGGACTGCAGCCCACCAGGCTCCTCCATCCGTGGGATTTTCCAGGCAAGAGCACTGGAGTGGGGTGCCATTGCCTTCTACCTCCGTATTAACTTCTCCAGCACCTGAAGATATTGGGGGCAGGGTAGGCAAGAGGTTGGTAGTTTGAGGAGTTTGTGTAGGTTTAGCATAGACCTGTTTGTGCTCTATGCTGTATCAACATGGGCGACTGCATCAGACGACGAGGTATAGGGGGGCTGAAAGAGGGCCTGATTGGCACTCCTGGGTCACAGAATTCCTGGGACCCCATGTTCCTGCATTCTAATGGGAGGGGACGCTGAGCTGGGCCCAGGGGAACTGCTGGCAGGGTGAGGGGATGCACGTCTGTCCCTTTGCCTCCCAGGCTGTGGACAGAGTGCAAAGCACATGTGCTTGGGAACTGGCATCTGCTCTGCTCCTCCCACATCTGTGTCCTGCCACAACAAGTGAGGTGGGTCTGGCTATATTTGGAGGACAGCCTTTCCTGCCTTATTCTGAACTCACAATTTGTCAAGAGAGTCCCCATCCCTCCTCTGGCTGGGCTCCCAGGTGGCTGTGAAGAGGGTGTGGCTGTTTTTCCAGAACATCAACCTCCAAGAGTCAGAGATGCTCCTTAACAATCTGCTATGGATTGACTGTGAATTTTTTTAAGCCTTCCCTGAACCTGTTTATGTTTCATTAAACTCTTTTATTGATCCTCTTAATTTTCTCTGCACTGATTTACTCTGGGCCCTGACTCCACACGCCTCTCCCTGGCTCTTGGCCACAGGAGTTTCTCAAGCGCGTCTCTGCTTCTGGCCTTAGCCAAGGGGCAAAGCCCGCAGAACTGGTCTTGGTGCCCCCACTGTCTGTCACCACCCATTCCGGTTCCTCTATATTCAGAAGGTGCTCAGACCTCCCCCTCCTCGGCCCCTAGTCTCCATTTGTCTTTTGAGTGCTTAACCCCAAATAGTGAGTCTTTGTTGGTGCAACTTTGGGCTGCCATTGGCTAGTGGTGGAGACATTTCGGGGTAGGAAGTCCTCCAAGTCCACTTCATATGTGGCTATCTATTTTGCTTTTAGAAACAGATAATATACATAATGCTCATTAAAGCTGCATTCTGTGGCAGGAAGAGATAGGCAGTTTGCAGAATGACTGCCAGACCAGCCTGGGAAATTTGCAGATTATCTGTCTCAGCCCACTGTCCCTTGCACAACCACATTGATTTCTACTTCCATGTGGCCACTAAAAAAGAAGAAGTGGCCTAATTATGTGGGTATGGTGACTGGAAAAGAAACGGGCGTCGACCACCTACTTCCATTCACCGGTGGATTTTAAAAAGAAAATAATGACAACAGTTGTCTTTTATTTATTAATTTATTTTGCCTTACCTTGGGGCACGCAGAATCTTAGTTCCCCAACCAGGGATCGAACCTGTGCTCCCTTTAGTGGCAGCTCAGAGTCCTAACTGCTGGACTACCAGGGAAGTCCCCTGCTGGTGGATGTTTTTATCAGTGTTAGATCAGGACCCAGCTCTTCTGCTCCTGTTCCTCTGGGCTGGTTACTTGTCTATCACTGGTTTATTTCCTCCCAACTGTTATTTAAGACTTGGGTTTCGAATGATTATTTCATCTGATTTATGGGAAAAAGTAAAAAATAATTTATTAAATTAGGAGATTGGGATTAACATATACATACTGCTGTTGCTGCTGCTGCTAAGTCGCTTCAGTCGTGTCTGACTCTGTGTGACCCCATAAATGACAGCCCACCAGGCTCCCCCGTCCCTGGGACTCTCCAGGCAAGAACACTGGAGTGGGTTGCCACTTCCTTCTCCAATGCATGAAAGTGAAAAGCGAAAGGGAAGTCGCTCAATCATGTCCGACTCAGCGACCGCATGGACTGCAGCCCACCAGGCTCCTCCATCCATGGGATTTTCCAGGCAAGAGTGCTGGAGTGGGGTGCCACCGCCTTCTCCAATATACATACTACTATATATAAAATAGATAACTAATAAGGACCTACTGTATAGCATAGGCAACTCTACTCAGTATCCTATAATAACCTATAAGGGAAAAGAATCTGAAGAAGGACAGATACATGTATATGTGTAACGGATTCAGTTTGCTGTACACTTGAAACTAACCCAACATTATAAATCCAATTTTTGCCCAATGAAAATTTAAAAACTGCATTTTTATGTACCATGCTGATGCATGATAAAATTTGTGTGTCTGCATGCAGTGTGGGAGATACTTTGGAAACTACTTTCTGTTCAGTTTTTCTGTAAATTGAAATCATTCTAAAATAGTCTATTAATTAGTCTATTAAATAGTCTGTTAATTCAGGCATAGCTGAATTAATTCCTAAAAAATGCATTTTTGCATTTTTCTTTAATGTATCATCTATATATTTGTGGTGGAAGGGTCGTCTGCTAGCTTTCCCCAGTTTTCCAGAACCAGGAATTCTCTGCTTCTGTTTTCCTAAGGAGAAACATTTATAAAATGGTCAGTGAGAAAATTCTGCACATGTTGGCTGACTCCTGCATTGCCTTTTTCCCTACTCTCTCAAAGTTACATAATCCAAATAGAACAATGCGGAATCTTCTGTGAAGTGGCCTGATCCTTAGTCAGGGTTAAGAGATTGTGGTCCCAGCTCAGTGGACGTGGTCCCAGTTCAGTGGGCATGGTCCCACCTCAGTGGACACGGCCTCATGGGACTGTTGGCTGCAGGGGAGGTTCAGTCCCTGAGGCCTTGACTTTGGCTTCCTGACCATGAAGCTCGCCCAGCAGCACCCACAGTATGCGGACTGTGCTTCACAGAGCGCACCTCCAGGGCTCTCTGGAAATGCAGGCACTGCAGGGCTGCATAGTCACCATGACCATCTTTTAGCAGATGGCCGAAAAGCATCATGTGTGAAAGCTTTTCTGATTTGCACTGAATCCCCTTTTGGAATAGTACTCAAGTTTTTCCTTTCTGTTAAAAAATTATTTTATTGAAATATAGTTGAGTTACAGTGTTGTGGTAATTTCTGCTATACAGCAAAGTTTATACATGTGTATATATATACGTTTTTCCCCCACATTCCTTTCCATTATGGTTTATCCCAGGATGGTGAGTACAGTTCCCTGTGCTATACAGAAGGACCTTGTTGTTTATATATTTTCCTGAGTTTCCATAGGCTGCTGGAAAGAGCTTTCAACATTCACCACTTTGCTAACTTAGTCTCCAAAACGTTCCAAGTATCTGGGAAAATAAACCCTGCATTTTTCCTCTGAAGGCTATTAGCACACATCTAGGTCCTTACTGTTGCAGGAGGCAGCCTGCACATGCCCTGTAACAGGGTGGGAAATAGGAAATTGTGGCCAGAGATCCCTCAGGGCTAGTCCAGAGAACCTCACATTTCCCATATACCGCAGCACCTCCTCTGTGTGAAGGTGCTCAAGGTCGCATGAGGATGCCTCTGTCATCTGGGGTAGGAACTTGAGCACTGTTAGCCATTTACACCCTAAGTGAGCACTTAGGGTGCTCAGAGTGACGGTACCCACTCAGCAGACATGTGGACACCTGTTCTGTATGGGCAGCAAGCTTGGTGCTGGGATCAGGAGGAGGAAGACTGGTCTTGGCCTTCCAGGGCTTGAGGTCTGCCCAGGAGAGGGACAACAAATTGAGGTTGGGGGTTGGCAGACATCTTGCAGGGACTGGTTGGAGGGGACAATTTTCTCTACGGGGAGGGGCAAGAGGGGCTGGGTGTCTGGATGGAGCCCTGAAGCTCTGCGGTGTTTGTGGTGTTTGTGGGGCAGGAGCAGATGCATGTGGTTGGAGGGAGCAGTGTGGGCAGAGGTGGGGGGCTTGGTTCACCATGGAAGGGTTAGTCGCCTTTGCAGTGGGGAGAGCTTTGGACATGAAGGGTTGAGATAAGAGACGAGTCCTTGGAGAACTAGCTGGATCCCTCAGATAATTTGGCTTGAAATCCCCAGGCTCCTGAAACTTGATTCTGTCCCCAGGGCATGAGTTGGCTCATCCTGAGACTTGTTTCCTGAGACAGTCCTGACTGCTGCCAGAGTGGAGCCACTCTCTTCTTTTCTTGAGCCATGATTGTTTTCCCATGTGTGGCTGGGAGCTGTGCCCTGAAGGGGACGGGAAAGGACCCTTAGTTAACCCACCGGAGACAGAGGCGGCCCCTGAAATGATGCTGCAATCTCTTTCCACGCCCTCTCCGAAGGCTGTGCAGCTGACTGGCATGGTGACCAACGTCTCTCAGACAGCACAGACATGCTGGAAACACTCATGCTGCACCTCTGACCTCAGGCCTGGCTCCACGAGAGAATTCCCGGTGGCTCCCCTGAATCACTGTCTGAAATGATGTCGTTCGTGCTTCCCTGTGTGATGGATGCCATGTCTGGGGCAGAGAGGAAGCTGTCTTCCCGATACCTTGGAGCCCTGGCTTCTGTGTCTGTCCTTGATATTTATGACTCAGTCAATTTCCCTGCCCTGTCAAAACACCCAGAGCAGTTAGTTGCACTGAACCTCAGCCGGGCTGTGAGCCACTTGGGAAGCCACCAATGTAATAGCCTCAGGGTAAAAGGGATATCCATTCTGCTTTCCCGCTGTAGCCCCTTTGCCCAAATTTCTGTTCCTGTGTCACAGCAGAATTAATGACTGGAGACATTACACTTGGGATTGTTACCACCTGGGGACCAGTTCTGTTGGCATCCAATGTTTAGAGGCCAGGGATGCTGCTAAATATTCCTGCAGTGCACAAGACAGCCCTTGCCATTCACAGAATTATCCAGTCCAAAGTATCAATGGTGCTGAGGTTGAGAGACTGCTCTAGAGCGCCTGGGGATCCCTCCTTCGAGAAGGCTTGGATAAAGTTCTGCTTTCAGTCGCCTCTGAGTCATCTCTTTAGTGGTTGGTATTCCCTTTCCTTGCAGAGGCCTGCCAATCACAGTTTGACTGGAAAACTCTTTTGCATCAATCAAAACTCATCTAAAGTATCACCGTCTCTAGAGAATCATTCCTGGCCTCCCAGAATCCTGACTATGAAAGTTAATTACTTCCCTCTCTGTCTTCCTTTTCACCTGTATACATACATATATATATGTATGCCTATATGTATGTGTGTGTGTGTGTTTGGCTGTGCCACATGGCTTGTAGGAACTTAGTTCCCTGACCAGGGATTGAACCCACGCCATCAGCAGTGGAAGTTCTGAGTCCTAACCACCAGGAACTGCCAGGAGATTCCCAACTTGTAGGCATTTTGAATGTCGCTACTTTTAAGGGGCACAGTAATTCATTTCCTTTTCTCCCTCTTTTTTTCTTTTTTATTGAAGTACAGTTGACATACAATATTACATTGAACTCAGGTGTACAACATAGTGATTTGACATTTACATACATTATGAAATGATCACCATGACGTCTGGTAACCATCTGTCACCACACAAAGTTATCACTATGTTATTGACTATATCCCTTATGCTGTCTATTACATCCCCATGGCTTACTTGGCTTATAACTGGAAGTTTGAACCTCTTTAAAAATATTTCTCAGTGTGAGACCACTTTTTTCTTCCTTTTTTCATTTTCAGTTTGTTAATAGTCTATTTAACATGTTTGTATTCATATTCAGGTGTAAGAGTATTCTGTAATTATTATTATATTTTCTATTGAAGTACAGTTGACTTACACTGTTGTATTCGTTTCAGATGTACAGCAAAGTGATTCAGTTATATATACGTGTCTATATGTAGTCTTTCTCAGACTCTTTTCCTTTATAGATTATTATAAGTATTCAATATAGCAACCTGTGCTATAGAGCAGACTCTTATTTGTTATTTACTTTATAATAGTAGTGTGCACATGTTAATTCCAAGCTCCTGATTTATCCCTCCCCCTCAGTAATTAATTTTTCTGTCTCTCCTATTCTCTCTGAGGAGAGGGAACCCCAGGTCCAAGGGCTTGAGAGAACAGTCTAAGGAGCTTATCACATTCAGGAGTCATAGTTAAAATAAATAATAATGAAAATCTTCTTGAATTGGATCATATAAATCCCAGGCTTTCGAAACAGAATCTCTTTCCTAGGTTTCTAGTTTCTAGCACAGGGCCTGACATAGTAATTATTCAATAAACATGTGTTCAATTGACTTAATAATGAGGAGAGAAGGTTTTACAAAATGGAGATGGTAAAAAAAAAAAAATTCCTGGAGAGCACTGGGGATTTTTTATTACTTCTTAAGGATTTGAAGTTTGAGCCCTTTTGTTTTGGATTTATGACTTTTTTTTTTTGTCAAATGAAGACCTGTAGCTTTGGAAGCAGTGTGTGTGTGTGTGTGTGTGTGTGTATGAAATGGTAAGTGGGGCCTAGTGCCCCTTTTTGGAAATGAATGACTCATTTCTCTTTCTTGATGCCAAGCAGGTGCAGAGAGTGTTTATCCTGAAGGAATGTGTAATCCTAAATATAGATTTGCTAATGAGGGGTACATCTTGCTAAGTAAAGAAAGCTATGTTTTCAGTTCCATAATTCCTGAAGCCACGGCCCCCTCCTCCACTTAAGGGCTTTGTAGGTACTGTCAGGCTTTTGAGGGGAAGGAAAAAGATTTTTATTCCAAGTAACTATTTCTAAGCCACAGCAGAGGTAAATTAATTCACACAAGCCTGGTAACTAGAGGAATGGCATCAGTAATACGGGAGGACTGATACTTTTTCTCAGTAAGGATTGAAGCCATCCAGGGGTGGCAAGAGGCAAGCTTTCCTGCAATGAAAGAGAAAGCCTTGGCAATATAAGAAGACATTAAGAAATAAAAGCCAAAAATTCTGCACAAGGGCTTCCTTTTGTGCAAATAAAGGCTTGCTTGGGGACTTTAAGAACCTATACTTAATATTACTTTGCCGCAAGAATGAAATAATTCCATCTGCAGCAACTTGGCTGGACCCAGAGATTATCAGGCTAAGTGAGAAAAATCAGACAGAGAAGGACAAGTAGCATATGATACCACTTATATGTGAAATCTAAAAAAATGATACAAATTAACTTATTTACAAAACAGAAATAGACTCATAGACACAGAAAACAACCTTACGGTTGCCAAGGGGGAAAAGTGGGGAGGGATAAATTAGGAGTTTGGGATTAACAGATATACGTTAATCTGAGTGTCAGTCGCTCAGTCATAGCCGACTCTTTGTGACCTCAGGCACTGTAGCCCACCAGGCTCCTCTGTCCGTGGGACTGTCTAGGCAAGAATACTGGTGTAGGTTGCCATTCCCTTCTCCAGGGGATCTTCCCAACATAGGGGTTGAACCTGAATCTCCCTCATGGCAGGCAGATTCTTCACCGTCTGAGCCACCAGGCAAGTCAACAGATACACATTACTATATATAAAATAGACAACCAATAAAGACACAGGTATCTGTATTCAGTATCTTATAATTACCTATAGAGGAAGAGAATCTGAAAGAATGTATATACATATAACCCAATTACTTTGCTGTACTATTGAAGCTAACACAACATTGTAAATTACACCAGTTAAAAAAAAAAAAGAACCTACACTTTCCACACCTTTGAGCTGTCTAAAGAGGCTAAATGCATCTGAGATGAAACTGGGAAGATGTTTCCCATTGTGTTCAAGCAGGATGGACAAGGCAGGCTGTGTCCTGGATCATGATTTAAATTCTGATGCAAAGACCTGCCTCTGGAGGAGGAAGCCAAGCTCCAGAGCTTAAAGGTCTGAGGGATGGGCTAGCTGGAGAACTAGGAGCACCCAGGCAGGGCACTGAGCCTGTGGGAGTTTTTAGCAGGCTGCTAGTTTTATTAGTGCGATAGTTACAATGCGAGGCCATTCTTCCCTGAACCCTACTTTTCTTGTAAACACTGTTTAAAAAATTATAGTGTGCAATTTTGCAGAACCCAAGATTTTTCTAGAGTGTGTTCTAGCAAAAGTGCTAGGATGCGCACAGCTGTTATGTATCACTCCAGCTGCTTCTTCACACAGCCCTGAATGGGAGGTAGGCCATGTGCATGTGGCAGGTGAGGGACCTACGGAGCTTTAGGGAGCGTCCTGGTGGTTCAGGTGGGAGTGGTCCAGCTTCTAGTTACTCCTCGGCCAGCTCAATGGGGAGGCATAGGTATTGAATTTGGACAGTTCAGTTTAAATCAACTCAGCCCAGGTCAGTTCCATCCCAGACCATTCAGTCTGATCCCATGATGTACCATGGTTAGTGCAGTGGGGCAGGATTGTACCAGCTCATGAGAGCAGGAACTTTGCAAGCCCATTGTTCAGTTCAGCCATTATTGAATATTAAATCATATAAACATCAATAACATAAATGATACTTTAAAAAGTAATGCATATTCAGCACTGTCACTTTCTCATTATTTTATTATCTTTTGCTCTTTTTTATGCTCTGGAGGATATTTCCATCTATTGTAAGTGAATGATAGAAATACTGAATTATGGGACTTTCCTGGTGGTCCAGTGGCTAGACTCCCAGCTTCCACTGCGGGGTCTTGGGTTTCATTCCTGGTCTGGGAACTAAGATTTGCCAGCCTCATGGTGCAGCCAGGAAAAAACAAAACAAAACAAAACACACCATCACCACCACCAAACAAAAACTCTGAGTGATGTATGGATCTCTCCCCATTTTCATGTTATCCTGGGCCAACATGTTGGTAATTTGGGTTAAATGGGAGAATTTACATCACAGAAACTGGCAAACAGACACATCGGGGTTTTCTGTCTTCTCTCCAAAAAGCTAGTTCTTGAAACTTCACCAGCACAGCACCGGAAAGAGCCATGGTACATTGGGGACTGAATGGCAAGGTGGGAAATGGAAGTCTGAAGGCTCAGCACAAAGAAAAAGGACTCCTGAGAGCAACCTTTCAGGGCAAAGTTAATAAAAAAAATGAAAAATATTTTCATGGAAATCTTTCTGGAGTGAGTGATTCCAGGATGCTCAGAGCATAAGGACACACTTTTGGGATGATCCGGGGACCTTATCACAAACATCCATGCTTATGGCAAGTAGTGACTGCTTTTGAAGGCTGGTAACCTAGACTTTATTTTTTGGGGCTCCAAAATCACTGCAGTTGGTGACTGCAGCCATGAAATTAAAGGACTCTTACTCCTTGGAAGAAAAGTTATGACCAACCTAGATAGCATATTCAAAAGCAGAGACATTACTTTGCCAACAAAGGTCCATCTAGTCAAGGCTATGGTTTTTCCAGTGGTCATGTATGGATGTGAGAGTTGGACTGTGAAGAAAGCTGAGCACCGAAGAATTGATGCTTTTGAACTGTGGTGTTGGAGGAGACTCTTGAGAGTCCCTTGGACTGCAAGGAGATCCAACCAGTCCAGATCCAACCAGTCCATTCTAAAGGAGATCAGCCCTGGGATTTCTTTGGAGGGAATGATGCTGAAGCCGAAACTCCAGGACTTTGGCCACCTCATGTGAAGAGTTGACTCATTGGAAAAGACCCTGATGCTGGGATGGATTGGGGTCAGGAGGAGAAGGGGACGACCGAGGATGAGATGGCTGGATGGCATCACTGACTTGATGGAGGTGAGTTTGAGTGAACTCCGGGAGATGGTGATGGACAGGGAGGCCTGGCGTGCTGTGATTCATGGGGTCACAAAGGGTCGGACACGGCTGAGCAACTGAGCTGAGCTGAACTGAACCTAGGAGGACAGAGCTCTGTGTGGTCATTGCTGCAAACCAGAGCCTACTCAGAGCCTGACACCTAGCAGGTGTTTCATGAACATTTGTTGAAAGGAATCATGTTTAGGGCTATTTGTTGTTCTATTTCCATACAAATGTCTCTGTGGTCTTTGATGAAAGCCTGGGCTGAAACTATGGCAGTTGGTATGAAGCAGGTAGATGAATGTGAGAGCAATTTAGAGAGTAAAATTAAACAGACAGGACTTAGATGATGGGTTAGCTAGGGAAGGTGAAAAGAGGAAGGTGTATATTAATTTCCTAATTTTTAATTAGGAGAATTTCAAACATCTAGTAGTGAGGATGGTATAATGAAATCCATCACCTAAACTTTACAGTCATTAACATTTTACCATATTTGCTTCATCTGCTTTATTGAAGTATTTAAAGTAAATTACACTCATCACGACGTTTCAACTCTGAATAATTCAGCACACATCTCTAACAAATTTTCTAATATCACTAAAACCGGTTCATAGTAAAAACTTCCTAATTATTCCCAAAATGTATTTTACAGACTGTTTGTCAAACCAGGATTTTATCAAGGATCAAACGCTACCCAGGAAAGGTCAACATTTCTCTGAAAGAGACAAGATAGTAACAATTTTAGGCTTTGCAGTTCAGGAGACGAAATCAAGTAAGCCTAAAGATTTAAACCCCCCAAATTAAAAAATCCCCAGATCTTTCTTAGCTCATGGACTGCATAATAGGTGGTGAGCTGGCAGCGGCTTGCCAGAGCCTGTTCCTGCCTGTGGGCCCCACAGGAAGTGATGGAGCAGGCTTGGCTGGCCTGGAACTCTGTAGCCAGAGGTGTTGTCTTTAGAGGAGGGTGCAGAGGGCCCCATGGCTGGGGTTCAGCTGGAAGATGGGGTGCCTCCCACAAAGGGCTTCATGCCTCCTTGCTGCGGCATGTTAGGCTCCAGGAGAGGACTACAGCCTCCCCAGGCAGCCGTGGGAGGGCATGAGGGTCAGACATGGGAAGAGGGTGGGGGAGTCAGCACCCCCATCCTGACTCGTCCTCCAGCCTTCAAGGTCTGTGATCTTGGCTTCTGTTGGAGGAGTGGGTGGCTGTGCCTTGAATTGAAAATGAGACTGAAGTTCTAAGATGAATGGGATTGAGCCTTAAAGCCAGAATGCCTGTTACTTTAATTAACTGCAAATGACCACAATATTAGGGAATCCAGCTGGGATGTCATTATGGGAGCTGCTCCCCAGCTGGAATTGGATGGGGAGGTTGTGAGTGAACTCAGCAGGTCAGGGGAAAATGAAAGCTTCCTATGTATATCCTCACACACTGAGATTCCTCCCTAAGCCACTGTCAAAGTGTTGGGAAGCATCTCACTCGAGCTTCTCAGCGATATTCTTGATATTTTCATAGTGGAGAATAGGGCAGAGCCTCCAAGCTAAGGTATAGTTGGCCTGACAGCAATCTGATCCATCACATGAGAGTCTAACTAATGTTGCCAGGTAATATTCAGGATGCCCAGTTGCCTTTGAATTGCAGATAAACAATGAACACTTTACAAAATACACATATGTCCCATGCAACACCTGAGATATAGTTACACTCAAAATTGCCATATATCTGAAGTTCAAAGGTAACTGGATATCTTGCGATTTATTTGATGGATCTGGCAACACTAAGTTTCAGGAACCTTGCAAAGCATCCATCCCCAAATTCCAATTTGTCCCTCAAGTTACTGGCCAGAGACTGGGTGTTTGAATAAGAGACTGTAGACTGTATTCCAGGAGGGATGAAAGTAACAACTATAAATCCCACTCACCTCGCAGCACCACGTGCTAGCCACTGGAGTTGGCGTTTGGCTATCTTTGCACCCCTTCCCAAGAGCCCTGGAAGACAGACAGTCCTAACACTATGTCTGTTGTTAAATCTCGAAGACAGAGTTTGGGGTGAAGTAAAAAAGAACAACTTTATTGCTTTGCCAGGTGAAGGGAGCCACAGCAGGCTAATGCTCTCAAAGTTAAGTGTCTTAACCTGGAGGTAGTAGTGAGGAGTTTTTATAGTAAAGATTCAAAGAGGAGGATGTGATCAGCTTGTGGACTTTCTTTGGATTGGTTGGTGGTGAGGTAGGTGGGAGTCTGCATCATCAAACTTCAGGTTCCAATCTGTCTGGGTGGGGGGGTCTATGTGCTTGTGGGCAGCATACAGTTAACTTCACCTGGTGGGGGTTTCAGTATCTCCAAACAGTTCAGAGATATTTTTGGGTATATCCCTTGGAGAGGAGCCAGGGCCTTGCCCCAGGGCTGCACTGCTGTTACTTGGCTGTCCCTCCCTGTCTCTGCGTCTCTTTCCTTTCCTGATTAGCAACTGAACCTGCCCTCTGGAACTTGAGGAAGGTCATGGAGGCTGAATGAAGCCCATTTTCTGTAATCAAGAAACAGGGGACACAGAAAGGCTTCTGTACCCAGGAGCCCCACAGGGTCCTGCTCAGTTTCAATGGTACAGATGAAAAAGTTGAGGCTCAGGAACTCATCTCAGGGTTAAACCAACTCTGTCTGTCCTCAAAGCCTTGCTGTCCTTTTTGGGGTGCAGTTGGATACGTGTAAGAATGAGCACCCAGGAAGACTGCCTGGGATGCAGAGAAAACATTTTGGGGGCTGGTAGCAGAGAAGGCTGAGAGCACAGTGCCCCTGAGCCTCAGCTCACACAGCATCACTTGGGTTATCTGTTTGGAAGGCTGTCAAGGGCTGGGAATCCAGGTATTACAGGAAGGGGGACCCCTTTGGGGGCCCGAGAGTGGGCTCTTGTCAAATACTCAGAAATGTACTGTCTGAGGAGACATGTGTGCTGACAAAGCAAGAGACCATTGAGAAGGAGCTCCTGGGGGGACAGCGGCAGGGTAAGGGAGCTCAGGAGAACTGCTCTGCCACGTGGCTCACAGTCTCAGGTGTTATGGTGATGGGGTTAGTTTCAGGTCATCTCTGGCCAGTCATTCTGACTCAAGATCCTGGTGGCATGCATCACCAGCCAAAGTTGATGCCAGCAATGAGGATTCCGGGAGGTTGGTAGGACACATGGCATCTCTTCCCTCCTTCTGACCTTTCCTGAATTCTTCTGGTTTGTGGTTCAGTTCAGTTCAGATCAATCTGTCAGTCATATCGGACTCCTTTGCGAACCCATGGACTGCAGCACGCCAGGCTTCCCTGTCCATCACCAGCTCCCGGAGCTTACTCAAACTCATGTCATTTTTTTTTTGTATTTCCATATAAATTGTGAAATAATTTGTTCTAGTTCTCTGAAAAATACCATTAGTAGCTTGATATAGGGATTGCACTGAATCTAAGATTGCTTTGGGTTTGGTTCAGTTCATTCTCTCAGTCGTGTCTGACACTTTGTGATTCCATGAACTGCAATGCTCCAGGCACTCTGTCCAACACCAGCTCCCGGAGTTTACCCAAGCTAGAGTTGGACGTGCCTGAAGTGACTTAGCAGCAGCAGCATGTCCACTGAATCGGTGATGCCATCCAACCATCTATCCTCTGTCCTCCTCTTCTCCTCCTGCCCTCAATCATTCCCAGCATCAGGGTTTTTTCAAATGAGTCACCCCTTTGCATCAAGTGGCCAAAATATTGGAGTTTTAGCTTAAACATCAGTCCTTCAAATGGACACCCAGGACTGATCTCCTTTAGGATGGACTGGTTGGATCTCCTTGCAGTCCAAGGGACTCTCAAGAGTCTTCTTCAACACCAGAGTTCAAAAGCATCAATTCTTCAGCATTCAGCTTTCTTTATAGCTCAACTCTCACATCCATACATGAATACTGGAAAAACAATAGCCTTGACTAGNTCAGTCCTTCAAATGGACACCCAGGACTGATCTCCTTTAGGATGGACTGGTTGGATCTCCTTGCAGTCCAAGGGACTCTCAAGAGTCTTCTTCAACACCAGAGTTCAAAAGCATCAATTCTTCAGCATTCAGCTTTCTTTATAGCTCAACTCTCACATCCATACATGAATACTGGAAAAACAATAGCCTTGACTAGATGGATGTTTGTCGGCAAAGTAATGTCTCTGCTTTTTAATATGCTGTCTAGGTTGGTCATAACTTTCCTGCCAAGGATTAAGTGTCTTTGAATTTCATGACTGCAGTCACCATCTTCAGTGATATTGAGCCCCCAAATAATAAAGTTAGCTGCTGTTTCCACTGTTTCCCCATCTATTTGCCAAGAAGTGATGGGGCTGGATGCCATGATCTTAGTTTTCTGAAGGCTGAGCTTTAAGCCAGCTGTTTCACTCTTCTCTTTCACTTTCATCAAGAGGCTCTTTATTTCTTCTTCACTTTCTGCCATAAAGGTGGTGTCATCTGCATATCTGAGGTTATTGATATTAGACTCTCAAGAGTCTTCTCCAACACCACAGTTCAAAAGCATCAATTCTTTGGTGCTCAGCCTTTTTTATGGTCCAACTCTCACATCTATACACAACTACTGGAAAAACCGTAGCTTTGACGAGATGGACCTTTGTTGGCAAAGTGATGTCTCTCCTTTTTAATATGCTGTCTAGGTTGGTTATAGCTTTTCTTCCAAGGAGGAAGTGTCTTTTAATTCCATGGCTGCAGTCACCATCTGCAGTGATTTTGGAGTCCAAGAAAATAAAGTCTGTCACTGTTTCCATTGTTTCTCCATCTATTTGCCAAGAAGTGATGGGGCTGGATGCCATGATCTTAGTTTTCTGAAGGCTGAGCTTTAAGCCAGCTGTTTCACTCTTCTCTTTCACTTTCATCAAGAGGCTCTTTATTTCTTCTTCACTTTCTGCCATAAAGGTGGTGTCATCTGCATATCTGAGGTTATTGATATTTCTCCTGGCAATCTTGATTCCAGCTTGTGCTTCATGAAATATCTATAAGTTTTTTCCTATTTATTTCCTTTTTTTGTTTGTAGTGCAATATTGTAATTTATAAGAAACATACTTGATCATCCAGATGACCAAAATATATTTCTCATATATTTTAGGTCTTCACCCAAGATTCCTGGCTCATGGCTCCCCAAACCCTTGACATCCCCTTAATGAAAAGAGCAATGAGAGCATCTTTTGTCATAATATTTGGTCTCCAGTTCAAAGCTGACATAATTTCAGAGTCATAAAGATGAAATGAGTGTTTTGCTATTCATGGCAATACCTTTTCCACCACAACTGAGTTTAACAGATAAGGTGGTCTGGTGTTGCCATCTCTTTAAGAATTTTCCACAGTTTGTTGTTATCTACACAGCCAAAGGCTTTGGCATAGTCAATGAAGCAGAAATAGTTGTATTTCTGGAATTCTCTTGCTTTTCCTAAGGTTCAACAGATATTGGCAATTTGATCTCTGGTTCCTCTCCCTTTTCTAAATTCAGCTTGAACATCTGGAAGTTCTCAGTTCACATACTGTTGAAGCCTAGCTTTGAGAATTTTGAGTATTACTTTGCTAGCATGTGAAATTACTGCAGTTGTGCGGTAGTTTGAACATTCTTTGGCAGTGCCTTTCTTTGGGATTGGAATAAAAACTGATCTTTTCCAGTCCTGTGGCCACTGCTGAGTTTTCCAAATTTGCTGGCATGTTGAGTGCAGCACCTTCACAGCATCAAATTTAGGACTTGAAATGTCTCAGTTGGAATCCCATCACCTCCACCAGCTTTGTTCNGTGTTTATGTGTGTCTTGCAGAGGCATGGGTCAGCAGTGGCCTGCTGTGGGGACAGGAGGGACTCTGGTGGCAGCAGACCTGGGAGGCATGGCATGTGGCATAAATCCTCTTGGAGGAGGTCACCATTAGCTCCACCATTGAGCCACTGAGCAGATGACCCACAAACTGGAGAACAATTTTATCAAAGAAGTTCTTGCACTATTGCAAAGTTCTAGGGCCCACAACAGATTCCCCAACCTGGGGGTTTGGCAAAGGGGCTGAGAACCCCAGGGAGTTTGACCTTGGAGGCCAGTGTGATTTGATTACAGAACTTCCACAGGACTGGCAAAATAGGCTCTTGGAGGGCACAAACTAAACCGTGTGTACACCACGACCCAGGAGAAAGGAGCAGTGACCCCACAAGAGACTGAGCCAGACTTGCCTGTCAATGACAGGAGTTTCTGGCAGAGGTGTGGGTTGACAGTGGCCTAACGTGGGGTCAGGGGCACTGAATACAACTGTCCTGGGAGCCGTGGACTTGCTGGCATAAGTCCTTTTGAAGGAGGTCACCATTACCTGGTTGGTGGTAGCTTGTTATTGATAATTCCATGCTTATTACCAGGGCCTTATGTTTTTTTCTTAATTTAAATTTATTTATTTTAATTGGAGGTTAATTAGTTTACAATATTGTATTGGTTTTGCCATACATCAACATGAATCTGCCACAGGTATACACGTGTTCCCCATCCTGAACCCCCTCTCCCACCTCCCTCTCTGTACCATCCCTCTGGGTCATCCCAGTGCACCAGCCCCAAGCATCCTGTATCCTGCATCGAACCTGGACTGGCGATTTGTTTCTTATGTGTTTAAGATAACTCATGCAATTGGTTTCTATGGTGCTTGGCCAAGGAGGGTGGTTTCAGTCCATGGTCCCCCTAACACAGGGGGAATATCCAGGGACTGACAGGGGTTGAGGTGAGAGATGGTGAGGGTGAGGAGAGAGTGAGACAGGTGAATAGCATGATTACTGAGCAGGACTGGAGAGGCATATGGTGCTTGGCCAAGGAGGGTGGTTTCAGTCCATGGTCCCCCTAACACAGGGGGAATATCCAGGGACTGACAGGGGTTGAGGTGAGAGATGGTGAGGGTGAGGAGAGAGTGAGACAGGTGAATAGCATGATTACTGAGCAGGACTGGAGAGGCAGGGCCTGACCTAGCTAACGTGTGTGTGAGCTGTGTGTGTGTTTATACGTGCACCTGGGTCTCCTGGAGACCCAGTCCTTGAACAGGAAGATATCTTCTTCTCTCCCCTGGGATGTTGGCTGTGACTACACCTGTTACACTCAGACTCCCTGAGGCCCTGGAATTTAGGAGCTTTCAGATTGTGCAAACTGAAGGTACTATGGGGCTGGGCGTGCTCAATAACTATTCATTTTCTTATCATCTGTGCTGCAGGGGGAACTGGTGGGTAGAGGAGGGCCCCCAATCCTGGATGTGGGATCCAGGGGATGTGTCTTGCTAACAGTAGTTCTGCAACCACGTCAGGTAAGTAGGCACAGGTTTCAGGAGGACGTTTCAGGAGTCTAAGAGGCTTGTGAAGCCCCNCTATTCATTTTCTTATCATCTGTGCTGCAGGGGGAACTGGTGGGTAGAGGAGGGCCCCCAATCCTGGATGTGGGATCCAGGGGATGTGTCTTGCTAACAGTAGTTCTGCAACCACGTCAGGTAAGTAGGCACAGGTTTCAGGAGGACGTTTCAGGAGTCTAAGAGGCTTGTGAAGCCCCTCTTCCCTGACCTTGGGCTTCCAGCCATTGGGCAGGAAATCACTTTGGGCAGGTGAGTGTCTCAGCCACTACCTGGGCACATTGTCCTTAGGAAGAAGGACAGCCCTGAGAACTCCCCCTCTTTGAATGCCCCTGTCAGGTGCTCTTTGCACTCTCTGTGCTACAGCCTTAAAATGTGACAGGTGTAAGTCTCAGGTGCCCCAGGAGCCATTCTTGCCCAGCCTTACATGCTGTCCTGCATCACCCCCCACGTATGGGGACTCAGGAGTGGCTGTCTGTGGTCTGTGTGGCTATGTGCATCTCTCTGAAATGCTAGGCGACCCAGGGCTCAGGCAGGGGTCAGAGGATGTGGATTCACTGACAGATGAAGGAGGGGGAATGGAATGGGGCATCTGTGCATGTGGCACATGGATTTCTCCAAACCAGCCAGTCAGTGGCTGCTGGTATATCCTGAGATGTGGGGAGAAGGGCAGAGATGCCATGGGGAAGATGGAGGTGAATGATGGAAGGTCTAGTGAGCACAGGTGCAGGAGGAAACAGGTGCAGTGAGAAGGTGACCCTCTCCTCCAAGAGGCCTGAAAAATGATGGTTACCATTGGCTCCGTAGGACATGATGGTGCAGTTTAGAAACACAGAGGAGAGGCAGTGAAGGGTGAAGACCAACAATCATCTGTTATGCGGGGGCAGCTGCGGGACCCCGCTTCCCTAAGCCACTTTATTAATGACCCGGGAGAGACCAGTAGTGCCTTTGTTAAAGTCACAAATGATTCTGGACTGAGAAGCCTTGGGAACCACTGTAGCGAGGACTGACAAATTAATACCCAAATTAAAAGCTTGAAAATATATGGGCAGCAAATAAGAAGAAACTGCCCTGGAAAAAAGAAAATCCAGTAGAGATTTAATGACCAAGTCTGTTGCCTATTTAGGAGAAACAAATTCTCCTAGCTGATTTCGGTGCTTTAAAAAGTGTGTGGTTTTTAAATTATTCCTAATTTTCAAAAAGAATTGATTTTTGGCAAAAATCAACTGGGTGCCTTCCCCCCCCGCCATTATATATAGACACTCCACTCATCAAATATAATCCTGGGAAGGATTGCTACTGAAAATGACCTGAGTTCCAAGGCTTCATAAAATCACAGACTGGAACTAACTAACTCATTTTAGGTATGAAGGGGCCTCAGAGATAATGGGTCTCAATTCCTTATCATAAAAGTGAAGTGCACAGAGCCTGGCCTGGTGTGACAGTGGCGGCAGTGTCAGGCCAGGCCGTCTGTGCCCTGTCCTCTGCCAGACTGGCATGCCTTTGCCTTTACTGTCTGTGGCGTGGTTCCTGGTAGCCCATGAAAGGGAATGACATCACTTCTTCTTCTTTTAATATTTATTTAATTAATTAGGCTGTGCCAAGTCTTATTGTAACACTTGGGATCTTAAGTCCTCACTATGGCACACAGGATCTTAAGCTTTGGCATGTGAGATCTACTTCCCTGACCAGGGATGGAACCCAGGCCTTCCGCATTGGGAGTGTGGAGTCTTAGCCACTGGACAAGCAGGGAAGTCCCAGGAGTGACACCACTTCTGACACCAAATGTGTTTTTCCCGTGCAAATTCTGCCATTCTCCAACAGCACGTGGGTGTCCAACCATGCACTTCAATCCTGACACAACATTCTGGAGGTGGCACAGACCGCACAAGTGAAGGACTCAGTTCCACAAGACTGTCTCAATTTCAGATGCTACCTGCAAGTCCCAGGGACTACCTGTACTTCTGACTGGTAATACCCTGGGAAGTTCTCACAACTTGCGCCAGGTTCAATCACTTGCTAGAGTGATTCGCAGAACTCAGGAAAACTTTGTACTTACCTTTACTGGTTTATTATAATGGATACCACACAGGAATAGTCAAATGAAAGAGATGTGCAGGGTAAGATATGGGGGGCACATACAGGGCTCCTGTGCCCATCACTCTCCCAGCACTCCACCTGCCACCAACCTGGAAGCTCTCTGAATGCCATTGTTTAGGGTTTTTTTTATGGAGCTTTCATATGCAGGCCTGATTGATAAAATCTTTGGCCATTGGCAACTGATGAACTCAATTTCCATATCCTCTCTCCTCCTCAGAGGTCTAGGAGGGGTGGAAAGTTCTAACCTTCTAATCACTGGTTGGTATTTTGGGGCACCAGCCTCCATCCTGAAACTATTAAGCCCCCCTCCTCCACCCCATCCATCCCATTCACATCAAATCAGTAAATTCCAAAGGTTTTAGGAGCTCTGTGCCAGGAACTGGGACTAGAAACCACATATTTATTTTTTATTATACCACAGGCCCTCAAGGCAGCTGTAATCTGATAATGAACATAAGAGAGAACTAAGGGTCCCAAGAGGGGCTTGGAGGGAGGATGATGGTGAGTGGGGAATGCTTCCAGGAAGAAGTGGTCCTGAAGCTGTGATTTGGGAGGGGAAGGGCTTAGTCATAAGGAAACGGAGGAGGGCATTTGTGATGGGTGGTCGATGCCATCAAGGGAGTGAAGTGAAGTCACTCAGTCGTGTCTGACTCTTTGTGACCCCATGGACTGTAGCCTATCAGGCTCCTCTGTCCATGGGATTTTCCAGGCAAGAGTGCTGGAGTGGATTGCCATTTCCTTCTCCAGGGGATCTTCCCAACCCAAGAATCAAACCTGGGTCTCCCGCATTGCAGGCAGATGCTTTACCATCTGAGCCAACGAAGGAAAAGGAAGTGTGCCAGGGTTGGGGAGGAGGGACAGGGGTTGGATGTTAGGGTGGTTTGTTGAGGTCAAACTTTGGTAAGGCTAGAGTATCAGGATTTCGGTATCAAGAGGGGGTTATTTAGGGAATTCCCTGGTGCTCCAGGGGTTAGGACTCTGCACTTTGCCAAAGTCGACGTAGGCCAATGGGGTCATGTTAGTCATGATGGAGGCCCCTCGGAAGCCATTTCTGTCTTGTATGGGAAAGAAGAATAGGGAAATCAGGGTTTAGGGAGGGAGGAGAGGCCAGCATCCAAAGGAAAATGAAGACATGAGGCCCCTGACCCCAGAAAGGGAGAAACCCAAAACAGGGCTGTTCAGGGCTCTGAGCATTGCTCATTTCCGGATCCAGGTCCTCAACCTACTGCTGCTTTGTCCTTTTTATTACTTTATGTTCTTATTAAGAATTACTGTTGTGCCGAAGTGTCTGTCAACAGAGGAGTGGATAAAGAAGATGCGGTATATATATATATATAAATATATAAACAATGGAATATTACTCAGTCATATAAAGGAGAAATACTGCCATTTGCAGCAACATGGTTGGACCTAGAGATTTTCATATTAAGTGAATAATCAGAGAAAGGCAAGTATCACACGCTATTGCTTACATGTGGAATCTAAAATATGATACAAATGAACTTATTTACAGGATAGAAACAGACTCACAGATATAGAGAACAGAGTTGTGGTTGCCAAGGGGAAGGGGGGTGGGGAGGGGTGGATTGAGGATTTGGGGTTAGCAGATGGGTAGCATTATACATAGAAAGGATAAAAACCAAGTTCTTACTGTATAGCACAGGGAGCTATGTTCACTATTCTGTGATAAACCATAATAAAAAAGAATATATAAAAAGGAATGCATCTATTTATATAACTGAATCACTTTGCTGTACAGCAGAAATATATAACAGTGGAAATCAACTATACATCAATAAAAAATAAAGAATTAGAAAAATAAAGTCACACACACACACAGAATTGCTGCTGTGTTGTTTGCTTGTTTTTAAGAAAGGGGTTCTCAAAAATCTTTTGGTCTCAGTATTCCTTTACACTTTAAAAAATTCTGGAGGATATCCCAAAATATTTTGTTTCTGAGGATTATATTTATGGAGACTTACTGAATTTAGAATTTAAAATTGAGACATTTAAAGAATATTCATTAATTCTCTGAAAAAACAGCAACAATAACCCTGTTTGCAAGTCTCTGTAATGGCAGGCTTCCTGGAAGATGGTGGATAGCTCTCTGCTTCTACATTCAATCTGTTGTCTTGGCACGTTCACACGGCCTCTGGAAAACTCCACCTTGCACATGCGAGTGAACGAAAATGGTAAGGAAAATAAAATCATGGACTTAGATTCTTCTGAAGTAGGTTATTTGACTAACCAAAGGGTTTTTCTTTTGGATTTTAAAAAATTGAAGTATAGTTGATTTACCATGTTGTGTTACTTTCAAGTGTATAGTAAAGTGATTCAGTTATCAGTTCAGTTCAATTCAGTCACTCAGTCGTGTCCGACTCTTTGCAACCCCATGAACTGCAGCACGCCAGGCCTCCCTGTCCATCACCAACTCCCGGAGTTTACCCAAACTCATATCCATCGAGTCGGTGATGCCATCCAGCCATCTCATCCTCTGTCACCCCCTTCTCCTCCTGCCCCCAATCCCTCCCAGCGTCAGGGTCTTTTCCAATGAATCAACTCTGTGCATGAGGTGGCCAAAGTATTGAAGTTTCAGCTTCAGCATCATTCCTTCCAAAGAACACCCAGGACTGATCTCCTTTAGGATGCACTGGTTGGATCTCCTTGCAGTCCAAAGGACTCTCAAGAGTCTTCTCCAACACCACAGTTCAAAAGCATCAATTCTTCGGTGCTCAGCTTTCTTCACAGTCCAACTCTCACATCTGTACATGACCACTGGAAAAACCATAGCCTTGACTAGGCGGACCTTTGTTGGCAAAGTAATGTCTCTGCTTTTCAATATGCTATCTAGGTTGGTCATAACTTTCCTTCCAAGGAGTAAGTATCTTTTAATTTCATGGCTGCAATCACCATCTGCAGTGATGTTGGAGCCCAAAAAAATAAAGTCTGACACTGTTTCCCCATCTATTTCCCATGAAGTGA